>WBMV01000447.1:589284-728645 GCA_013396655.1 Campylorhamphus procurvoides
GGGCTGGAGGAACAGCTGAGCCGGCGGTGACAGGCGGGGAGCAGAAGGGAGCGGTGGCGGCAGCCTCGGGCACCCCTTTCTCATTGTTGTGGTTGTTCTGCTAAGCCCTAAAAGCTGCCCCCCGAGCCCCCGGCTAAAGGGATTGAGCTGCTGTGTGTAGGGAAAACAGTCTTGCCGAAAACACGGTGATCGCCGCGCCGAGTGCCGGCAGAGGCATTATCCTTTCAGCGAGGTTTGCGCCCGATTCCGCCCTCCCTGAGTATCGCCCAGGACTGGTTCTAGCCTAAACAAACTTTTCGGTGCTTCCAGGAAACTTAGAAAGTGAAACCAACTGCAAGCAAAAATGAAACTTTTCAGCTGGTTTTTATTGTGCGAAGTAAAGAAAATAAGCAGCAGAAACAAGGGGAAATCTGTCGGGTAGGAGCAGACGCTATGAGCGGCACTTCAAGACGTTAGTCTTTAGTTTAACCCTGTCAAAGGCAATTTGGTAGCCACCCTGAATGTCAAGTGTTATTCCAGAACGTTTCACGTTATGATGTAATTTCTGTGAAATGTTCTTTGTTTTTGGAATTTAAGTCTGTCTTTGATCAAATATATGTATGATTATGAACGTCTTAAATTATTGTGGAGTCTTAAAATTTCATATTTTCCTTCCAAGTACTTGGTAGCTTCTCTCTTAGAAGGACTCAGTCCTGCTAAGCTTTCTGCTTAAAAGAAGCTATTTTGTTGTTATGGCAATGGGAAACTTTCCACTTTACACAGCATAGAACTGTAGCCATGATGTGAATCTGCATCCATAGATGTGCTTATTTTCTGCACTGTGAAATAGTACGAATCACAGCAACTCAGTGGTCCTTAACATTCAGAAGGGACAATCAGTTACTTTTTTTTCTGCCTTTTTTTTTTTTTTAAGGAAATGTTCTCAAATAATTATGAAATTTAATCACATGATGAATGGGGAAGTAGCCAGCTTTCAGGTAGGGAGAAAGCTGTGCACGTATGTGAAAGGTGGAAGTAGCTGAGTTTCTGTAGTATTCAATGTTGCAAATTGGATAGATGTCTCAGCAGCTGGTGTTTCTACTAAGGATGAGGGAGCAGGAAGAGTGCTGACCAAGTCTAAAAACACAGGATCTTGTTCTAGCTTCACTCTGTGTACATAAGTCATCTGAATGCATTATGTATTGAACCTAGGATTTGTTTTAGCAAACTACACTTGAATGGTTTTTCCAGTAACTTTCGGTGAGAAAATTGATGTGCTGTATCAGTTACATGGGGGCATTGGATTCTGAGTTTTGGCAGATGAAGCCTTAGTTAAGAGAAGTGCAGGTCCTTGTCCTCAGAAGGGCCAGGACTCAGTGACCAGTCGCTTAGGTCACTTGGTCAGGAGGAGAGCAATCTGCTTTGAGCAGAGTCAGAGGCTGAGTACTGTAGTTGGTAATATTAAGACAGAATTAGATGAGTGTCTCAGAGAATTTTTGCAGGGCAAATGGAGATCTTCTGAGGCTTTTTGCTGTATGACAAGCTCTAGAAGTATGAGTTACATGAGGCTCAGGTCATTGCACCCAGCTCTAAAGTTACCTGATTTCAGTCCATTAGTGACATTTCTGCCTTTTTCAAGCCTGAGTTTCTACTAGTTTGTGAACTTAAAATCTTTAGATTTTTATAGGTAATAATGTAATGGAATTGCAGAAATTTGAATTATGATTTGGACTAATAACTTATTTGCTTTGGGCTGTGAGTCTTGTGATCTTGGGATGCTTTTCTTTTTTATTCTTTGCCTTGTGGCCATTTAATTTTACTTGAATATGGACCTACATTGACTAACTCAGTGTTATGCTGATGATCATTTTGGCTCAAGATATCTCAAGGAGATCCTTCATAATTGTTATTGCAACTTTAACTACTTAACTGAACATGCTTCTGCAGCATTCTCTCTTAGGATTTTAGCCTGACTTTAGGAGAGATACAATTTTTCATCTTTGTCAATACTTTCTCATAAATGGTTTTCACTTCTAAATACTTTTAGGCAATGCTCTAATTTACCTTCCTGGCAGGTCACTTCAGCAACTTTGTACTTTTTTTTTCACCTCCATCTTCTAGTCTTTATGTGACTTCTAGTTCAATCTCTGCTAAAATGTCCACAGGTAACATGTTGTGTTTCATCAGCATGTTTCTGAATTGTATTCTCGCTGTTATAGGCATCAATAACACTTCTAGATTTTATCATTGATTTCTTTAAGACTCTTGGCTTGAGAAAATTCCCAGGCAATTTGTAGCAAAATTCAACTTGGCTGCAATTTCTAGTGCACGAGTTGAATTGTGAGCCATTGCTTTTCCTGTAGGACCAGATCTAAGTAAAAATAGATTTGACTTGGGTTGTCAACTCTTCAACTTAACTAAAAGATACTGTCTGTATCTCAGGAAAGCGATAATAGTTTGGAATGAGTACACTGCTGCTTTTTCTCTTCAGCAAACATGAACAATGTTTATTTTGCTCATGGGGCCAATGTTTCCTGAGCTAGAGAAATGACCATTTTTTTTCTTGTTCTTTGCCATATACAGTAAACTTTGAGCTTCCTTAATGCTTATGTTCACTTGATGCCAATAGAAAAACATTATCAGGCTTTTTCTTAAACTTGCATATCCATGGGGTTTAGTGGTTTTGTTTATGTCCAGTAATGTTTTGGATTGCCATCCCAAAGTCTGTATTTTGTAGGGTTGATAAGGCAGCAGGATTTTTAGAAAGTGTCTGTAACACTTAATACTATTAAGTGTTTCTTGTAGATTATTATCTTTAATTGTTCCAATTAATTAACATTTAGTTATAGAGATGGAGCAAATATTTTTTAAGTTGTTCTGTTTGCCCTGTAGAGATTTGGTCCTATTCCAGCTGCTCACATACTCTTGAAAAATCTTCAGACTTTTTTGCTAACTTGTAATAGATGACTTTAACAAAATGTAAATTAAAATAGAATTTGCTATGCCCTTTTTTTCAATAATTAAATAGAATTTTTAGCTGTTGCTTTCATGCTGGACTCTTTTTATACTCGCTATGTTACGCATTTTAGTTGTGTTAGTAGTCTGGTTTGGTTTTAATACATGCTGCGGAAACTGTTGGTCTTCACTTTGATGGCACAGTTGTTTAGAGGACTGTGTTGCTACTCTTCTTGGATGTGTTGCTTTACAATGCTTTTGTTTTCAGAATTGTAGTACCTCAGGAATGGAATATCCTTGTGTTTTCCAAACACTCTATTGAAACTTTAACACCATGTTCATTAATGTTGTCTTCACAGCACCTTTCAAATTGAGTTAGACTAACCATACTTTGCCCTCTTTATAATCATGGCTCCAAATAAACTTTCACCATTTATGTCTAGGTGAGCACACTTTTTGGCTTCAGTCTTACCAGACCTACCTGTCTATCTACCAGTTTACTTAACAAAACTTATTTATTTGTCTCCCTCTAAGTTTTTGCATTTTCGGGATGTGTGGACCTTCTTCTGCTCATGCTGTTCTGCAGTCAGAACATCACCTGGGTTAACACTGGTACCCACTCTTGTAGTTTAGTACTTTGGGTGTCAAGCACCATCCCAACAGCAGTTAGCAGTTGTTAAATGGAAGCGCTGAATATACCTATAGTGTACCTCACCCCAGCTTTGCTTCCAGAACTGTTTGAAAGCATTTAGGACAGATGAAAAGATACACAGCACAGTTTCTGCATTTATAGGCAATGGAAAATGTTGTACCTTATTGTATATTTAATTACTTGAGGCATAAAGAGTTGTCAAAAATGGAATTATCTAGAAGTTTTCAATCCCAGTGTGACCAGTAGAGCTAATTTTTACTATATGTTCCTAAGAGAAGCATAGCACTTTCTAAGGTGTAATAAATGTCTTCTGCTTTCCAGAGGGACTAAAACAAGCCTTTTTATTTTCTGGCAACATACAAGCTTCTATAATATAGTGTCAAAAAATATTGTTTCAAAACTATGAAAGTTCACTAAATTGAACCAATGTCCTCCATGATTTGAAAAAACTATTTACCAGAGTTTGGAAAATTGTCCTCAAGGAAAGCAACAAGGTCCAAAAGGATTTATGCTGTGACAGGTGTGAATAGATAGTAACTTTATTCTGTGATTGGGAGTGAAAAAGCATATGTGGGGCACAAATATTAACTTCACCTTCTGCAAGACAGTTCTTTTTGAATTTGCTCTGTGTTGCATTGAAATCTGTGAAGCTCAGTTCTTCATTGCTTTTGATTTTGAATAACTTGAAGTGAAAATGAACTTAGTAAACCTAGAGCTTTACTATTACGTGAAGTAAAAAAACTCTGTAGTTTGTAAGTGTAAATACTTCCTTGTAAATGGGATTGAGTTTCCCCAATGTATAGATCCAATGTCTATGGTATGCAGGATCCTACAAGCATGAGCTGCTGCCAAGCTGTTGTCTCATTTCCCCTTGCTAACACAGTATACTCAATACCATATCTTACTCCTTTGATTATAAAATCAATTCTGCTTCTCTAACTTTTAGGCTTTTGAACTGCAGGGTTTTGTTTTTCAGTTTGTTGTCCTTTTAAGTGGAAGAACTGTATCTACTAGATGACTTGACAGAAGGAAATGGAGACATAAGCAACAGAATAGCAAGTGGATTAGTTTTACTTTGTGGCAGAGGAACATGTTTTTAGATAGTGCTAGCAAATCAAGTAGTAATGACTGCAAAAAGCGTGCGTGTAGCTGGAAACTAATCTGTAAGCAAAAAACTGAATGTATAAGAGCACAAACTTTGGTGAGTTGCAGTGAATGTCATGGCAATGAGTGAGAACCATAACAATTCATTAATATTTCAAAATACATATTGATGGGTTGTTAGGAGAATAAATGTCATAAAATACAAGAGTTCCCATGCCTCTGCAAAGCCTATAGATTCTCTTAAAAAGCTACATAGGGAAGACCATACTTTAAGGCAAATGTTTGCTCATTTAGTCTAGTATGAAAGTACACTGAAGATGTTGAAACAAAGCACTAAGAAATTAGGACTAAAGGAAGCTGTGGAAGTGATTAGTGACTGTTGACAATGATCAGTCTTAGATGCAGCTGAAATGTAATTTGCTTTAATTTCTTCAGGCTTGCTAATGACTTCATTGCCCTCATATAATATCAGCATGTATGCACATTCCACTGAATGGAGGCACTTCAGTGGTGAGGATAAGTTACCATAAATCAAGCAATAGATCTTAAATTACCCCAGTACATCTAGTTATGTACATCATGGCAATATAGCTCCAAACAGATCAGTTTCTGATTTTTGTGACTGTACTGTTGGTAACAAATTGGCAACTATTCGGTGTTGCAACTTCACATGTAAAAGAGGAAGCTGAGAGCAGCTTTGTCCTCTTGACTAGATTGGGCAATCCAACTAGTTGGTCTCATGGTGTTTTGACTGACTAATACTTTTCTTAGAGTATGGTGTGGAACTTGGGGGAAAAGAGTGCTGATATCATCTGAGAAATCTGCTCTTGTTTTGCTTGTCTTCCCCTTCAGTAGTTGCAGGCACTCCTCCATTGGAGAATTCTTACATGAGTAGCACATTTAGTCTTCCAAGAGTAGCATTCAGGTTGAGATGCTATTTGACTGCTCTGCCTTTTTTTTTTTTTTTTTTTTTTTTTCTAAGTAGCTGCTTCAGTATCATTGTGAAGGAAAGTGAAACACCTTGGCAGAGTGAATGCCTCTTGACCTTTACTATCATGGTCTGTAGCTTCATGAATGCTATGTGTGGACACTGGCAGAAGCAGTTCCTCTCAAAGCACATCCTCTCTATTTATTCCTATGCTTGGGATTTGTGTATTTGCAAAAGGGAAATTGATGATGAATAACCTATATGATTAATTTTAAACTGCATCAGTTCTACAGTTTAATTCACTTTGTTGACCAGTTGCTTGCAGCGGTGCAAGTGGGAGCTGTGAGGACAGTTTAGCAGAACTGACTTAGAGTAGTTTACAGTCTTGATAAAGGATTGCCCTTCAAATGTGCTTGTTAGGCCTCAAGAGACCTTTCTTTTTGGTGGATTTTTGCTCTTGAGAAGTAGTTTCCATAAACCTGTCTTGACCTGTCATGTTCTCTGCTATTGTCCTGTTCCTTATGGAAGCAGAGACCTACAGGTTTTCCAAAAAGAATCAGTGGAGAGAAAGTTTTTAAATCTCTTAGACTTGTAACCTCATCAATCCTATGTCATCTTGCATTTGGATAGCAGAGTTTTCATTTTTCAGAATGAGCAGGAAAAAGCTGTTTCTTAAGAGTTCTTTAAAAGCTGCTTGTTCTGCTTGGATCATGCATTTTTGGTAGCTCCAGCACTGGCAGCTGTCTCTGCAATAAATTTATCTCACTGACCAGTTTCAGGCGTTAATAAAAATATATCCACGTTTTTAGTTTGACTTAAAGGAATCATATGAAATATTATTTTGGAAATTTGTCCTTACTACTCAGAGCCTCTGAAAAAGAGGAGTCAATAAGAAATGAGGAAGTAGCTAGATTCTTGGCATTGAATTTGCTTGTTTTCTCAAAAAATAAGCATGTTGTTAAACAGAAAAGAAGGCAAGAGTAACAGTTAACTGGGAAAGGCCAAGTTGGTTTTGTAGCCATGTGATTTTCAGAAAACAAACTGAAGGAAATCCAGTGCTGGCAGAAGCTTAGAACCTAATTTAGCTGGTATAAAAGTAAAACTAGGAGGGTTTAAGGAAGTTCTTGAGAATAACAAGAGTGTAAAACAAAACAGCCCCATAGTTCAGATCATCAATATAGCATAAATAAAGTGGAATTGCATTGCAAAAAGTACACTATGCAGTTTGCTTTCCTCATTTCTTTTTGAGGATGATTCCCAAGAGTATCTAAATGGAAGTTGTTCTCTAAGACAAAGGAGGCCACAGTATTCCTCCCAGTGTGTGTCAGTACATTGGTTTAATGTACCTGCTAAAGGCTAGGTGTAATTTTGCACCCAGCTGCTGACAGTTTGCTCATTAATTGTAAATGTACACTATTAAATCAGTTCCGAGTAAAATTAACAGTTTAATTCTGATTTGTGGTAGGGTTGCACTTGCCACTAAGTTACAGAACCAGTTTGGAGTTCTTTGAAGGTATAAGAGAGGGACAAGTAGTTGGAAAGCACTGAATTCTGCTTATGCAACAGCTTCAAGTTATATGTACTTCATCCAGATAAGGACTGTGGATATTTTTTTAATAATCTAATAATGATAAAATTTAAAACCAGAATGTGGTGTTTTCAAGTAGTCTCGGTTTCACTGGTCTTGCTGTGTACAGTCAAGCGTTTAACACTTGTGCTGGACATGCTGAGGTGGTAAGTGCCATGAACATATTGTGCCTTTACGGATGACTGGTATATCAGTGTCTAGTTCTTCTCTGCCTAGTCTTCACCTTCAAAAGTTTAGTTTCCTACATCAGCTACTATTAAGAACTTAGCCTCTTTGGCTCAGATACAAAAACTGGCTCATAAATACAAATACATTAAGCTTGAACCGCTGGAGTATTTCCGATTATCTACTATGCATCCCCATATAGGTTATAGTACCAATGCCATGAATGCATGAACTGCATTTGAAACTACTCCTAGATGATTGCGGTTCATAGCTCAGAATACAAAGGTAATCAGAAGTAAATGTTAATCTACTGTAGATCACTTAACTCCTGCACTGCTAAGATTTGCCATTGTGTGGCTTGGCCATTCTTGATTTCAGTAGATCAGGAGGTGACTGATCCAGTAACTGTTTTGCCTGTTCATGTGCAACTTGCATTTGCCTATCAATCCGTGTTTCCTTTATAAGGAAAGTATTGCATTAATTTTACAACTTCTAGTGTTCACTTTCCAGTGGTAATACAGTATGAACAGAGTTGTGTATCATATTTCTCAGGCTTTGAGAATTATGTTGAGTGAGTGTCTGCAGCAACACTTGGGAGCTACAGCTGAAGTATTTCCATATTTATGATAGATGTTGTAGGCTCTCTTTTTGACAGGGAGTTCCAGTGCTTCTGAAAATACTTAGCATGTCTTCACTTTTTAGTGACTGTCAGACTTTTACTTTGTTGATTTGCTTTATAAAACTATACTATTTTTGTAATTTTCCTATATTGCATATCTGCAGCTTTTGTATTATGACCAGCACTGAAGGGAATAGCCATTTCAGTTTCACTTTACCTAAAAAGAGATTATTTTAATTTAGTGAGGAACACCTTTCTTCTAACAAAAAATAACTCTTCTCTGCTCTGTTGGAAAATGTTTTGTCAAGTGTCCCAGGAAAAACACTTCTAAAACAGAAAAAATACTTTATTGGTAACAAAGCATATATTTGAAATAAATTGCATATTAATTGGAATAATTAGCTTGGAACTGAAAAAAAAAAAAAGCCAGTGTACTGTAATTGCCGCATCTGAAACACTGATTTGAAAATGTGGTAAATGTATGGGGGCAGGGGAATTAAAATCCTTCTGCTCAGTTCTGGTTCTTAAAAACAAACACAAAACTCTTCAGCATGCTTCGTAACTTTTAATAGCTCAGCTACAACCTTATGGGTCTCTGGGTAATTATATTCTAATACATTTCTACACCAGCTGCATCACTCTAGCTGAACTTTTTCCAGTAGTGCATTAAGTGATATGACTAACATCTGTTGTATATTCTTTGTTCTTTCCTCTTCACCCTAGGGCTGCATTGGAATGTTCTAGAATTAACCTCATTTTAGCATATTTTTACGTCTCGGGGCACTTGTATTTGTCCACTCTTGTCTGATAACTTCTGAACTGGATAAGACAATTTGACAGATGGGAAGGAATTATGATGGTAATTTTTATAAGTCAGGCAGGAGATTTGTTTTAAGGACTGTAGGAATTTAATAAAGAATAAATTTATCTCACAGTAGCTACCAAAGAATGGACATGGTGAGTATTTACTGATAAATGTCTCAGTCTCAGGAAAAGTTTAAATAGTAGCTTGCATCTTCTTGAAAACAAGAATCACTCAGATGTGAAGCTCTAATCTATATAAAATGGGGCTTTATTGCTTCAGCTGTTTGCAAGATGTTTGTTTTTCAAGTGCACCTGCTGTCTTCATGTTGGAGAAGGCAGAATCAAAGCATTCCATGCATTAGGATTGGGCAATGGCTTTATGGTCTTTCAGGTTCTGTAAATTCATTCCTTGGTCTTTGGCAAAACCTGGGCAGTGTTGTCTCCTGTTCAGAGAAGCCTTCCTTCTTAGTGGAAGTTATTTGTACTGGGGGGTGAGCCTTGCCAGTGGTTCCTAGGGGAGCATAATTGCGGGAAGACCCAGGTGAAGAAGGAATGCACATCTGCTCTGCTGTGCTGAACCCACTGGGAAAACACACCTTATGGCTGCCTTGAATTAGCAGCTATAATATGACACAGGTTGAAGTATCTATGAATCTGCACTACTGACAAAGAAATTGTAGAATAGCCCTGGTTTTGTCACTTCTTATGTAATAGCAATATGCAGTTTGGAAACATTTAGTATTGATTTCATTAAGCCTGTTTATTACACCACACCTGTCTTTGTTAGACACTTTTGTTTTGTCCCTGCTTAAACTTCTGTTGTGCTGTATACATTCAAAGCTTTTGTGAACTGCTCTCAGTTATAATAAAAGTTTGTCTGATGTTCACCAGATTTGACAGAATTAGGATGTGAAAGAGTATTAAGTTACTGTAAGTGTTGTGATAATAAGTAGGTAGGTAGAGAAGCAGCACTCTGTAAATCACAAACACTGAGTTAAAAACCAGCAATGCGAGTTTCTCCTTCAGTAGGCACCAGAGATACCACCAGAGACACACTGTGGAGTGTGGCCCTGTAAGTCTTCCAGTTGTGGGAAAAACAATTAATTATACTTTGTATAAAACTCAACAACCAGAAGCAGTGAATCTTCGGAAAAGGAGTGGTCCATAGGTTTTTCCTGTACACAGTATTGTTATCTATCACTAAATTTATCAGAGTAGTGCCTGCAGCCCAACTGAAAAGGAAAGCCTTTTTGCGTAGGATGTTTAATACAGAAGTATAACCTTTTTTAATTCATAACTATCCTCTAATGCAACCTTCTTTCTCTTCTTAGGGGAAAGGCCAGATTATAAATTAATTCTGTTATGGACAGAGTTACGGGTATGTCTTCCAAAGTTTGAGCCTTAAGTCTCCAAGTTTAAGTTTTGATTAGTGTTGTCATTGTTACTTTGAAATTTGAATTGAGAATCTGACAGCTTTTAGAGCTTGCAGGCAAACTAGTGTCCTTTCTCTGGGTTCCAATCTACTGAAAACCATTTAACTTTGGCATTATGTATTGTATTTTGATTAATATTCTGGAATTTGCAGAAGAATTCCACTGGACACGGCTTTCTCCAGCCCTTTGTCAGGACCTTCCATGGTCAAGTTTTGATTTTCTACAGCACTGGTCTCCAAATTTTTTGGTCATGTATCCCATCAGTAAAGATGTTTCAAGCATGCACCTCCAATATATGTAATTTTAAAAATTGTATGCATATGCTATTCTACTAAATATGTATACTATAAAGCATACACACGCAAAGAAAGAAAAAGTATACGATAAAGATGAAAGCCACTATTTAAAAAGGGGTTTTCTCCAGTGACAAAAATTATTTTCTTCTCTTACCCTAAGGGTTTGTCTTGTGCTGTGGTGCATTTACCCCTCTTTAGAGACTGCTGTTCTACAGGATTAAGATTTTTGCACATTCTCAGGGCAATGTATGCCAGTGCTGCAGTGTTCCCATTGTGAAGGTGTCTTCCCCNGGATCCATCGTGATCGGAGTTCAACTCCTGGGTCTACACAGGACACCCCAAGAATCACACCATGTGCCCAAGGGTGTTGTCCAAACATTTATTGTACTTTCTCAGCATTGCCTCCAAGAAGAGTTTGGTTTAAAGCTTTCAACAAGCATCCTTCAGGTAGTGGGATCCAGCTAGTAGGTGACCCCTGGCTACTCCAGTGCTCTTAGCTCCTCCTTGTCTTTCACCACCCTAAGCCCAGTAACAGTCTTTGTGGCATTTCTCATACTGGGAAGGAGGAGGTTAGTGGGAAGAGCAAAACTGAATGTGATATTCCACATTCTACCTTATTACTGCTGAGTAGCCTCCTTCAGCCCATCAACTGTGCTTCTCTGCTAATACAGCCCCTATACTGTTAGCCTTTGTTGCTACCAGGACACATGATGCTGACTCATGTTGTTTTACCTTGGTGATCCAGCTGATTTAATGCTCATGTGTGTTTCAGAGGCTATCCTTAAGATCAGCTGCTAGTCTCTTGGAGATCAGAACACTGATCTTTTGCACGTGCAGAGGAAATGCACTGAATGCACTGCTCAATGATCTCAGCCTTAAAATACTCATTAACCCTTAATGAACAGTTGACTGAGTAAAAAGCAGAGTTATATTGTGGTTTACAACATGAGAGCAATGCCATAGAAACATTAAAGGACCAAATCTGAATGCATTTGAGGATTGAGTTAAATTGTCATTACAGTTCAAGAAGGCAAACTTGCTTGCTGAACTATGGAGTGGAATCTTAACATCGCTTAGCCTTTTGCCTTGTTAGTGTAATCCGTTCCTTAAAGATTCCTCTGGCTTGAGCCCTTCAGTCTAAACAAATGACATTCAGTAAATTTAGATGCCCTCACTTTGTTTCAGCTTTGATTGCCTTCAGAAAAATCTTGCAGAGTATTTCCAAATTCAAATGATGAAAAGGAAAACTAATAGCATTTCATGTAGGGGTGGTGGGGAATAGGTACTTTGCAACTTCAGTTTCATACAAGGCATTAACCTACACAATTTGATTGAAATCTTATGAGACCCTGTACTTTCCTTTCATCCTAGGGCAGACTCGGTGCAGATTCTGAAAGAACAGTGTCAGCTGAGTTAGCAATCCTGAACTACACTTTGAATGTCTGCTACTGGATCGGTATATGCAGTAGCAAGACAAGAAATGAAATAGCTGTTCATGCAGCAGTTGTTCTGTGGATGAATCAGTATAGATTTCTAAATAATCATGCATTTAATGCACCACCAGTAGCAAGTTACTTCTTAGCTGCTTCTGTGCTTAGCAACTGTGCTGTGAATTACCTGTCTGTTCATCTAATGTGTCCTCTTCCTTGTCTGGTGCTTTTTAATATGTCCACAAGAATGGTAAAGTGAGTAGGCCTTAAATAGACCTTTACCCCTTCTGAAGGCTGCTGCATCTGTTCGTTTTCAATGGTGCAGGAAATCTGACAATAGGCTAGTGAATTTTTTGTAGTGGTTCTGCAAGGCTGAACCTTACCTGTTGTCCAAATGCAAGTTGCTTTTCTCATGCCCTTTTCAAGACCTTACTAAATCCTGAGTATATCAAAACTGGGTGGAGTTGGAGGACAGTTACATTATCCAATACAGTTTTATGAGGAGCAAGGCTGAAATTACAGTATACTCATTTTACTTTTGGTATTTTTAATATGGAACAATATTTTCAAGAAGTTGCCATTCATACTGCACACTTTCAGAAGTTATCAACAATTTTAAGTGAACAAATTGTAGACAAAAGCTTGTTAAGTTATTCCAGTAGAGATTGTAGGTATTTGCAGCCAGAGGAAGGGAGAACATCCTCCAAGTTGCTAAGGAAGGTAGACCTGTTGATATGAGTGATAAAGCCTTTTGGCAGGCTTTTGTTTGGCTGTCCACTTTTGTTATTCTATGCTTGTCAGAATCAACCCTTCATAAGATTGAGTTCATTTTTTGTTTTAGAAAGAATAGCTTTACCTTTATATACTAAAATCTTCTGTTATGCCTAACTTTTTAAGCTATTCAGGCATCTTTAGTGGAGTGAAATGATTTGGTCTCTTATCACTGTTACAGTTTGTCATTTCCACAGTTCCGTTTGGATCCCTTTCTTTTTCTTTTTCTTTGCCTATTTTTTCTCCCTCTTTTTTTTTTCCCCTTTTTCTCTGGGAGCTGGGTTTAAAATGCATTCTGTAATGGGAAGCCAAGAGCTGATACCTTTTCTTCCTATTGGAAATTCACATGCTCAGTGTTAATATTTGAGGACTCTCTGTCCAGGTTTAATCCATGTAATATCTGTTCAGTGTTTTTATTCAAGAGACTTGTTGTGTAATGGCAAATAAGGTTTAAAGATTGTTTTTCCAGTTCACTTATTAGTACCTTTTTCAGCAATGTCCATCACCAGAAGTTTCACATCAAGTTAATTGGACAAGCTTCTTAATCGATCTTGCTTATATTTTAATTCTTTACAAATAACATCCAGTGTTGACAGTTCATTTTTATTTGGCCTCAGATCGCTGGTTGCTAACAAGCCTAGATTGTCCCATTTACCCTTTTACAGTAAATTACCTTTTTACAATAAAGTATTTAATGCAAAACTTCTACGTTTCTTCCAGACCTCTGAGACTTTCCCTGGACCGAAGGGATTTGCAAGTCTTATTCAGAGATCTAGGTAGTTTCTTCCAGAAGCCCTGAATGCAAACTACTGGTATCTGCTGATCTAAAGGCTCTGTCTGCACCCATTTGAGGTCATTGTGTTGAATGTGATATAATTTATTTCCAAGATATGTTTATTGACCATTTCTGCTTGTCTTGATGCCTGCCTTTTGTCCATTTTAGCTGACTTCTTCTGCTACACAGTAATTCTTTCTTTTCAAATTACTGTGTTTCTTTGTTCTCATAGGAAAAAAAATAATGAAGAAAGGCCCCTTCAATGGATGGACATACCATGTGTTACTGTCTGACCATATTACGCACACTGACTTGTACAGATTGCTGCCTCTTGACTACTGATGGTGAAAAGTCTTTTGATGAACGTGTAGTATAGACCCACATTGGTGCGAAGTTTAAACCTTTAGTCTTCGGGACTAGTTCAGTGACATTGCAGAGAAATCTAATATAGTAGTGTCAAGAAAACATTGATTTATTTTTTCTCCTAGATTGATTACACAGTCTGACAGGTAGCACTTTCATTATTGTTGTAGAGGGTGTCAGAAATAACACTATACCTAGTACCTCCTGTCAGCGTTTATCAATGAGCAGCATACTTTGTCTCCAGAATAAATCAAACACTTGGATCCAGACATGGAATTTAGCTGTGTCCCAGTTAAGGCATTGAAGGCTGTGTGCCAAAGGGGGACTACCCATGTAAGCACTTGGGTGCCTATGGAAACCTAATTTTCATCCAAATCAAATCATTAAAAACCTATACAAAAGAAAGGAAAGCTGCCTTGTGGAAAAGAACCTGAGGGTGGTGGTCAACAGCCACCTGAACATGAGCCAGCAGTCTGCCAAGGTGGCCAAGAAGGCCAGTGGCATCTTGGCCTGTATCAGAAATGGTGTGGCCAGCAGAACCAGGGATGTGAGCATCCCCTCCCTGTACTTGGCACCGCTGAGGCTATACCTTGAATTCTGCATCCAGTTCTGGGCCACTCACGACAAGAAAGACATTGAGGTGCTGGAATGTGTCCAGAGGAGGGCAACCACTACCTGAAAGAAGGTTGTAGTGACGTAAGTGTTGGCTTCTTCTCCTAGGTAACAAGTGATAGAACAGGGGGAAATGACCTCAAGTTGCACCAAGGGAAGTTCAGGTTAGGCAGTAGGAAAAAATTCTTCACCAAAAGAGTTGTCAGTCATTGGAACAGGCTGCCCAGGGAAGTGGTTGAGTCATCAACCCTGGAGGTATTTAAAAGATATGTAGACATGGTGCTTGGATCCGTGGTTTAGTGCTAGACTGGGCTGTGCTGGGTTAACAATTGGACTTCAATAACCTCAAAGGTCTGTTTGAAGCTAAATGATTCAAAGCTAAATGAATGAATGAACCTCATACCAAATGTTAGGCACGTCCAGAGCAATCCTGCCTTGGACGGCCTTAACAAGTTGTAATGATGTTTGTATTTTGAGTCAGTTTGGATTATGTTTGGTTCTCACTGGTGTTCAATTTGATAGACATGTTTTGGTTTATGCCCAGTGAATGGTTATAACACTGGGTGCATCAAAGTTGTGAATTTAGCCAAAAATCTGTGATAAAGGCAGTTGGTGCTTTCAGATACAAGAGACTAGTCATGAGGATGATGGCTTGGGAATAATGAGCTTCATTCAACTTAAACATGGGAAAATTCAAGCCAGCTTAGTTCAGAAGTGTTATTGCTTGGAGTATTGGAATTACCTTTCTCTCTGTGGTACTGCAGAGTGCAAAGTATTTGGAGCTCTAAGATCTAGAAATGGCACAGAAGCAAGCCTGGTTTTCGCTGTTGTGGGAGGAGGAATCAATACCTTGATTCTAACCTCTGCTTCCAGGCTGTGCATTCATTTTGCATTAAACAGTCATTGGATAATATCCTGAGAAGCTTATCATCAAACTTGCTGGCTTGAAAGATGATCCAAGTAAGTTTCATCAGCCCTCTGCCCACCTGCAGAAGCGTTGGGGACTGAGTGTAGCCTGCAAGATTTGTTTGATGAGGAGAAAAGCTTTTAAAGTAAGGTAGGAATAAAAAACTCTGCTCTTATTGTTTGAGAGACTAATTAATCTGACTAAGCAGGTATAAACGATAGCATAAGTGTTGATGAATTCTTAGTAATGACAGTTACGTTTCAGTCTTTTAACCTAAAGAGATTTTTTCTTCCCCGGCTAAATCTTTGCAGACTACACCAGGAAAGGAAATGAATTCTCTAAAATAACACTAGAATGTTTTTTTTCCAAGTTTGTAGTTTTACAGTAAGACAACCTTCAGTACGAGAATAGCTAAACCATCCTGTATATGTAGTGTATAGGCTACACAAGAGGCTTATAGTGCTTTGTTAGTGCACAAGTCCTCTTGTACTGACAGCACTGTACTACAGATTTTAACCCACAGCAGAAGTACATTTGTCTTACAGAGGCAAGCAAGTAAAAGCAGTCAGTTGGGTGGGATGGAGTTTTAGAAGACGCCTCTGAATAATAAGCTGTAACAAAGCAATTCTTTAACTAAATATCTCTAGAGCTTGGTATTGAAGTCGGTGTCATTAAGCTGAATTTATCACTCATTTAAAGAAAGGAGTTACATGCTGTAACTAGCAAACACCTCTGTTTATGAGCAGACAGTATATCTGTGTTAGAAGTTTGGAAGTCTTTGTAGAGAGTTTCATTAGCCAGATGATATCAAGGCAAAACTTGTAACCCCTGTAGCATTAATGACTCAGGCTGTGTAACTTCAAAATTGTGCCTAATTTTTTTTTTCCAGGCTATTGTAAGTGCTAGCTAAGAGAGGCAGTTCTGCTTTAAAAATACTGTACAAGCTTCTTCTGAGCTAAATCTTTATGTCTAGGTATGATGTTAAGCACTGTTGTCAGATGCAAAATGTGATTAACTTGCAGGAATTCCGAACGAGCTATTCACCCCCAGTGAATTTTTTCCATCTGTCTTTCTGTTTTGTTAAGAAATACCAATTTCTCAATTTTTGTTGATCTAATTCTCTTTTTATTTCAAAAGCTAAGTGTACTGAGTCTAGCTGGGATTGAGTTAAGACCAGTACACTAAACCAGTATAACTTAGTAGTTGGAATTTGGTTTTTTTTTTAAACAAAACGAAATGCAATTTCAAAAGCAGCTTATCAGACTTGCAATACATATTTCCAGCATGGAAAAATGTTAATCTTCAGTTTTTTTGGTCCTAATTCTTCCATCCAGTTTTCATATAGCATTAACATGGAAAATACCAGAAAATGTGTTACTTATGACTTGTTAATGTAACTGAAAGGAATGCTTGGCGGAATCCTGCTTTCTCTTATGTTGCTATGTGATACTCTTCAGAGTTGAAGTGTATCAGTGCTTTCATGGGCCTCCTGACTCTGTGGCTTTTTTCCTTGTCATCAGGTTTCATATAACTTTACAATGTGTGCTAGGAAGGGCTTTTGTGTAGTATGAGGATTATAATTTGTGTGGGGGCATTACCTCTTCCCCTCCTCCCCACGTTTTAGCTACTGATTAAAGCTATTAAAGGACCACATTTTCTAGTAACTAATTGTTCCTAAAATAAGAATTCATTCATTATAATAATAGGAAAAGTGGGTTGATTATTAAAAAAGGAAAAAGCAACAGTGTCCCTGTTAGTAGGTCTTGATTTTTTTTTACCAGTTTCATATAAACAAGAACACTATATATGTATGTTCTAAGGCAAATACTTTTGTCTTTTCTTTTTTATTTTTTTCCTCAGTAGGCATTTTGTTGGCAGTGCCAGTCAAACTTAGACAACAAAGGTTTGGGTTTGTTAGCTCCAGGTCTGTGATGTGTCTTCTTCTGAGGTCCAGCCGCTAGAGGGGGTCTAAACCACCCTCTCTCTATAACCAAGGCTTGTACTCGCTGACAAAACACATCTTCAGGGTTATATGATTGCTGGATTGTTGTGGAAACATACTTTCTGAAGGTGTCTAGTTTCATCATATTCTTTTGTTGTTGTTGTTGTTTCTGAAGTCAGGCTGGTTTTAAGGATAATCATTCAGAAATATATAAATAGTTTAACCATTTGAGTAACTTTTCTTTGCAGGTGATCTTGTGAATTGGTGTACCATCAATGATGGCAGAACATCCACCATTACTGGATACCACTTCAATTATAAGTAGTGAAATCCCTCTTCTGACTTCCCCTATTGTTAGTGGGGATGGAGCACAACAGGTAAGGAAACCTCAGTTGTTTTTTTCTCTTTTTTTTTTTTTTTTGCCTTTCAACAACATCACTGACATATTGACACCATAAAAGATAGTAATCCTTCATCTGGAGTAAATTTGTGCAGCTTTGGGTATGAACGTATGCTGGAGATTGAGGTAGAATTGGTGCAGGGATGAGATTTGCAAGGAGTGTGAAGCAGAAAACCTGTATTGTGAAAGAACGTCTTCAACTTTTATTTGTGGATGGCAGTGCAGCCTATCTAGTGCATCAGCCACTCCTCCCAACTTTGTCTCTCTTGATGATGCACTTTGCCCCATCATCCAGGTCTTTAAAGATACAGTAAACATTGTCTGCCCCAGGGTCAGCCACTGAAGTAGGTGACTAGTGGATGGCCTCCTGCTGGACTTTGCACTGCTGATCACAACACTTTGAGACTTGCTTTTCATCCAGCTTTCAGTCTGCCTCGGTGCCCGTGTTCAGTCTGTGCTCCGTCAGTTTCTGTGGGAGGAGGTTCTGCAAGACTGTCAAAAGCCTTGCTAAGGTCATGATAAACAGTAGCTACTGATCTCCCTTCATTCACCAAGCTGTAATTTCACTGTCGAAGGCCATCCAGGTTTGTCTGGCATGATTTCCTCTTTGTGAATCCACACTGACTGCTTCCAGACATCTTTTTATCTTAAATGTGTTTGGAAATGGCTTCTTGGAAGATTTGTTCACTTGCCTTCCCAGCGATGAAGGTGATGTTGACCAGCTTGTAGCTCCCTGGATCTTCCTCCTTGCCCTTTTTTAAAGATTGCACTGATATTTGCTTTCTTCTAGTCCTTGGGAACCTCCCCTATTCACCATGACCTTTCAAATATAGTTAGGACTGAATTGTTCTGCCCTCCACAAAAATAAGGCTGTCAGGCTGTGCTGTCAAGCTTAGTCTGTAATCATGCAAGATTTTGAGTCAGATACAAGTTTAACTGTTCTTTTGGATATACCTTTTCTTTAAAATGTCTCTTTCTTCTGCCAAGTAAGATTAAAACTGGAAAACAAGTGAGGTGCTTGTTCAAAGAAATTAATTTGGGGAGGGAGAGGGGTTGTGTTAATCTTCTTAAGGGAAAAACAACACATAGACTGTTGGTGTCCTTTTTTGTTAAAAAAAAGGCAGCTCATAAAGACTACTGTCTAAAGTGAAACTGGTAGTGATCACATATATTTTAAGAAAGAGAATCTTCAGAAAACATTGGGCAGATTCTCTGTCATCAATAAGGAATGTAATAGTTCTTCCTCATTTCATGACAACTAGCTGTTATACCACAGTGTTGTCTACTGTCCGTGTTCCACAATGTCTAGTGAAAGTTGACTTCCATTTTCTGTCCTTCCTTCCCTTCTGATACATGATTCATGAAGAATCAGCAAGTGCATTTGTTCAGTGGCAGGAAACATTACTGGAAACACTTTTTGCATCTGGTGATTTAAAAGCCATCACTAAGTAGAAAATACTTTGTATATCTGAAATATGGGAAATCCAGAATTGCAGGGACTGCTTTCTCTGTCAAAGTTGCCCAGTTAAGACCTAGGTTGCAGAAAGATCAAGCAGGTGCTTATTTATATATTTATGAGAGTCTTAAAATTGTTTGTTTTATGTGGTACACTAAGGAAAGGTATGCAGATGAAGTGTGATACATTCAAGTACAAAACAATGTAACGCTGAGCCTTTTTCAATTTTTTTGAAAAATGTTTTTTACCTGAATATTAGTTCATGGTATTCCTTTTTTCTTCCCCCTTGTGACTTTGAAACTACAAGAAGGGAGAAGACTTCTGCGTTCATGATGGAGTTGCTAACTTTTCTTAAAGTCTGTTTATTTAGCTACAGTACACATATTCTGTAGGGGTTACTTCCTTAAAATACGAAAAGTACTTCTCCAGTTGCTTTCATAACAGCATTGTGGTGTTGGATTGCATAAACTGTAACTTCATCTGTAGTGCTGACAGAATTTGTGTTTCCTGCAATCAAAATTCAGAGCTGTTTTGTCCATGTAAATAAATGTGCTTGTCCTTCTATCTTCATAGTGTATAGGCTGGTCTGTAGCTATTCTAATTAGTTTTAGTCAATCCTGACTGAAAGGTTATTGAAGACTAGCAGAAAATTCTTTATTTAGCTACTTTGTTTATATGTTGGTATTTTCTGTGTTGGAGTAGTTAATTTTTTCCTAAACTTGCAGGGTTTTGTTCATCTGTGAAACATATGAGGATTTCTTTAATCAGTGCATCTTACCAGAATTAACTGTTTTAATTACAGTGACTTATATTGTATATACTGTATAGCTGAGTTACCAAATGAATCCAGACCATTCAGTACTTTTCTGAAACAGTTCATATCTTCAAGATAATCTATTTCAAATACTTGAAGTTCTGCTAGCAGTGTAAATGTGAAATAGCAGTACAAATATTTGAACATGTTAAGATGAAAGGTCATATGCTTCAAATAGCGGAAGTGTCTGATCAGGTTGAAGCTGTAACTTTCCACCATGTTTTAAAACAAAACAATCCACAAAGTTAGAGAAATGTGAGTGTTCAGTCAGAAAACATGGGGAACTTAAACTGGATGTTCATATGTCACTCAATGCTCCTATGGGAGACTGCCTTGTTCTGTGTCCCACAGAAAAAGGGGCTACTGTTAATTTCATAGGATAAACCAGTGAAAAGAAAAAGCAAATACTAAGCCTATTGGCTCCTCCTTCCCTATTAAGCACAGAAGTACTGCTTTTACACCTTCCTATCACTGTGTTAGTGTGAATGGGTAAAGCACGTCTTATATCTTGATGGTAAGGTTGTGGATGAAGAATGCGGAAGATCTATAGGAGTGGATAGAAACCAAGTGACAGTGAGAAAACATGGTGTGATGATAGAAGTGCTTGAGGGTTTTTCATGTAAGAGTAACTACTTCAGTGATGCTTTACTGATTATCATTGAGGCTGGACGGGAAGGATGTGCTTGATTATGTGAGTCCTGATTTGGTAAGAGGAGAGGAAAAGAGGAGGCAAGAGTTCAAACTACTTTAACACACTGCTGTTAAATTGTTTTGGAAAGTTTCTGCAGCACCCAGTGGTATTCCAAAACAAATCTGTAAATTACTGACGCAAGTTTGCAGCAGCCCTTTTCTGGACCTTCACAGCACCTTCCCATTATAGCTAGCAGTTGCAAAGTGACCTTTGTGTCCTTTACTACCAGAAAAGGTAGATAGCACTCTCAGAGTAGCCTAGTACCTGTTAACCATTTCCTTCTCTCTGGGGAAGGGGACACATAGTGTTTGACCTTTAGTCAGCTGTATTTCTTGGCAAGCTGTAGGCATAAAGTAATGCTTCTAGCTTGGGAAGCTTGTTGTTTACCCTCCAGACTTTACTGACTGTAGGTGCTTAGTGGGTTTCCCAAAAATGCCACTCTGTGTATATATATGTGTAGTGTGTGTGTGCATATATACTGTGTGTGAGTTCAAGTAGATGTTTAACATTAAATCCACAAGTTAGTGTTTCTAAAACCAATTTCTTCTTTAAATATTTAAGCCTCTGATCTTGAACTTAATATATACCTCTTATTGTAAGAGGGAATCTTCAGTCAGCAGAACAATAGATGGCTATAAAAACAAATGAAATGATCTTTTTTGACTTTCAGGTTGTTTACATATGTGACGTCACAGGAGCAATATAATGGTGGAGATGTAGACTGCATTGCTAAATGCATTTCCTTAGTTTTTATTCTGACACTTTTGCTTCTGAAAAGCATATGGCACATTATCAAGTTCCAGCTTGCTTTGTTTTTGCCTTGCTGCTGAAAATTAAGCCTAGAACTGCATATGTTTCATGATCTTTTCCTCTAGAAGAAAAAAAAAATCTGTGCTAACATATACTGTTATAACAGTATTTCTCATTGCTTTCCATATTGTGCTGTTTTCCTTTCTTTTATCTGTGTTTTCTTTTCATTGAATATAGAGCATGTGCATGACTGCTTCTGCCTTTTTTGGCTGATTTTTTTTGCCTTTTTTTGTACTTCCTCTTTAGCTCCATTGAATTAGCAGACATAACTAACTTCTCATTTTGGAGATTCACTGAAGTCTTAGTTGACAATTATTCTTTCATCCTTCAGTAACTTCATAGCACTGAAGTGCACCAGAAGTGTGTTCACTGAAACCATTGGAACTCTGAGACATGCAGTGCTTCAGTGCCAGATTATAGAAGCTCATTATCAAGCTATATTTTTTCCTCAGGATTGATTAGTACTTTTGTGTAGCAACCATCACCAGAAAATACAGAATCAAACTTATAGGAGACATTACATATACAAAAAAACCCTTTTCTCTAGAAGTTTTTAACTTCTAGAGAGGTTATTGGCTATGATTTTTTTTTTTAAAACAACATCACAAAAAGAAAAGCTACAAGGATATGAGGTTTGATGACTCAAGATTATTAGATCCTTCCTCTATATAACTTAATCATGTTTTTTGGTTAGGAAGGATGAAGTTTGGACTTAGTTAAATGTAAATTTTTTTTGCCTTGGAGATTAGAATATTTTCTAATATATTTAAACTACATCCTTGATTGCAGGTGCATTGAAAACTTCCTTTAAAATTTCTAGAAGCAGCCATTATCCTCAACAGAAAGTGAGGATTCAAAATTCTGTGGTGTGCAGTAATGTATGAATACTGTGCTGGTTTTGGTTAGCAGAAAGCAGCGTCAGATTTATTGCAAAATTTATGCTAGCATTCAGATATATTTATTTTAATACTTGCTGTCTGAAAATGAAAGTAGAAATCAGAGTGAAGGCTGTGTAGTTCATAGCCTTTTCTGCTTGTATTTGGTATGAAAATTCATGGAATGAAGCATCCTCATAAAACTTCTGAGTAATCTTCCTTTCTCTTTAAAATGTGTTTTCGTGTGCGTGTTATAAATCCTAGATTAATTTTGGTCTCTGATGCAGTAGATTCCTCCCAAGATACTTGAGGCAGGATTTTCCCTGTTGAATGAATCTGTTCAGAAACTGACATTTGAGAAAATTGGATGACATGTGAAAATTGGATTTCAAGTCAGTTAGTCACTGTAGGTTGCTAATGCAGTCAATGGGGAGAAATAAGCATGTCCAGAAGATGATCCCTTTCATGTTTTAGGAAGGTGATTCAAGATACGTGCTTTTTTTTCCTCTTTTTTATGAGGTGAGAAGGTGCAAATTTGCTTTGCTATAAGCATTGAGGTAGCCCAATTCTTCTCTGCAATCTGTTGTAAGTGGGCCCAGTTCCTGAGCGTGTGCTCCTCTATCAATAAGGTTTGGAAGGGTACAGTGATGCGTAAGCGGTGTTCTGGACTTGGGGCATGTCCCCGTCTCTCCCCTTCTCTGTGCCATGGAGACTTAATGCTGAGTAAGCCCAGATCTGAATGCCAGAGTTCAAGACCTATGAAATCATCTCTAGTGCTGACCTACGTCTTCTCAGAACACAGGCCTCTGTAATCTCACTATAAGTTGTGACAAAAATGTAACTGCTTTGCAGAGTCATATTTTTAATTACAGAAACTCCATTCTTAAAATATATGAGAATTACACACTTGGCAAACAAGTAATTTGAAGTACATCCTCTGATAGCTGAAGCCTGTTTTTTCGCTAGGAAGCATCTCTTTACTGAGAGGGTGGCCAAATACTGGAACAGGCTTTCCAGAGTTGTGGTCAGTGTCTCAGACATGTCAGAGTTTTAAGAGGCATTTGGACAATGCCCTTAACAACTTGGTCAGCCCTCAATTAGTCAGGCTGTTGGGCTGGATGGCGGTCATAGGTCCCTTCCAACTAAAATAGTCTATCATGTTCTACTCAATGGTAATTGAGACTTTGCTGTAACTGGGCAAAGTCTAACCCCCTGTGTATTACAGAATTATACACTGTATAGAGCGGCCAGAATGACATTCTCTCAAAAGAGATTATCTCAGGTTTACATACTATAGTAAAAAATGGTCCTTGGCTTTAATTTTTCTCCTTTTCTTTATGAAGTAGAACTGAAAGTATATGGAAAAGAATTTGGGTTGTAGAGATTTTTTCCACCAACACCTTGGTCTATTGCTGACTGAGCCTTCCCAATCTGGTCTAATTGAGGATGTGTCCTTTGGTTTTTTTTCCATCTCAAGTTCATGTTGTCACAGTGTTTTGATATACAGTGATGCCCAAATTTACACAAAACTGGGCATATAGGGTACTTTATCGGGGTAAAAAAGGCTACATTAGAAGTATTGTTGAAGCACTTAACGTTCTAGGGTTTTTTTTAAAATGTAAAACTATTTTGAGTAACTAGAGAATATAGTTCTTCCTTTGACACTTCCTTTTGTGCTCTTTTTAACATAAAAGTGTTAGACACATCCAGTAGTTTTAAATATTGTGGGCTTTTAACTTGTACCACCAAACAGGAACTTGAGCCATAGGAGGCAATGTTTGGATATACAAAATTCTCTCCAAGTCCATAATACTTTGTAAACCAATTCCTTATATTTTCTAAACTCTTCAGAAATTGAATGTCTGAAATAAATTTCAGCTTGTTTATTTTCCTCTTAATTGTTACAATTGCATTGCAGAAAGAGGATTGTTTTTAAAGGATATTTATGGCAAATTTTGATTTTGAGTTGTTGTTCAGCAGAGTTCTTTAAAAATGGAGACGATGGCACCTTTTTTCTCCTACTTACCCCACTGATCCTTGAAACAACTGTATAAATTACAGAATACTACATAGCCAGAGTGAGGTCAGCTGTGGCATGCTCAGTGAGGGTCTCTGTGGGGAAGATGATGTTCATGGCATTTACTAGTTGTAGGGGAGAGAAAGAAGAGTGTCTATCCCTCCTGCTAGGCTCTCTTTTTGTACTTCAGAAGAGTGAAAGATGTCAGGACAAGGGATGAAAGGGCTCTGCCTCAGCCTACAGAGGGGAAATCAATTGTAGCTCCATGACCTTTCTGAAATAATGTTGTTCAACTTTTATCATAGACCACAGAATATACTGAGTTGGAAGGGACCCACAAGGATCAAGTCCAACTCCTGATCCTACTCAGGTGTGGAGGTTTGGGTTGGCTCCCTGCCAAGCCCAAGGCCTGGCCACATGGATCCCCCCCTCCCAAGAGAGAAGGGGAAAAAAAGTACCCAAAAAGGCAATTTTAGTAAAAGTATATATGTATATATTCACATATATTACAATTATATACAATCAAACACTATGAATCTACAGAACAAATCCCAGAACAACNGGTTGAACTGCTTCATAATGTTGGATACTGTTTGTTGGGAATGCCTAAGTGATTACGCACACTTTCAGACATGATTAGCAAATCTTTTAACTGTCCGCCTCACATCAGATTCTGGTTTTTAGTTATAACTAGGTATTACGCAGAAGGAAAATACTAGCAGATCCCTAACAATGGCACAGCCATTCAGGTTGTTTCAAATATGAGCTAATCAACAAAATAATTCTTCCCCTCTTCTCATTAAAGTCTTCACAACAGATTGAGAGAGCCTGGAAGTAGACAGTCTTCAGTATTATTTTTTGCATGAGGAAACTACAAATATTAACTCTTTGACACAGGACTTTGTGGCAACTGCTAGTACA
Source organism: Campylorhamphus procurvoides (assembly GCA_013396655.1). NCBI lineage: Eukaryota > Metazoa > Chordata > Aves > Passeriformes > Dendrocolaptidae > Campylorhamphus > Campylorhamphus procurvoides. Next base: position 614,592 of record WBMV01000447.1, read on the forward strand.
GCCTGCAAAGTATGGGAATTGCAAAGTACATACAGTTGAAGTAAAACTGAAAAGTGTCTTCACTTTTGATACTCAATTGAAATGATTGCAAAGGTATTTTGATTCCACGAGTGTTGTGAAGACAGGGTTATTATGGGAGGAGAAGATTTTTATTTTTTTAATACAATATGTAAAAAACTGATAGGAATCAGGTGAAAAATCTTCAAAGCACCTGGCTTTCTTTGAACAATGCCACACGTAGTACATTACAGCAGTTCTAAGTTTGGTTTGATTTATTTTTAGGTTTTTTTTAGAAATGAAGGGGTTTTATTCTGGGTGATATTTAGTAGCACATTAAGCAACTGGGGGGTTGGGGTTTTTTTGTGTTTTTCACTTCAAGCAATTTCTGTAAAATTTCTTAGTTTTCCAGCATTAAATTGGCAGTTTTATATTTTCAGTGCATCTAGATAAAACTTCCATGGAATTTTACTCCCTGATTCTGTTTTGAACTGTTGCAGATAGGCAGTTTGATCAGGGAAAATGCCTACTGAGGGGACTATCCCTTCTAAAGCATTAATTAACCCTTGCTACCACTTAGCTATACTGTATGAGCTCTGTTCCTCATCCACTTTTGCTTAGCACTATGAAACTGAAGTCCTATGGGCTTCAAACAACAAATCATTAAATGAGAATAATCTGATTTAAGTCTTCCAGTTTTTATTTTTAGAGGTTGATGTGTCTAACCACTGGCCATGACCAGATGCCTCAGAAGTTCTAGAGTTCAGTGACTGGTCCTAGCACTGCTTCCTTCTAATTCCTTGTAAACAAGGATTAGCTTAAAACTTTGAAGGACAAATGTTTGTCCATTGCATTATCCAAATTCTTTGAAACACTGCTGTTATGTTTATACTTTCACTGATTTAAAGATACAATATTTTATTTTAAGTAGCACATTTTCTGTGCACTATCTGCTAACCACAGACTGTGTCAGTGCTGATGAAACAGATTGGGTTTTCTGTAAATGAGACAAATAAAATGTTGTGTAGCCAAGCTGTGAGAACTGAAAATGCAAAAGAGGCAAGACAAACAAAGCAAAAGCAAGTAAATTGTAAGTATTGTATCTGCCAGTAATAAAGAATGAGACAGACATTATGGAACATACACTGACTGATGCTGTTATATGTGGGCAGTGACACTTCTTGAATGTTTATCAGTGATATTAGATGCAGATTTAAACATTTATCTTTTACTGGTTCTTCTCAGAAAACTTTGTATTCTTACAAAACAAGGCTCCACATAACTTTTTCCCCACCCTTTTCCCCAATAATCAGCTTTCTGCTCATCATCTTCCTCATGAAGAGTAGGGGGAGAAACACAAATACAGTAAGAATTTAAAAAGCTTTTCATAAATAAAATCAATTTATTGGCTAAAATAAAAAGAAAACCCCAAAAAAACAATTCTCAGATCTTTCCGACCTGCCTTTCTACAATAAGCAATGAAAGCTAATTTGAATCTATAGTTTTTGAATGTCACTGCCAATGAACAATCTAGTCATCTGTCCAATCTCCCTGTTTCCAGTTGATTCTAGGGATTTTCTGTCATCTTAGCACATTCAGTGCTGCTGACGGTATCTTGTGGCAGTGGTTAAATATGAAATGTTTGCTGATTTTATTATCTCTCAGCTGCCTTTTAAAAAAATGACGCAGAGTTGCTTAGTCTGTCCTCTGAAAATACAGGCCTTGGGAGCATGTCAAGAAGGTTTTTTTCCCTCGCTTTTTTTCAGACATGCTGCTATAGTCTGTTTAAGCTGAAATAGTTTGGTTTGGATTTGTTTTTTCAAAATCCTAAGAATATAAATTGCTACCGTAGCATATTATGTAATACTTACTTAATTTTGTATGAATTTGCTCCCTAGTTCTGAGAACCAAGGTTTGTTAGTGGCCTTCACTACCTATATGTTTAGTATTCTTCATTAAGAAAGCGTTAAACTCCATATAGAGAGCAGTTAGATCCTTATAATCAATATTAGCAGATGCTAGGGTAGAGAATTGTGCGGTTGTGGGCAGCCTGTAAGCTGAAATTTGTGGAAAATAGAAGATTTGGAACTTCAGTGTTAAAAGTGTTAAATCATGTTATTTGGACAATGATGAAAGTCTATAGGTAGCTTCTATAAATAATAGTGAGTGGCCTGTTTTCATCTGTCACTGATACTAAAAACAGAAGATAATTTAAGGCAAAAAAAAGAAAATGCTGACATTACTTTTCCTTAGAGATAATATAGAAATGTTGTGTGCTGAGTCTTCTGTGAATTGGTATGGTATAGTACAAAGCTCAACCTAAATTTTTCAGAACTCTGTTGGTTAGTAGCCAACATAAATGTGGAGAGTGGAAGTTTTTAAGAGGTCTAAAAGAAGATGGGAAATAGAAAGATCTTATGAAAGATGACTTTAAGAAAGAATTATATGGAAGTAATGTTTTTCACAACTGAAATTCATAAACTTTTGGCAATTTAAAACAATTTAAAGTAGTGTTTTAATTTAGCTTTTATTACTCATGTCAGGTGTTCCTATTTAGTAGTCATATACCCTCTGTAATACCTGTTACATAGATCTTTTGCATTTTTCCATTTATTTTCTAAGCCTTAGTGGGCTAGATTGTGGAAAAGAGTAGTTCACAGCCTCATTAGCCCTGTTATGATATAAACAGCAGATTTTGAACACGCAATCAATGGAAAAACTACTTGTGCCATGTTTGTAACTGACATCACCTTAGCTCGACCGCAGATGTGATTCCATCTGGCAATCCTTGTGCTGCTGATGAATAACAACGCAGTATTCTGTGATCAGTAGCATGTAGGAACTTTAAAATACTGCTGTACTAGTCCTACAAATGGGAACTCTGGCATGGGTGAGGTGACAAACCTACAAATCACAGCAAGTCCATGCTGGAGCCATGACAGAGTTATCTTGAGTCTGTGTCTGGTTTTCTGTGTTCACTGAACCACACTGTGTGGAGCCAACCTAGATGTAATGATTTTCCTCATTAAAAAAACTGTATATGGGTGGAAAATCATGTGCATCGAAAACTAAAAGTAGATGCTTTTAATAACAAAATGATGCTGGATATATATAGCTGATATTTTTTTGCCTAGAAAGCTTTTATGTGCTAATTAATTTCATTCTGATCAAACGTATAAATATAACTTGAAGTTAAAATAGTGGAAACTTACTTTGTTAAAAGTAGGCTGTAGCTTAGAGTCCTTTTATATAAAAGTGTGTGTGTGTACACTTATTACCTTTGAAGACATTATTGTCCAAGTAATGTTAAAAATTTTTTTATACCTTAGAAAACATTTAATCAGTAATCTCATGTTGTCACATTCCGAATACCAAAACAGTTTCAAAGTATTTTCATGTATCATGGCTGCCTATGGGATAGGTCTTAAACCAGAGTGATGCATAAGTGGTATTTGAGAAATTTCTCATAAGAAGAGCGGGATGTATGTTTCACCCTGTGTAACTGTCTTTCCTCAGGTGAGGGTGTGCTAGTGTTGGGATTAAGGACCACAGATGTGAGATTGCCTAAAAACAATATTTGATGTTTTCAGGTTAGCTCTCAAGTGAAGACTAATAGAGGGAAACCATCTTTTTCAGCCATCTGAAATGTCTTTAATATTAAGTGAAAGGTATTTCTGGCTATAGTATTATTTAGGGCAGATGTATGTAAATTATAAAGCAAAGTTGGGAATCATAGTTCTTTATTTTCATGTCTCTTATTAAATGTGTGGAATGAAATAACACAGTTATTTGAGTAAGAGTGTGTTAGAATCCTGTGGATTATCTCCTTGCTGTATCTTTTTATTCTCTCATGAAGTATTCTTTTCCTCCCTTCTTTCTGGCTTACTTGCAAAATGAAGTCATAAGCTGCATCACAGATTATAAAGTCAGAAGTTGGTTCGTTCCAAGTTAGTATATCCTATCTGGGAATCAGGAGGCTAAATTAAAAATGCAGTTATAAAATGGTATATATTTGGAAGCTTTGTTCTCTTAAACCCGAACCTTCTGTTGACTGACGTTAGATGATCCAGAAGCAGATGCTGCAGCAGCTATTTGTTGATTTAGTTGCTATGGTGACATGATACATTCGTGTACAGCAGGAAGCTCACTGTACGTTGGCTAATTTGATAGGAAGGAAGGCTTGAGGTAGGTATTGCTGACTATATTGTTAATTGATCCTACCTTTCACATCCTGCCTCCACATGCTTCGTGGATGCACAGCTACAGAGGAAGGTAAAGTGAGATACTCCGGCGTGGCATTTAGGTTAAGGTGCCCTGTTAAAAGAAGGGGGGGGCAGTGTTCAACACATCACCGAAGATTACCTCGGGTTTAAGTGAATGGAACAGATTGGAGCAGCCGGAGTGGTGACTGTTGAATCTTCCTTCATCCTTTGTCACTGTGGTAGCACCAGTTGAATGAGAGAAATAAAAGGATGCGAGCAACAGTAAGTCAAAGTGCTAAGGCTTTTGAAATGGGTTACGAGATAAAGCATGTCACTAATTAACATCTTGATTGGAGCTATTAGTGGAGAAAAATGTATTTGTTCTGAATATGTGCCCTAATGACAGAGCATAAATGTGGCTCTGCCTGGAAGTTGTGTTGTGTTATATTCACCCTTTTCTAGAAATACACCCTTTTTAATCTTGTTGCAGACAGACTTTTAAAGATACAGTGTACATCTTCCAGGGAGCTTGGCTGTACCACCCTCTTTAACAGGTTTAGTGTTTTAAAATTTTGAAGTCAGAATGACCAAGAGAATTAGCTACAATGTTTTCCAAAATTTGAAAAAATGTTCAAAAATTAATTTACCTTTGTCCTTTTGGTTAAAAATCTTCTCATGAGTACTGCTGAGCTGATTTCAGTTGCAGTATTTTTAGACAAACCACTGCTGTCTTTATTTTTTTTATCATGTTGATGTGTGTTAGTAGTGCACTTAGAAATATGGGTTTGATAAAGTCTTTTCAGTATTTGTGGGGTTTGCTGACAATCATTTGCTACTGACTCAGCACATATAACCATATAATGTTAAATATAGGTGTTTTCAGATTAATAAGGAACAAAACAAACAAACGATAAAAAAACCCACCCTGAAGCTCTCTCCTCTTTCCTATTAAAACATCTCAGAAAATAATATTGTTTCTGCTAGTATAGAAGTGGTTTGTGATTTGATTCTCTTTAAATTATGGTTTTAAAGGTCCAGGGAAACATTTTGGAACACTTTACACTCTTGGTTTTTAGCAAGTTTGTTTGTAGGAAAAAACCTCAAAATTCCCATAACCCCAAAAAACACACACATCCCCCCCAAACCACTGCAAAATGAGGGAAAAACAGAACTCTGGTTTTTGGTAGTATTGTTTTACTCCAACTTGTAATCTTTCTTCTTGTACAGGAATAGTCTCTTACTATGTGGTTACATTTAAGTGTGCTTTAACCACATTTGTAATGTGACATACTCTTATTTCTTCATTTTATATATATAATTTTAGCAATGGCTAAAATTAATGTAACATGTTCTAGCTTTCCCCCTGTTCTCCCCACCTTTCTCTTTCCTTTCTTGCTTCCCCACATTTGTTAGTATTCTAATATGTATGACAAACTAGGAATCAGCTTTGTTGCTAAATAATTTGGGGTGTTTTTTTTTTCCTATTATATATTTAGTTGGTAGATCTGTTAGCATTCTAGTTACATATATTCAGAGGCTTTTAACTTGTTTGGAAAATTTGTCCCAGATTTTTCTCATTCTGGAAAAATATGTAAATTCACAAAGCGTAACTAATCTATTTTAGAGGAAGATACCAAGTAACCCATTCAGTTCCCTTGCCCTTCAGAGTGCGGTGGTGGGTGGATGGGGAGAGAGAAGGATTCAAAATACCCCTTTACACTGAAATTCCGTCCAGTTCCTTTGGTTTTCTTGCCTTCGTAGCTGTAGACATTGTTAGCCTGTGGAGAGAACAGAGTGCTAGTTCTCATGTGGGCTTATCCCACAACTTCACACATGACACAAATATTTACTGTGTTTTGGTTTCTTTAGCCTCAGTCAGGATTAAAAAACTTAATCTTTTTCTTTTCCCCTTCAGCAGGCTGATAGTCCTTGATACTACAGGATGTTTGAAAGCCAAGTTATTTTGGAGAGACAAAACAAGCTTGATGTTTATAGATTTTTTTTTTTCCTTTATTTCAAGTCCAAAAATCTTTCTCCTATCCCAGGAACTCTAAAGTGATAGTTTCAATCTTTCAGTTAAGACGTGACTGTTTAGATATAAACTTGTACATATTAGGAAAAATAAATATTTTTAAATTTTCATGTCTATTGAGTAGCTAATAACTTCTTCTGTGGACTGAGAGGCTTTTAGGTATAAAAGCATTTGTTTGGGCAACAAAATTTGTTATCTGCTACAAAAGAATTGAAAATGTGGCTGTGAATACCAAACTAGTAAAGAAAATTTTATTGTTTCTGACTTGATTCCCTTCATGTTTTGATGTTATGCTGGCTTTACAAGAATTAGAAACTGTTTCAGTCAGTCCTGTCCTTCAAGAAATACAGGTATTATTTGAGCTGCAGCTGTAAAAGGTATAATACTTAATATTGTCATTATGTGGTAAGGATAAGCTAGACTCTCTTTCGTAAACCTTATTCAAATCTAATCTGCAAAACTTTCCTCAAATTAGAAAGGTTTTCATAACTTTATAGAGCAGAGGAGAGGAGAATGTTAGCAACTACCTTAATCAGGATTAAGTGTTTTGTTTTGATCTGTGTGAAAGAGTATTTAGTATAGTTAAAACACAATCATTTGTTGTTTGGGTGTTTAGGTCTTTGGTGTGTTTTTTTTTTACTTTGGACTAAATTTAAACTTTTAGAACCTAAGCAATAAATTAAAAATACTGTTAATATTTTGCATATGTAGGGTTTTTTAAAATAAAATCGCTTTTGCCTTATATGTCCACTGCATATATATAATCAATAAAAATGGCAAAATGACTTTGAGGCACTAGTTTTTGGCTGGCTGCATGACATACATTTATTTAGGGAGACAGCCTTGTTCTTCAGCTTTTTACATTTTATTTGAAGACCTGCTTTTGCCTATGTATAATGGTAAGCAAAAGAAGAAAAATGTGTAAAACTTGCTATGAGATTTTTTACAAAGTTAGTTTTTAGAGCTCTTTGACTTACTTCATGGCTTGCTTATCAGCTTTTTTTCCCTCCATAGAGACAGAAATAGTTCAGACTTCTAATTGTATTTACAGTTTTTGCTATGGAAAGGTGTTGCCTTAAAACAGTAAAGTAATATCCTTGTGGATTAGTCCTAGGCTGCTTTTGTTTTCCTGCTCTTCAAGTCTTTCACCTCATCTAGGGTCCTTATTAATTTTGATATTGGTACTTCTCAGTAATGTCCATAGGTCAGTCTGCTAGTACATCACTACTTCTTATTGGGAGGATAGAAGTTCAAGTAGAGAAGCTTGTACAAGGGTGTATCTTACAGAATGAAGTCTTGGTTTTAATTGTTATTTCCATGGAGTTAATGAGATTTTTGGCCTTAATTAGTGTGCAAAAGAACATATTCAAAACAAGATTAGCTAGTTCTGTGTTTTAAATTCAATTCTGTCCTTCACTGTGCTCCAGTGAAGTAATATGTTAACTACATACTCATCTGGCACGAGCAAAATCTTGGTCTGCTTGTGAAAGTGTTCTGTATAACTAAAACCAAGGATTAGTAAGATACAAATCAGCTGTATCCTGTATTGTTGCTGGTTTTGCTTTTAAAAGACACTGCTGTGATCATATTGGCAGAGTGAAATACCTCTAAGGACCCGCAGGCTCTGCTTCTTGCTGATAAAAGTTACTTCTAGACCTTTTTGGAGATGTGTTAACATTTGGCCTTAAGTTTTTCCTTTCTTTGGAGGCAGCCCTCTGAATCAAGGAGGCTGCCACTCTGCCTTGGACAAATCTCCCTTCCACCTTTTGTTGTTTGTATTCTTAGTCTTACAAGTTTTTTTTCTGACTCCAGCCATTTTTATTGAATTCATTTCTTCTGTGTTAAAAATGAGCCAAGACTTGAAAAAATATTAAACTCCTTTCCTTCTTCAGTCTGATGAAATATCCTGTAGTTTCTCCTGCAGATAGTGAAGAGTTTTCTGAATAAAACTAAGAAACATTGAGCATTCTCCTCTTTGAACATCTGTACTGCTGTTGATTCTTTAGATGCAATATCTGAGTACTTTCCACCCTGCTCACATTGATGTAGTAATAATTCATATATGAGATCTTAAGATACAATTATTTTTAAATTGTCATATCTGTTGTTGAGAGGATGTCCAAGTCAATGTTGCATATCTCCATAGGATGTGATCATACTACTTGAGGAACAATAAAATTATACTTTAATTTGGAATTCTTTGAAGAGAGAAATATTCTAGAATAATTTTATATAAGAATTGTTGTATTCTGAGAGTGTATTTGCCCTATCAGACCAGCTCAAATAGTGACTTAAGGTGAAGAATAGCTTTTCAGAGCTACTTAAGAATGTGTCCCTTAACTAGTCCTTCAAAGAGGCAAAATATTGTAATACTTCTTCAGGCTACTGTCAGGAATTGTTTATATGTTAGTAATATAAGTGTACTCCAAATGTTTGTGGAAACTGAGACTAAGTGTCATGAAGCAAGTCAGTTTTTGTAAGTCATCTGTTCTTGCAAACTGCCTGGTAAGAGTGTTCTCAGGAATAGTTTCAGTTTTGTGTGGAAGAAGATTGCTCATTGGCATTAGCCTGTATCGTGCTCAGGACTCCTATACCATATTCATTATTACAGGTGACTGTTCCTGCACCTGGGAATGTTCTGAGTACTGCTTACTTTCCTACTAGAGATGTGGGTTTAGGTATCACTGACGTGGTCAAGGGGATGTAGCACTTCTCTGAGGGGAGGTCAGAAATACTAGAACCCCTCAGTTTGCGGAGACTGGGGACAAGGAGGGGGGAATTTCCAAGGCTTAAAAAATATTGAAGGACGTGGATGAAATTTACTCAGAACTGTTTTACAACAAAGCCCATAGCAGAGAAACTAGGGAACATGTAATTAGTATGAGATAGTTTTAAAATGTCTAAAAAAGTAAACCTCAGGAACTTGCTGCTGTAGGACTTTGTGGAGTCAATTCAAACTGTAAGTGATCTCAAATAGTTTAGGCAAACTTATGGACAGTAAGAGAGTCAAATACGGGACTGCAGAAGGTGGCCTGGCTCACTTTCTCCCAATCAACAGCATCTCAATTGATGGATTAGAGTCAAAGTTCTGGGCTAGATGGACTACTGACCCAGACCATCAGGACATTTCCTATGCTCCTAATTGTCTTGAGACACTGCTTGAGTTCAAACAGCAATTTCATGAAAAACATACTGCGCTTTCTAATATATGGAATGATTAGTTTTATTAGGAGGATAGTCTTTGCCAATCTGGGCAATTTAATTAAACTGCTCCAAATCTTAGTATGTTGCTCACTTGGTTTAGATTTTTCTTGTAAAGTAGAGTAAATTATGTACCATTGCAAAGTACAAGATTTCACTGTTTAAACCCTGACAGTCTTTGGCAACTGATGTTTTAGGTATTCTAAACTTTAGCTATCTAGCTGGTGATTGTGTTTTATTTATGCAAGAACTATTATTACCATATGTATGTAGCTGCACTGTTGTACTGTCAACTTGTATGTTAATATATGAAAAGAGATTTTTGTCCTGTTTTTCGTCAGGAACTGTATTGAGGTCATGTGTATCATCATTAAATAACTGTTTAAAGGAAACAATTTATAGTCCCAGTGGAAATGACACAGAACTAGTTTTTGACCTAATACTCCAGTTTCTTAATGGCACTGCTTTAACATGTTTTAGGACAAAAATATATTGAGTCCAAGTCCTGTTAGCATTGAGAAGTTACACTATTAAGTTTTATTAGCTTCTGTTATAGCTGGTTATGCTTTAAAAGTGCTTGTAGTATTCCAGAACTTGTATCAAGACCTCGGTTCAGACCAAGTTCACATTATTTTGTTAAGCTTTAGAAATCCTTAATTAGTGTTTTGTTGATTTAGTGAGAGAAACGGCACTTGAAAAGTGCCCGTGTTAAAGGTTACTCCCACTGAGATTGGCACATTAGAAATTAATCTTGAGGTGCTAGGAGTAAAGCAACAGAATATGTCACAAAAAGATTGAGGCATTAGAAGAGAGTCTGAACCATCAGATGTTTCCAAAGCTTTTCACTTAGTTCAAGCCAACGTGAATGTTTTGCCCAGAAGAGGAAGGAGGTCAAGGTCTAGAATATTCAGTGTGAAAGACTCAAGCCTTGGTTTTCAGATGTACTGATGTCAGGGTTCATGAACTAGCATGTTGGCTAGCATGATGGGAGTGCAAGCCTGCACAAAGCCACCTAGAATGAGATGAAAGAGCTATAAATACCAAGCAACCCATAGATTTTATTTTTCCTAACATGTGGTGCTGTGAACCGTCCTAGTTACATTTAGAGAATTTTTCTTACATCTTTGATTATGTGCTGCAGACTTTCATTAAATAAGAGGGAATACCTATGAGTGACTCTGTCTTTTGGTAATACCTCTTCTGACCAGAAAAGTATCAGTCTCTCTTTCTTTGTAGCTTTAATTTTTTGTATTTCAAATCCCAGCCACTGAGGTGGCGTCAGAAATGCCCTTCTCAAAGCTGTGAACGCACCATGGGGTTCAGCAGTGATAAGGCTGCTCTGACAACCAGTACTGGTCACACACTGCCCCAGCACAAAGACAATTGAAGCAAGGAGGCAGTTCTTGAAATTTCTGAAATTACTTCAGCCCTGATTCACTCTCTCTTTTGGCACACTTGGAAACAAATAAAGCCTATCTTGGAACAGTTGTAAAATAAAAATGTGAATGCACATCATAAAAGCAAGGCTGAAAGTGGGAGCCAGTGAAACACACAGTCAGGCATCAAGTAGGCTATGTGTCCATTGACAAAAAAGACTCTATTTCCAATTTCCAGAAACGGACATCTAATTAAACTGCATTAAATTGGCGAGTCTCCCCACCTTTTTGAGTGCAACTCAGATGCCATCAGTAATGTGAAAATCTGATGACATCCTGAGTGTCAGAGTGGAGCCGCACTCCATCAGGAGACCTGTTTCCTCAGAGCAGTGCCGCTCTCACTGTGCTGCACTGTGACTGAGCCTTTACCTTCTCAGACCAGCTGTGAAGGGAACAGCAAAGATTCTCACACAGGAGAAGCTGCTATAAAACGAACCCAGAAGACAGGGCCTGCCTGCTGCAACTGCACCAGTACATGTATTCCCATGCTCAGATCCATTCTGCTGTCTGGAGCCTCCAGTTCACATGTCCTGCAGCAAGAGGGCTGGAGGACAAAAGCAAGCAGGTTCCCAAGATACGATTACCCAGATTACCAACCTCAGGCACTCGCACAGAAAAAATGGGAACAAAATGAGAATACCAGTCAACTCCCGTTTCCTGTTACTTTAAAAGCAGGAATAGAGGACCATTTAGGGCCATTGCCCTAAAGCTTTTCTGCTTCTCACGTTTCATATGATGGAGACCAAGAATATTGAGCTGAAAATGGTACAGATTGATATCTTGGCTGCAGCCAGAATGGCACCTTCCAGGTGTTTGGGTATCTAAATCAGCTAAAAGACTTAGGCAAATGTAGCTATCCAGCCCACACATAACAGATGGAAAGGCATTCTCATATACTGTGAATCTTTTAGGTGCTTTTATTCCAGACTAAATTTCAAACTAAAACTTTCAATTGTAGCAGAAGAGAGGAGAGTACATCAGTGAAATATGTCTTCAAAAAGTTATTCCTGCTTTGGGAATCTGAAAAACAGATTGTAAGAACTCATCCATTCCTATTTCTCTCCTTCATCACATTCTGAAGGTGATGATAGCCAGTTGTTAAGAAGCTACCTTCAAACTCTTCAAAGTAAACTCTGGCAATAAAGTATTTTCTGAAGACCTTTAAGTATTACTGGAAGTTCATTGCTAAAATCATCTTGTTCCTAAGTTTAGATTATATTATGAATGCTAACTCTTAGTCAATTTTATATTGAAGCACATTTCTGAAGATCTGAAAAATTTATTAACATGATAAAATGTAAATACTGATGTAGTTCATTATTTTTTCTCAAAAAGCCTGAAACTTCTGGAAAAAACACATGAAACAAGATAGTAATTCTAAAGTGCATGCTCAAACTTGAGCTAAATCAGTGTTGAATCACACAGCCCAAGCTTGAAAATGTGAATGTCTATCATACTTGAGAAAAGCAGCTGTGTTAGAGTAGAACTTGCCATCTTTTCATTAATTTGTGAAATTGTTCTACCAGAAAGGGAGGAATTCATGTCATTTTGGCCTTCTATCTCTGATGTTCCTAAAATGAGTAAGACCCAAGTTTCCTGATTTGTTTTTTTTTTTTTTNGAGTTTTTTTTAGTTTTGTAGGGTTTTTTTGTAAATGTGACAAATTTTATTTTCTTCTAGCAATTTAACAGAGTACATTTTTGACCATAATACTCAAGAGTTGTGTTTATAAATATTGCTCTGCCTCTTGATTTGTACAAGAAGTAGTACATAAGCATTTAGACACATGCAAGCAAGACTAAAGAAAGATGTGACCAGAAAGCAAATTATGAAATGCACCTGCTCTTCTGCACTTTCCTCCCCACCACCCACCTCCCCTTTTTTCATAGTTTTAGCTAGGTGCTTCATGTTTACGAACTTCATTCTCAGAGAAGGGCAGGTTTCCAAGAAGGATACAGAAACCTAAAATGGTAACAGGCTTCTGCTTTGCTACATGTCAGATTTTCTGTTTATTTTGGCTGATAAGTGGCCTTTGCTATCATTTCTGCATTGCTTGGGTTTACAAAATTAGGATAACCAACTTTCCACAAATAAAATTGTACATATTGTTTCATGCTGGGCATCTGGTGCACTTACTTTGTCATGACTTCTAATGATGTTTTATCATTAATGAATGTACAAACATGCTTGGGTCATGTAAAGAAGGAAATGACGCAGTATTTCTCTTATGTTGAAAACTGTTTATTGGGTGGTTGATGAAAATTCAAACACTGGGAATTCTAGGCTTCCTTCTGGAAGATAATGTAATGATTTGATTAATGTTGAAGTTAATGCAATTTGTTGAAATACTTTAAGCTGTACAAATAGCTTTTTAATGATACTAAGCAGTTGAGAAAATAAAATTTGTACAGGTACTGTTTTACTTGTTATTCTTTCCTTCTTTGAAAAATGTTTGTTTAAAAATATCTGTGCTTGTTCTTGCTCTTATCTCTTGCTCTGTGGGATGAAGGCAGCAAGGAGTATGAAGTGAAAAATAATATACTTACTAACTGGAAAAAAAAATGTTTTTTTCCCAGTATTTTTTTTGCACATACCAGACTTCTGTAACATATTCCCATGTAATGGTTGTAAACACTCTTTTATTTTTAAGGTTATTCTTGTGCAAGTTAATCCAGGGGAAACATTTACAATAAGAAGAGAAGATGGACAGTTTCAGTGCATTACAGGTAAAGCCGATAAATTTATTTTAATATTTCCTGAGACTGAATCAGGATTAATAAAAGGCAATTTGTGGTGTTCAAAGTAAAAGAGTGACAGAACTTATTTTAAATACAAGAGCTGTTTAAAGACCTAAAAGACTATATGCTAAGCATCATTGGTTTTAGATTTTACTACCATAAACGAAGTACTTTGCCTTATATTAGATGAAATTAAATTTCTTGGGGAGGGAAAAAGGGGTACATTTTCATCTTGCAAAGCAAACAGGGAAATGCTGTTGTAGCAACTTTTGACTAACCTCATTAATTGCACAGACCTCAAATTAAAAGCTACAGTTGTTAATATGATTTGGGGGGGGGCGGTTATTCTTTGATGTCATGTGGATATTGTTTCCCAGTACTAGTTTCTCATTATCTCCACAGGCCAAATTGAGTTATTTCTGGGTTCTAGCAAGTGCAGCTTCAAAGTACAAATACTTCATCTAAGTATAGCACCCCCTTACACAATGGTCAGTTTGGATATTGTTTTCTCTTCTGAATGACAGTAGCTACCAGTTAGGCTTCTCTAGAAGAGATACTGCAAGAAGTGAACAGTCAGCTATTTCTGTTTAGAATACCATTTTACTCTGTTATAAGACAGTATCCGCAGATTCAGCTATGGGGGTCACATTTTTGCTTGTTATCTTCTGGGCCAATGAATCCTGTCTTCTTTTTTTTCTGGATGTTGGCCCAGCTTCAACAGATACTGTTCTGGAAATGCAAAGCAAGTCTCTTCTGTCTTCTCTCCAATCTGAGAAGAATCAACAGTCTGGTTTCCAGTGTCATAGGCAGGTCCTTTGGCTACAAAATAATTTGCTAAAAGGAGGCCTTGGATCTTACTTAAGTTTTTATTGACAGTTCTTAAAGTTTACATGTCTGTTATCACCATATTTCAAAACTTTGTGCTGTGGTATTGTTACATCCTTTGAGCCACAAATGGATCAGTGTTGCAACTCACAGTTCTCTAGGGCTTATTTGAAATACAGTATGGAACAGTTAGTTGGCCGTACCTGCGGGAAACATAGTCAATTTTGTCTTGCCATTCAAGTTAAAGAACAGATAGATGTATTTTGCTTCTATTGCACAAAATACTGAGAAGAGTGGCATGTTTTGCATGTTTGGTTCTGATTTTTGATTTATCAAATGGGCTTAATGGTGGGGAATGAATTGACACTCCCCTTGCACGATCATGTTCAAAGCAGGAAGTGTTAAATGAACTGCAAAAATATCGAGACCATATTTTTATAGATAAGCTTCTAACCTTTCATTTTATAGCTTTTATCCTTGCCTGGTCCCTCTTGCTTCCCATGTAGGCAGCTTACCATTGTGATTTGATTTAGCTGTGGATTTCATCATGCTTTTAATATGAAAGTGAGCATGAGCAGTTATTAGACAATTGCTCCTGGGACTCACTAAGTGTAAGCTGAGGTACAGTCTTTGCAACTTCCCTGAAAAGTGGCACTGGCAATCTAGAAACGTACGTCCCAAATCTGTTCCACAGCCTCTGCCAACCTCCTGCCATGTAGAGATTGTCCTTTTCCTTCCCCCTTCCTGAAGATGAAATTGTGGCTTATGGTTTGTGGTAAAATAGGGGGCATAGAGGTTGTTTTCACATCTGTACATTTACTAATCTTCATACAGAATCTGAGTTGCACGTGATCTTGTGAATATTGCTTCTCTGGTCTATTCTTGCCACTCCTTAGACATTTCTGTATTTTGAGTATTATGCAAATAGAGCTTTCCACCTTTTGGTTTGTTGGGTCTGTCTGGCTTAAAGGAGAAATTCCCTTAGTAATTGATGCTGTACCTTTTTTCATTGTATGTATCGCAACTACTGAGAAGTGTCTCCTGTCCTTTTTTCTGTATAGAGATTTGTATGAAGTGAACGATTTCAGATGGTATAAACTGTAGAGTAATTTAGTATTGGTGGTCCTTTTTGTTCTGCTACAACTTCTCAAACATAGTTTGCCCTTGACTTGTCTAGAAAATGGATGACCAGTCTGCAAAATGGGTTACAGCTGCAGGAGTCTATTGCATTGTTGCTAAAGAAAGAAAGCTCACATCAGTTCCTTGGCTTTTTCTTCACTGTAGGCACTCACTTATTAGGTGAAATCAAAGTTGAAGATGCGGAAATATATCATGAGAATGGTTTGGATAAATGTATAGAGATGCTTATTTTAAAAAAGGTAGGAAGAAGGCCAAGGTGACTGAAATTTAATGGAGATGCAATCAGTGGGTAGTTAATTTAGTCATTATAATGTTTCTTAATACTTTTCCATCCTAGTTTTTCCTGTAAATATCCATCTTTATACCCTTTTCTGAATATATTAACTTAAAAGTCTCTGTGAAAGCTCATATGCAGCTATGTGTACTATATATAAAATTGAAATTATATAAGTATAGTACTGAAATGAAAGAGTGGAAGTTGAGGTGGAGTGAGCTGCTTCTGGATTCCCAATAGAAGTCCAGATAGCCAGATAGATTAGTTTGGATGATTTGGTAAGTCATGCTTCCTTGGATAATTCTAGATGTCTCTTGTGCTACATTCCTGGTCACTTCACCTTGAAATTGTGCTGTCTGCTGAAGTCAATGTGAATTGTTAATAAATCTAGCCCTAATGTTAATTGTATTTTCTTGCATCATATATCTGTCTGTTGAAAACATTGAGATGCTCTGTCAGTCTTTGTGCTGCACCTGTCAGCTGTTCTGTTTGTAAAGAGAGCTGTCCTTACTTTGCGGACACTATACATAGGGTAGAACTTCTCAACCTGAAAATAATGAGTCAGTTTCTCTTCAGGAGAAAGGAGAGGTGTGAATAAAGTGACTGTTCAGAGCTGTCCTTGAATCAATGAAGTAATGAAAACTTAAAGCAGCACTAACTAATGGAGAAGCACATGGTGCATTTTCTGTGAGCTACACTTCTGAAGAAAATGCTGCATTTACACACAGGTACTGACTTACCATCTGTTTGCTGATATAGCTCTCACAGACGATCTGTACAGCTTTAACTGTTTTGGAACTACATTAAGTGAGTAAAGAAGAGGCTTCCTAATGTGGGTCTCTTCTGTGGAGTTAAGATTGGGTGAAAATGCCCTTAGGAATATTTTCTGGTTTGAAGTCTCTTAAGGATGGCAAAAGAACAGTGATGGTTAAGGGACCTTTTATCCTTAGTGAGTCCCATTCCTTTATTTTGGTGGAGTTTTGATGACTTAAAACAGCATGTGTATTTTATTCTTTATTTTGGTAGAATAAGAAGCATGGTTATTTTATATTTCTGTAGTTAGCACTATTGGATCATAGTTATTTTTTGTTGTGTGTATTTTGACCTAAATACTGCTATGAATGAGCATCTGTGTGCCAATGGCCCTTTTTTCTGATTTTCTAAAAGATTTTCTTTGCTTGCCTAGTGATTTGTCTGATAGTGATAACTTCTCCCCCTTGATGCAACTTCAATTAAACCATTTGTCAGTCCCTAACTTCACAAAAACATTGTGTTTTTCTTGCTAGACAGATAGGCAGATATCTCTGTGTGTATTCATGTGTTAGACCAAAATGTTTATTTTCAAAAGAGCTCCCTTAAATTTATGAAAATTTTCTCACGTTCTAGAAATACACAGTCTTCTGTGGAAACTTTCCTTAAGCCAAAATCTTCTTCTGTTAAAATGAAATAATCAGCTGCATTACAGTGATTCAGAAAACCAGGTTTGAAATGTATGAATGGGCTCTCTTTGTAGAAGTGAATTACTGCAGATCACTCATTCATGAATTCTTCCTATTGCAGATTAAATGAATGAAGATGACTCATCTCGAGCACATTTTATAACAGTCCCAAGTTACAGCTAAAGGCTATTAAATGTTACTTGACATAATAAGAGAGACCATGTTCTATATGTCTCTGCAAAGGAAAATTGCCATTTTCATAATAAAATAAGAAGGCTTATGTAAATTAGAATGAGTCATAAATACTTCATGCTTTGAAATTAAATGAAGTATCAGTGTTAAGGTTGGTCTCTGGGATAAAAGTTAAGCAAGCTTAACCTATTTTTTTCCTCTTTGAAATAAGAAATGCAACCCTTCTGAAAAGTGTTTTCAAGGAAGTCAAGAGGAAAAGAAGATCCATCAATTCTGAGCCTCCAGTAGTGAGACACAAACTTTGATTGATTCCAAGATTAACCTCAGCTTTGCAGCACCAAACCTGCTCATTACCCACAATATTGTGTGAATAAAACTGTTAGAAAATCATAGAATGGTTTGGCTTGGAAGGGACCTTCAGAGGTCATCTAGTTCCAACCTCCCTACCACTGGCAGCGGCACTGTTCACTAGACTAGGCTGCTCAAAACCCCATGCAGCCTGGCCTTAAACACTGTCAGGGATGGGGCATCCATAACTTCTCTGAGCAGCCTGTGCCAGTGCATTACCACCCTCATAAAAATTTCTTTCTTATATCTGATCTAAACCTATCTCTCTTTCAGTTTAAAACCATTACTCCTTGTGCTGTAACAACAGACCCTGGTAAAAAGTGTTTACCCATCTATTTTATAAACTGCCTTTATATATTCAAAGGTTTCATTAAGGTATCCCCAGTACCTTCTCTTCTCCAGACTGAACAACCCCAACTCTCTCAGTCTGTCTTCAAAGGAGAGGTGCTCCAGCCTTCCGACCATTTTTGTGGTCCTCCTCTAGACCCACTCCAACAATCTATGTCTGTCTTGTGCTAAGGACCCCAGGGAGGGTCTCACAAGAGTAGAGGGGCAGAATCACCTCCCTCAACCTGCTGACCACCCTGCTTTTGTTGCAGTCCAGCGTATGATTGACTTTCTGGGCTGCAAGTATATATTGTCAGTTTGTGTCTAGTTTTTCATCCACCAGTATCCCCAAGTCCTCTGCAGGGCCACTCTCAATCTAATATCTGCTGTGTTCTGCTGTCAGGTTTTTTGTGGTTTTGATTGTTTACAGATAGTGTTCAAGCAGCCAGACTGAACATCTTGAAATCCAAGCTGCTATTTAAATATATTTGAACCAGAAAAAAATCCTAGATTTATCTTTTTCTCCTATCATCTGGTGCTTTGGTGTTGAGTTTTATTTAAAACCAACTTATTAATATTGGAGGTTGTTAAAACTATCATCAATTCTGTACAAGTTGCCACAGATCACTCAGAAGGGACTTTGTTAGTTGCTAATGGTCACTGGGAGATGCTTTTCTCACAAGACCACCACTGCTTATTATCAAATACTAAACCACTGTGTTAAGTGAAGGAAGTGTGTGCTGTCATTCTCTGGTCATTTTAGAATGTACAGGGACTCCTGACACTGCAGTGGTGATCCCATATATTGACTTGAAGGGTGACATCACCTCTAGAAATACCATATCTTGTTTGTTACACTACTTGATATCCATTGGGCAAAGTTTAGAAATAAAAGCATATTTATTTAAATACATAGGTCTCTAGTAATGGAATGACCTAGCAAAAACAATAATACAGTGTCAATGAGAGTTCTCTCTGAGCATCTCTAGTCTTGTAGGTGGCTTAAGAGCCTGGATGGTGAACCCTGTACAAGTCAGGTGTGTATCGACCCAGATGTGTATTACAAAGTTCTAGTCTTTGGTTTTCCTGCTCCCATTAAAAATAGCTTACTGAAGCTGCCCAGGGCAGCTGCACTAGGTGATCTTTCTTTTCTTTACATAGCTCAAAAAGAAACTAATTTTTTATCCTCTTTTCCATTTACCTGTTTCTCCCTTCCACTGAAATATTGCATGGTGACGGGTAAGTTTATTTGCTTTCCTTTTCACCTTCAGTGATACTTTGCAGCTTTACTCCACTGTAGCCTTCTGAAAACACAAATGTAAGCTTTTATACATCAGTTCATTAAAAAAACCTAGAAAGTACCTCAAAGCAACCCTGCCCTAAATGGCAAATAATTTCAGTTTTCTCAATTCCTTCTATCTGAATCCTGTAGAAGACTGAACATGTTATGTAAGGCTGAAACTAGATATGGATGCTTAGATTAACATCCTCTTCTACATATTATTTTTAGGATCTCCATCGGAAGTATTAAGAGGGCCTTCATAAAAGGCATTAAGGGAAGCTAAGACTAGTCAACTGAAAATATGGAGTCACAGCAAGCTACAGTGACTTACAACTACTTAACTCTTGCTTGAAGATGTCCCTGTAGAGGGTCAGAGCTGAGTCTAGGAGTAGCTTAACTTTAAAGCACCTTTGTTTGGAAATTACCTTCAATATACACAATTTTAAAATTGTTTTATAGATTTTTTTGTTTCTTGGTATCTACAGTCAAACTAAGAATGGTAAGAATATTGTATTGGTCGGCTATGTGGGAGTATGACTGCAGAGGAGATGTAATTTTGTTTTGTGTTGCAGCAAGATGATGAGAGAAAGTGGCCACAAAGCAGGGTTCTAGCATCTTGATTTAGAGCTGTCTCATCCTGAAATAATTTTAAGTAGGAGCTGCTCCTTTTATAGTTTAGACTGATAAACAGAGTGTGTGAATGCCCTTCTAAATACTGTCAAAGACTTAACCTGTCTACCTTTTACAAAAGGTATTAATTCAGATTTCTTGCACAATCTTGTTTAGGGAAAACATAGTTTTTCTGCCATTGATTCCTGTTTACATTGTGTTTAATTGATTCAACTTCTTTATATGGACAAAATGTAACTATAACATTTTTGCCTTACTATTTTCTTACTCTTCTATTAGACATTTTTTTTTACTTTTGTTCTATCTTATTTCATTCCGAGATTTGAATGAGTTCATAACATACTATGTTCATCATAAGGTGTTCAGTCAAGTTCTCCTTTTCCTGTGTACTCAGATCAGTTAATCTTCCCTTGTATCTTTGTGAATCTTCTTCTTTATTCCCTCTTTTCACTGCACTGCAAGCTCCACACTGCAAACTCAGCCTGAGTTAGGAAGGTTCTGGAGGCATTTCTTTGAAATACCAGTGCTTGAGCTTTTTACTGAAGTCATCTAATTTTAGGTGTCTAAATGTGTGTTTCTATATGTGGCCTTGGATCTAAGCTCCCATTAAAATGAAGATTTAGTCACTACCTATAGTACACTCAGTGCTTTTCAGCTGACATCAGTTTGCACTCAATGGCTCTCCAAGCTCCACCATCTGTAAACTAGATCTCCACTTGCTATAATGGGAGTTTAAAGTCCTAAGTTGCATGCAGGCACACAATTTTAGATACCTAAACGAGGTGTCTCCATTCTGGAGCTAAAGCCTGACTATTATAAGCTGAAATAAATAAGGCTACATCCTGAAGATGCCTCATTTGGGTGTGTTGATTCACAGTTGTACTCACAGTGAATGCCTTTGTCTTCAAGCAACTGAACTTTTTGAGCTCATCCATTTCCGTGAGCATCTAACATCTCATTTTACATAGTAGATACTGGTACTTGGAAGTGCATGTTGAGAATGGAGAGACAGCCCTAAGTTGCAGCTAGAGAATACACCTAAAATTTGCTTTCAATGACTGTAGTCAGGCATGTCTAGCTCAAGGCTGTGAAGTATTAACTTAAACTGCTGAGATTCAGGTGCTGCTATTGCCTGAGTCTGAAACCAGTTGGATGAACCTTGTATGAAGCATGTTAAACTTGACAGGTCTGCATCTGACAATGTTATGGTAGTCCTGTGGCGTTGCAGTCAGTTAATATGATTTCTTCCCTGACTGTCCTGTTGATTGGGGAAAAAATAGCTCTGCATTACTTGCTTTATGGGAGCAAAAGAGGGGAAAGTTTATGTTGGATCTCTTCATTTCTAGTTTAAGTAGAAAGTTTGTCTAATGGAAGCAGTTAGCAGTTTGAACTACATAAAAAATCAGAGATGCCGACATTTTACTTAGTATTTTCACTTAATGTCCTAACATTTAGCATAACTTACACTGATAGCATTTTCTTTATCTTAACTGGATACAATCTGCTTGATTGGATGCAACATGGTTGATTGCAATAATAAAACATTCATGAAGATTGCTAATTTATTAAATAGAGGAAGAAGTTTCTTAATTTCATTACCTGATTATCTGAAAACAAACGGTGCTCTTATTTTATAGAACCTCAAACTTAATGTTTTTAAGTGGACTTTGTACTAGGTTTCATAAAAATGGAAAAGCTAGAACTTTGTGCATAAAGGACTTTTGCTAGATTCTGTTTCACCACTCTGTACAGTATAAAAACATGCTGATGTGTCATCTGTCGGCAAATGCGGCAGATTTTTAGATGAGACCTCAGGAAAGTTCTTTATCATTCCACCCTGTGAGATTCAAGTTGTATTGCTACATTCTTGGTGTATAGCTGTAGCTGGCAAAGTCTTTATGCCTTTATCACAGAATTACTGTTAATGAGAAATAGCTTTGAATCAACTATTGTCCTATTTGTCCTTCAAAAAGCAGTCATGGCTGCATTATCTTGTGAATCACTGTCAGTCAGTTGGTAGCTGTGAAGGGTAGCAGACAAACTGGGAAGAAAAACAATATTCATGGCTGTGGAGCAACTCTCCTGGCCATTGTTTTTCCAGAGTTCCTCAAAACAGAGCAAGTTCCTCATACATGCCCAGGCTGCCACAGCCATGCCAGCAGCTTACAGGGCCTGACATTGCTCTGCCTCCATGCTTTCTCTGAGGCTAAAAGTTGTTGAGTACCCAGAGGGCCGAGGTAGCAATGGAAAGAGACCAAGATGTTAGTGCTCCTTTTCTTAATTTTCACCTGTGAAGGCTACTGTGTTGCCTGTCTGGATGCAGGTACACTTTTCTTGCAAGAATGTAATATCTAACTAAGTGTTGCAACTTTGAATCCAGGGGTTTTTTAATTCCGTTCTTAAGTTAGCTGCTTTTTCTAATAGATGAATCAGCAGCACATGGCTTGAAAGATATGGCTGTGCATGTGTTATTAATAGTAAATTAATGGTTGTCTTTTTTTGACTGTCTGTGAAATGACTGAGGTTTTGTCAGCTTGCATGACTTAGATGATCATGACACTCTTCAACTTTATTTAAAGTCATGGCAATAAAACTTCCTTTCCCCTTCTTCCTTTTGCAGACATGCAGCAATCTGTTTTACACCTAAAACAGTTTATTATCCAAATGAGGGAAAGAAAGAAGACGCAGAAGATAACAAGGTCATTACAAACATATAGCCTAGCTGTGCACAAATATAAACAGCTCCTGTGTAATGTGAGTTAAAGACCAGTTACAAGCCATGTAAGTTCAGACACTTAAAGCCTTTAAGAAAGAATGTAATCACATGACATTTCAAACAAAGTTAGAAGAGCCAAATTCACTGGTAGTAAATTGTTACCCACAATGTTGTTATTTCTTGTTTCTTTTTGCCAAAGAGAAGCCCTTTTTCACGCTTCAAAGGACTTCCCAGTTGTACTTCTAGAAAACACAGTTGCCTGGAGCAAGTGTCCTAGGACACCATTCAGAGAGGCTCAGATTTTTTCAAGTGACTGTACAGCACCCAATAACTTGTAGATAGGTCTCAGGTTAATGGTTTTGGAGCTATTAGAGAAATTGACTACACTTTCCTTCCTTTTTGATTAATCAGCTATTCTGTGAGGATTTAGTTCATCTTCTCTGCCTCTTCTCAATTTTTTCTTCCCATAGCCCGTTCTCCAGCAGTTTCACTTTTCCTTTCCCCTTGGTTCCCTATATATGGGCCATTTTCATAAATACTGTGTATAGTGTCTTTCCCTTGGATAATCTTGACAGTTATATTTAAAAGTAGAATGGATGTGCCTTCCAAGGCAACCAAACAAAGAGCTGCAGTAAGAACCATAAATGCCAAACCAATAGCCTATATTAATAATTCGTAAAAGGAGTTAATATGGAATTGTAGTTTCAATAAGATGTAAGTCGCTGTGAATGGGATAGTGCATATTCTTCATGGTGACCTCTTCCTAATGAAGTATTTCAACAATCCTAGAAAAATCTTACAGAATACAGATAGATCATTTAATGTTGAAGGATTGTGCTGAACAAAAACCACAGCAGGACTGTGGGCTAAGTCAAAGTCCCAAAGCAGGGAGACTTGTACTCCTAAAACACAGTTTTAGGAGGCTGGTTCCCAAAACAAAACAAAAAACCAAACCAAACAACTAAAGCAAGTGGAAACAATCAAATTCATGGTAAGAGACAGGCAAAGAACTGTTGGGTCCAGGAGCTGTAAGTTAATGATACTGCAGCCTTCGAAGAATGAATCAGAATGAAAGTTGAAGATGACAACTAGAAGGAGAAAGAACTGTCTACAGAAAGTTGTCACCCTTTCTCTTTTTCTCTGTTGTTCCCACAAGTTGCCTTTAAGATAGTCTCTTGAAAGATAGCATTTAAGTGAAGTGCTACTGTGTTGCATCTTCAGCCTCTTTAGACATGAAGAGTTTATACTCTGAAAGGCACGGGTCTCTTGACAGAGTTTTATAGTTTGTGCAGCCAAGAGGCATCTCAGCAAAGCTTTTAAGTAGCAGGTAGATTTGGAAAATTACATGAAATATATTTAAGTTTGCATTTATTCTTTTTGTTATGCTTTCCATATACCTTGTATTTTATTTCTTGCTTTGTGATCAAGCAACGATTTGTTAGATGTACAGAAAAAGGAAAAAAGGTACTTTGACTCTTGCCTGGCTTTTGAAGTCAGTTCAATCTGAAACCTCATCTGACTTTTTACACTTATTTTTCAAATTATATTACATACAAATAAAGCAGTCTTGCAGGCAGATCCTTGGAGGAAGTGCCTACAGCCAAAGAGGAGTTTAGGAAGTTGAGAAGCTAAACTGTGTTTTTTCCGAAAGAGAATTTTTTTTCTGAATTAGGCTCAAAAGCAGAGTGGCTGTCACCAATTAGAATGTGACACTAGTAGTGCAGTTTTGGGGAGAGTATCTGGTGACTACACAATGTATTAATGAGTGAAAATATTTAGTAAGTTGCACAGGCAGTCTGAGCAATTGGAACCAGTTAAAGTTCTTCCAGCATGAATGAGTTTTAAAAGTCACCTGCTAAACGAGCTGAAAAATTAGAGTGAATATCAACAAATACTGATCAGAGATGCAGAGGACTGGCTAGGATGAGTCTTAACTTCCACTCATTTCCCTCATTTGTACTGCAAATGGATACAAGAAGACTGGCAAACATGAGGGTTTGAGATTGATTACTGATGGTTTGATCACTTTTTGCTTGTGGCTGGTGTGCTTTTCTACACAGGCTGTAAATTTGACATGATACCTATGTAGCCTTTTCAATGAAACATTTATAAAATATATGTTTTATATGTTTTACTGCACCCTTCTAATTCTTATGCAAAAGAAGATTGCATGAACAGGAGAAAAATGTACCTTGGAAATATCCTGTTTTTTCATTGCAGCTATATATGCATTAAAGCTTCTTTGCATTCTTTTCCAGCAAAGATGTGACACACAGTAGACTATTCATATGCCCACACCTTTATCTATAGGTTGATTCCCCAGTTCATCCTTTAGCAGGTTTTTTAAATGCCATCCAGAGCACTGACTTGTCCATAACAGCTTTCCAACTGTGCATTATGTTTGTTGAATTTCAGTGTGCTGTCTTTTTTGGTAACTGAGCCTTGTCCTCTCAACTGAAAAACAGATACATTATTTTTGATGGGAAAGAATCTAGTCTCATGTTGGTGATAGTAGTTAAGTAGAAGGGTGTTGGATTTGGAGGTTTTTTCAGAAGTATGTAAATGTATGTTGTTGGATCATCTTCTTGTATGGTACTATTGTGCTGCTGGATCTGGACAAGTAGTACCTTTGCAGAGAAATGTTTCTGTGCAGCTTCAGAGGGCTGGACAAAGGTCTGAAGTGCCTGGGAACAGAGAGAAAAAGAGGCTTAATGTTTGGTAAGGTTACATCTATATGGCACCTGGCTTTGGGGAGATATGAGGACCGTGGGAAGTAGGTAGAAGAACTAGAGAATGCAGGTGTGCAGTGGAGTCATGAGGTCAGATACTTGTATGTTGCCTTGTCTTCTTAAAAGCATAGCACAGAATTTTTTTGATTGCTATCTCAAAAGCACTTCAACAGAGTCAGTATAACCTTTCCTTTTGGATTTCAGGGGTTTTTTTAAGGTTCTAAATAGTGGATGAAATAGGAAAGGATTGAATGCTAAAGCATGATGCACAGCTAGCCTAGAATGTAAATGTATCTCTTCTTAATCACTCAGTAACCAATGCACTTGGGTATCTTTCAGCTAATGAGATAGTCTAGAAATATTTGGCATTTCAGAAAAATTGATCATCTAGACAGCTCTAATAGCATAGGAAATCTGTAATCCAGAAGTGGCAAAAGATTGACAAGAACAGGTATTAATTAACTGTCTAAAAAGAGTGTTGTTCTAATGGTGCCCCTGAACTGGGTGAAATGCAATTATACACAATGCAAGGTCATGCATAAGATTAATAAATTATAGATGGGAATCTCCTCACTTGAAACTTGATAAGGAGGAGGAAGAAGCAGGCAAGCTGTTTAACTCAAAAGATAATACTTATCTCCAGTATAATGTATCTGTAATTGTTATTCTGATCATAAAATGCATCAGGGCAGTTGCTGCTAGTATGGCTTGGGATGTTTAGTAGCATTTTACAGGAGTCTGCTGGGACTTCAACTGTAATTTGATAACTCATGTTTACAAAAGATTAAATGAAGCTGATTCCAGGTGTTGTGAAAAAGAACTATTAGGATATTCAGGAAAATTACTATAAAAAGAAAGTAGAAGAGCTTCATTTGTTTGGATGAAAATTAGTTTTGTTAGGAATAGGTAGGAAAGACCAGGGATTTTAAAAAAAAAAAANTTAGTGCCAGAGCTAGTTTAGAGCCCAGTTGGCTGTCAAATGGCTGTTAAATAACTTTAATGTAATTACAAGAAACTTTCTGGCTACATAGGTGCATGGTGCTCTAGAGGAGCACACCAGTGGGAGTCATATGGGTAAAAGAACTGTTTTAATATTGATCTTCATTCTTTTCCATTGAATCCATTTATGATGGATCTTGATGTATGATAATGGGGGAAAGGAAAGAAACCACAACTGCAGGTGAATAGACTTGATTCACGAGGTGTTTTTCAGTCCCTGAGCCCTCACGGTCCAGCAACAAATAATTCAGATCTCCTGTACCCAGACAATAGTGAAGCAATAAAAAGGTTTATGCACAAAGAGTACATTTACTTTCCAGCTATTAAGCAATTTTCTTGTCTTGGCTCCTTAATAGGGGAACGTATTGATCCATACATAATGTGTGGTAAGAAACTTCACTGTGTATGCATGTGTCTTTTTTGCTTTCTTCTGACTTGGAATGACAACTTTTTTATGTCTGAGCCTTGGCTGTTTCATCCCTGGCCTCTTGTTTGGCACAGGTACATAGATTCCTAACATAGTTCTTTCTGGCTCCAAGTTAATTTTGGCTGCTGAAGCAGTGGGTATGTTATTTTCTAAAACATATTTGGTTACAGAGCAAATTGAATTTGAAGAGAACACTGCAATGGTATAGGCTTCTCTTTGTGCCTGATCCCTTCTTACTGCTTTTCCAGATAACTTTCTTTCTGGACTATTTATTAACATTGTTGAAAGCTTTTTATCAGCAAAAATCTTTGTCATAGATGCTCTTAATACTTGAGCTTACATAGTTTCCTTGTGTGATAACTTGTTTGATATTTGGAGAAAATAATTCCTTGTTGAAGGGATCTGTAAATGGCTCATTGTGGAAAATGAAGGAGCTTTTGTCACATAAAACACCAAAAAGACCAAATTTTAAATTTCAAATGCTAAAAGAAGTTTAAAATATGTAAGTACAATTTTAAAAAGTCTCTATTTGTTAGCCTGAGATTTATTTATTTTTTTAGCTAATGCAGACCCTGAAAAACATTTTCAAATCACTTTCAGTAGTAAAATATGAGGTTTGCAGTGGAAATTGGTGGATAGTATTTAGTGATTTGTGTGATAGTAGAAATGTTTCACTACAGAAGAGGCTGCAGGTGTTTGTAGTAAGCATGGTGCCTTTTTATGTTGCTAAGTCTGACTACGAATATCAGTGCATTTTTTAATGTGTACTCTGATTTGGGGTTAATTAATTTGGCATCAAATTTCTGCAAAGTTTTTAAACATGAAAATTCTCGTGTGTGGACCTTAAGTCATTAGCAGAACCAGAAATCCTAATCTAATGTTTAAGTATCATGTCAAAAAGCAATGTTAAGAATTTTTAGGATCAGTAGTTTTTCAGTCAGACTTTTATTTCCACTGTCTTCAGAGCATCCCCTACTGTAGCTGCGTTCATAGGCTTTTCTTTTTATTAGTGAAAAGACATGGAAAAGAGAACAGATTAAAAAACAGAGAAAAGCATGGCTGTGGGAAGAACTATGCAAGGGGTTATGTTCAGGATGACCACCTTAACTGTAACTCAGATTTGGCTACAGAAGTCACCCACTGAATCATGATCTAATCCTAGCAAGTATACTGAATCCATTGCTTCTCCTGTTTTGACCATGGAGTTCCTTACATTTCTGTAATAGTACAAAACATGAAGCTGTAGGGGGCAGTCAGCAGCCAGACATCAGAGACTGTGATAATGTGGAGATATTATATAAAAGTTGCTTTTCTGTTTCTCCATAAAAAAAGGCTGTTTGTTTACAGACTATATTAAATTTATCATCAAACACTGTCAGCAACAGGAAATTGGTTAAGGCATTTGCCCACAAACAGAAAAATCCAAGTTCTGCAAGTACTACAGACTCTGAACTTGTAGCTCCCCAATTGCAGCAGAGTCCCTTAGCAGGGAAGTGCTGGGATATTATGTTAGGCTTTTTTCCATATTGTCTTTTAGAGTTGGGCAGCTTCACCTCGGAAAAAGATTCTAGAGTGAAAATACATTGGAAAGCAAGCTGCCTTCTTCTGTCGATGTAATGAGGATTACTGTATGATTTAGGTGAAGTCCTGGATTCTGGTTCCTGTTTTAAAGGCTTGCTCTGTATTTTCCATTCAGAAGTTCTTGGATTAAAGGAGTTAAGTGTGTGCGTGTTCCATTCCAGTTTCTGGTTGTCCATCTTCAGCAGAGGTGACAAAGGTTATTCCATAGTCTGGTGTTCTTAGCACTCTCCTATGCAGGAGCAAGCTGTGGGGTTAGTCTGCTTGGGCATAGCACAGAATTTAGCCTACCTACTAATTGAACAGGAAGACCTTTTTCTGACAGTAGGAATCTACTCTGAGAAAATTGCATGTACTCTACTGAAATTGGACAGAGGAGTGACTAGAGCAGGCCTGAACTAGACATCTGCTTGAGGGCACACAGTTTGTGCTTAATGATTTGTGTCATTCAGTATCAGGTGGCTCTCTGATGAATGTGCAGAAGGAGAATCTTGTCCTCTGCAGATAGCCAGTGAATCATCCTGGTGAGGCCAACTGTTTGCTTCCAATGTAGTGTAGTGTGGTGAAATCAGATGTTTTCAATTTGTTCTTATGTCTCTCTTTTCTTATGTGACTCTGTATAATTTGCCCGGGGCTTCTTCTCCACAGTTTGTCATGACAAAAGGATTTCACATTGCAAATGTAATCCTTTGGCTTGTCAGCTTCAGAGATTGGTTTCTCCACTCAGGATTTGAAACAAAACTGTGTAATAAAGTGTTACTTCAAAATTTCATGGTTTAGAAACCTGCATCTGAACATTTGTTTGTGGAACTGCAGCATTGCTCGAAACTTTGTCAGTGGACTCAAGTGAACACCTCAAATGCAGGCATAAAAATAATTGTATGCAGTGAGTATGAAGAGAGGCCATCCTGTAGGACTGAACTCTTTCCATTGCTTTGTATTGTTACAGATGATCTTTTTATCTGACCAGAACAGCAGACTCGCCTATTCCTAGAATTGCATGTGAGAGAGTAAAATTGCAATGAGACAGAGATGTTAAATGTGAGGGGGTTTTAAAAATCAGCAGTTGTCATTAACTTTTTAGCTTATCATAAGAACAAAATTCAGCCCTGGTTTTGCTCTCTAGAACTCTAGTTGTGGAGCCAATGTCATTCTAGATTTACCTATTTCTCCATTTTTCTGCTAAATCATGTAGAATCCTGGATTATGGGATTTCTGGACAGCTGAGACAACTCATGTCCTACTAACTTATTTTTATGTCTTCTAGTTAGAAATGACCACTCCCAAATTGGACACTTTAAAGAAAGATATGTTTTGTATTTATTTTAGATACTAAGAAGGATTTCAGCTGCTTATAATCTTTATAATTTTTGTTCTGCTTTGGTTTTAAGTGGACAATCTGAACCTGCATTGTATTAATGTATGTAATTACCTTGAAACCTAAACAACTCAAAGATTTTCAAATGAAAGTATTTGTTGTTAGTATATTCCAGGGGCTGAGTAGTACATCTTTAGAGGTGTCTGCCTTGGATAGAAATAAAAATTTGAGTTGGTCACTGGATTTCCTCTTGTCAGACTTTTCTGATATTAATTTTTTGCTGGGCTTTCTGACACTGTATGTGTTGTAATAATACCAGTTTGCTCAAACAATTTTTTTTCTTTAAATCCACAGAGTCTTCTCTCTTATGCATAGTTTTAAATATACCTTACCCTAGAATTTGGTAAAATTGTTTAAGCACTTATATGAATGCTATTGATTTGCTTAATCAATGCATTATATTTGTATAAGTACTATTCAATAAGTCATAATAAAGTCATAGTCATTATGTGTATATATACACACATATATATGTGCGTATATAATAATTTGGGAAGGGGGAATATTAAGAAATTTACACAAAGGAAAGGGGGTTTCTCTGAATGCCAGCTCTGAGACAGCAAAATGTGCCATATAATTTTGCATTCTATTTCAAGCCAATGTAGCCAGGTAAGCATGCACAGAAAAAAAGTAACTCAATAGTGTAATAAGTTGAACATTAGGATACTGAAAAGGCCTTTACAAGTGATTACAGTATGTAATTTCATTCTTAGCACAGTCAGGTGGTGGCAGGGGAAGAAGCTGAAGTTAATGCTTGTTCCTTCCAAGATCTGTCTTCTCTGTTGAGACTCACTTGTGCTTTTCACCTCTTAACCACAAGTAGCTGTCAGTCTTCAGTGCTATACGGGGACAAAACCAAAAAACACCTGATTAAAAAAACACAAATTCTAATGGTAACAACTGTTAGATGATTAAATTATAGTTTATTCTGAATGTTGTGAATCAAATGGAACATTATTAAGTAGTATGCATAAATATTAAGTTACTACTCTGAAAAAGTTGCAGATCAGTACTGCTCAGCCTCAGTGCTAGGATATTAAGCTCTCCCTGAAGAAAAAGCCAAGCAAATATGCAGAGCAGTTAGATTAGAATGAGTGCAGATTATTTTTCCTGCTAATGAAAACATTTTCATCAAAGCTTCTCTGTGTTAAGAATATATCACATTTGATTTCCTTTGAAATGCAGTGATTTATGGTTCACCTGATATTTAAATTGGGAGACTATGAGGGAGAGAACAATTTTTTGACATAACTTTTGCACATAATTACTAAATAATTACCCTAAACTGGTAAACTGAACAGAGCAATTTAACAGTCTGGGCTGCACAGTACAAAGTGTGTGTTGTATTTCCACATCTTTGCATCACTGGTACTTTTTTTTTTTTTAACAAAGTAGGATAGAGTTGGTCACTGTGCCACACAATTGCATCAGAAAGTATATATAACAACTGTTACTGTTGGAGTATCTCAAACAACTACAGTCATCCTTCTGCAAGCTTCCAAGTGTAGCTTTGTATTGTGAAGTTTGCACTGTTCAAAGCTGTGGACTTGCAGTCTTTTTTAATCACAAAATTGCACTGTGGTCATTGTTTAGAAACAGGTGAAATAAAAGTACATTTAACATTTGAACACAGAAACCATTGTCACCTTTCTCCTTTGAAAGTATATGAGGCCATTATAAAAGAAAACCGATAGCTCTATTCATGATAAAGCACTATAGGAACCTGTCATCTCTGCACTTTTCCTATGAAAAGGTATTTCACATCCTTTTTTTTTTTTTTTCCTCTCCTGAATATGTATGTGTGGTTTCCTGGGAAAGATCAGGATCTCATTAGGATGTAATCTTTAGAAATACTGTAGTTAGGCTTCATAGCTTTCTGCTCTTTTATCCATTATTCCAAAGTCTCTGTGGATGAAACTGATGCTTTTCCCCCCTGCTTTTGAAAGGAACTATGATAATGTTTTATCTTCAGTGTTTCCTTGTCTTTGCCAGCCTGCTGCCTACTGATAGATTTTTTTTATTCTTTTTTTTGCCAATTAATGTATTTAACTTGATGTTGCTGCATTGTGAGCTGCTGTTCCCCAACCTTGATGGCAGAAGTAGGCAGATGGATGGGGGAAGGGAAGGGATTGTTTTGTCAGAATGAATTTAGAACATAAGAAATATGTTAAATTGACAGTATTGCAAGCTGAAGTCTTCTGATTGCCTGTGTCCTTGCAGCATCCACAGTTCCTTCTTGTGCCTCTTCCCCAGCTCAGACCTAAGAGTAAGTTCTGTGCTTGCTTCTCTTTTTTGTTATTACTTGCTTTTATTGTGTTGCACCTCATATGTGTAAAGCTGCTGATGTTAACTTAAAGTACTAATTTGGAAATATTTTCCACGCATGGTTTACAAGACAAATGCAGACCAATTGGTGGTGGTTGTTGTCCCTGCTTTTTGTAATTATTTGTAGCTGCTGGGAGCCCAGAATAAAACTTCTGAGTCTTAGCCCTTATGTAAAAGACAGAGCGGTGCAACTGTTGGTGGCATCTGGGACTATTGATTTACTGCAGCCGGGCGGTGTGAGAGGGGCGTGCTGCGACGTCAGCTGCGCGCTCTATTGTTTCAGCTGCCGTGGCCTTTGTGTCTGATCCTGTCACTGCTTGCGTCAGTGATGCATATCATCGCCCCTGTGATGTCAAAGTGTGGGTGTTCGGTTATGGAGCCGTAGTTAACCTAATGTGCTGCAGTAAATCCTGAATACTATTTCCTCCTGGGGATAGCAGTGATTCATCACCGTTCGCATTAGGCTAATGCTAAGTATAGCAGTGTTCAGGAGCTGCAGCATCCACACAGATTAGCATCAAAGTCATTGCAGCTTTCCCAGACGCCGCGCCGGAAAGCGTTTTGTTTGCGACCGGCTCCTTTAGTGCTCGCTGTGTCTTAGGTGTAAACTGACTAGCGGGTCAGCGGCAGGAGAACGCTGTGGTAGCACTGTGTGGCCCTGTGTTGTGCCCGTTCTGGTCCCAGCCCTGGCAATGTGGGGNAGGCCGGGAGGCCGCAGGGCCCGCTTGGGCAGCGCGGGCGCCCCGGAAGGGAAGGGCAATCCCTGCCCCGGCGCCGCTGTGGGCCGCTGGAAATGGAGCGGCGCTGCATGGCCGGGGCGGAAAGACATGGTGCAGCTGCTAGGCCAGCCGTGCGGGCTCCTCGGGTGTGCAGGTGTTGCGGTGGTTAGGTCGGCTTGTCACCGTCCTAGCAGTGAGGCAGCGGTGGTAATTCTGCCACACGTTTATGGCAGCTGCAATGAGCGTAATGAGGTTTTTACAGCCTGCTCAAATAGACCCGGTGGAGAACTTCACCTGCTATTGCCATGGGAAGCAGGTATTCCTCCTGTTGTTGGGATTTTTAGGACAATAAACTGAGAGTGTGGGGAAACATCTGTCTCCTGGCTTGAGTTAAATCAGCCTTTACTGAGTTTGATGAGGCATTTTTCAGCAATAAAGTAACACAGTTATGTGTTTGTTCTCTCTCCCACAATACTTCCTCTTGTTATGTAAGAGAACTTATATACCTGAAAGTATATAGAGGATTTGAGACCTCCTCTTAAAACATTCAGGCCATCAACATTCATAATACAGTTATTTGGGTGAAGTCAATTCCATTCATGTCCAATATAGAAAATTAGATATTTGCTTAATGTGAATTTCTCATGCTGCTATTTGCTGGTACTTGATAATAATTCTCACTTCATGGAAAAACACTGGCTTTGTCATGAAGCAGCCTAGCCAATACCTAAAAGCTTGAAAGTTCTTCTTGCAGTGCATTTCACTGAAGGAAAGCCAGGATCATTGCATTAGTGAAGAAAAAAAAGAATGTTTTAATATCATATTAGCATTTTATCTCTAGATAAAATTTTGCAGCTTGCAATATGCTTCCTGTCAGGAAATCAGTAACTTTGCTGTAAACCCCAGTGTTCATTAAAAGTATATGTGAAGTCTACCAGCTTTTTGTCCCCTGCTTTCCATTTTCTTGATGTTCCGCTGCAGTCTAACTTCCTTTCACAGCCACTTGGAAATCTAACCAGAAGTAAATCAGTTCTTGAATATTCAAAATATATTTTCATTAGTTCTGGTACTTTAAAGTGCTAAAGGTGGCACACAGTTTTTGGAACTACTGATCTGACTCTTCTAACACTGCAATATTTTTTCAGATTCATACATTGCCTTTATGTCTTTATTTTTTGTGACTGCTATATTATGGTTATATTGTGGCTTTCTGGATCAACCTTTGTACTGTATTGGAGATAACTGCTTTTTATGTTTGTTGGAGAGGTTAAAGTGCTACGTAACCTTTAAAAAGGTTGTTAAACAGTATTCTTTAGATGTTTAAAACAAAAAAGAAAAAAAAAGCCAAACAGATACTGGCTAGTTCACAGAGGAACTGGCTGTTGGCGTTAGAGTTCCTTCATGCCCCAAGGGCATTGTGTTCTGTAAAAAGTTCAAGTAACTGTGTTCTTAATTCTCAATTTATTAGAAACCTACATAGTTTAAAATTGTGAATTTAATAAAAGTTTCGGTGTTTTGTGTTAGCTGTAGAAAAACTGCAAGTAAACAATGCAAGATACAAGTCATGTAAAATCCACCTACTTACGTAAGGCTTGAAACTATTACTTGTTTGATTGACAACTTACAATAAATATGCTTCCATTACTGTTGATCTTTTTGAATTTATTGTAAGCTAGTGCTGCAAAGCACTCTTTTAGTTTCTCTTTTGCTGCTTTTCACTTTTGTTTCTGTTTAGCACTTCATACTCAGGAGAAACTTTTGCTAAAACATTTTTGAGTTTCAGAAAAGCAAAAACACCAGAGGAATGGCCAGATCTCAATTTATAGCTTACTGTAGTCCTTATATTCTTACAGTTCAGTTAATCATTCAGTTAAGACCTTGTTGTTAAAAAGTCTCTTTGCTCCTTCCCCCTGTTGTGTGTTAGCATTTGTTTGACAATAAAGCTGTGATTCTTTCCAGGTAGTATGTTTGAAAACTGCTCTATCTTATCCCAAAAAAGTCCCTATAGTATGTTAATGAAGCTGGATTACGTGCTGCTTTTCCAAGGAGTCCTTTTCGTTCCTTTTTCCTGCTCTTGGCAGTCAGACATAGGTACCTTTATATCCTGTCAAGTCCATACTTATCAAAGGAGCTATACTAGNCGCTGCAGTCTAACTTCCTTTCACAGCCACTTGGAAATCTAACCAGAAGTAAATCAGTTCTTGAATATTCAAAATATATTTTCATTAGTTCTGGTACTTTAAAGTGCTAAAGGTGGCACACAGTTTTTGGAACTACTGATCTGACTCTTCTAACACTGCAATATTTTTTCAGATTCATACATTGCCTTTATGTCTTTATTTTTTGTGACTGCTATATTATGGTTATATTGTGGCTTTCTGGATCAACCTTTGTACTGTATTGGAGATAACTGCTTTTTATGTTTGTTGGAGAGGTTAAAGTGCTACGTAACCTTTAAAAAGGTTGTTAAACAGTATTCTTTAGATGTTTAAAACAAAAAAGAAAAAAAAAGCCAAACAGATACTGGCTAGTTCACAGAGGAACTGGCTGTTGGCGTTAGAGTTCCTTCATGCCCCAAGGGCATTGTGTTCTGTAAAAAGTTCAAGTAACTGTGTTCTTAATTCTCAATTTATTAGAAACCTACATAGTTTAAAATTGTGAATTTAATAAAAGTTTCGGTGTTTTGTGTTAGCTGTAGAAAAACTGCAAGTAAACAATGCAAGATACAAGTCATGTAAAATCCACCTACTTACGTAAGGCTTGAAACTATTACTTGTTTGATTGACAACTTACAATAAATATGCTTCCATTACTGTTGATCTTTTTGAATTTATTGTAAGCTAGTGCTGCAAAGCACTCTTTTAGTTTCTCTTTTGCTGCTTTTCACTTTTGTTTCTGTTTAGCACTTCATACTCAGGAGAAACTTTTGCTAAAACATTTTTGAGTTTCAGAAAAGCAAAAACACCAGAGGAATGGCCAGATCTCAATTTATAGCTTACTGTAGTCCTTATATTCTTACAGTTCAGTTAATCATTCAGTTAAGACCTTGTTGTTAAAAAGTCTCTTTGCTCCTTCCCCCTGTTGTGTGTTAGCATTTGTTTGACAATAAAGCTGTGATTCTTTCCAGGTAGTATGTTTGAAAACTGCTCTATCTTATCCCAAAAAAGTCCCTATAGTATGTTAATGAAGCTGGATTACGTGCTGCTTTTCCAAGGAGTCCTTTTCGTTCCTTTTTCCTGCTCTTGGCAGTCAGACATAGGTACCTTTATATCCTGTCAAGTCCATACTTATCAAAGGAGCTATACTAGTCTTATATATTGTACTTTGGATTTACATAGTATTTTCCATTTACAGATCCTAACAGTTTAGAAAACATGAAGGTGGAGCTATGAATGTCCTTTCAGTACTGTTACTGAAACTACACTCATTTGGATTCATGCTTTCAATAGCTTGGCTACTGAATTGGAAATTTGGAGAATGCATTCTAGAGTATCTGAATCCCAACCTTATGCTCTTATCACAAAACCTGTTCAAATTATATTGTATTTCAGTTTTTCTTTAATAATGAAACTTTAGTGACTATTCCCTTGTGTGTTTTAAACACAATAATATAAGGACATCCCTCTTGAAGCCTCTGCCAATGTGCTTACTCTGATGGAAGCCAGTATCAAAATACTGAAGGTATATACATAAGGATAGGGCAGGCACACAGAAAAACTTTCATGTTTCTAGCATTTCTGAGAAAAAAATGGTACTTGTATTTACAGCCCCTAGTGGGTTACCTCTCCCAATCTGAACCTAATTTTCAGTGTTCTTAAAGCAAGGAGTTAGACAATTTAGCTGCATATTTTGTGAGAAATCCCTTTATCTCTTTTAAAACTTACCTAGTGAATTATTTACTATCCCTGGTTTTCTTAAATAAGAAACTATAAATTATCTATTTTTCTGTTTTTAGGCAGTTTCTGAGTGGGGGTTCTTTATAGATCTCTAACTGCTACTCTGCTGCCAGGCCTTTGAACCATTTTCAGATGGAAGAATCCTGATCTCTTTAATCTTTCCTGGTATACAGGTGGAAAGGCACTGTAAACTTCCTTTTTTTTTTTTCTTTTTTTTTATTTTTTGTGTGTGTCTGTTTGTGTCCCTTTCTAGTTCTCTGTGTTCTTTTTGAAAGGTGGAGACAAATATATTGCTCAAGGTATTGAGGGTATAGTGTGAATTTATACCACAGCATGATGATGTTTTCTGCTTGTTGCCTGTTACATTAGTAGTGATTTTTAATGTTCTCTTTCTTTCTGCGAATGCCACTAAACAGCATTTGGCTGGTATTTCTTTAGAAATATATGTAGTAGCTGTGTTGTGTGTTTATTTGCATTTAATTTATGGCTTAATTGCTGTAAAGAAGTACTTCTGATTTTGTCCAGGTGCATCACTTTGCACTTAACAACACTACTTCTTCTGGTTTGTTTATCATCTGGTCATTAAGTACTATGACATCTTTTGCACCTCTCTGAGAACAACAGTTTGCCACCTCACTGTTCATTTTCTTTTGCAGAAGTTTTACTTAATACATTGAACAGGTTCTTTAGGTGCCAGTGGTACTTCTTTGGTCACTCAAGTCAGTTTGAAAGCTGATAATTTACTTCTTTTAGTTTCCTGTTCTTAAATCAGTGATTCACTGAAACACCATTTCCCTTTTCACCAGAGCATGGCTTCTTTAATAGTCTTTGAGGGATGTTATCAAAAGCTTTATGAAAATCCAAGTATCCAGCATCCGTGTGCTCTTTGAAGGTATCTGATTTTCCAGGCAATACTTATCTACAGATGCCATCGTAAAGTCACATTGTGTTTCATATTTATGTAAGTGCCTCCAAACTTCATTCTTTATGGTTTGCATGGTACAAGGATCATGATGGTGTTGTGACTTTTCCCATTAGTAGGAGCAGACTTCTTAGCTGGTAATATGTTGGCTTTTCCTTGGGACCTTAAGTTAGTGTCCTTTATGCTACCTCCCACTGCTGTGCTACTGACGTTACTTTAGGTGATAAGACCATGGTAACAGAACAGCAATTTTGTAAGTCTTATTCTTTGTAACAATTAACTAAATACTATCTGGTTTCAGCAATTTGTTTCAAATATTTTTTATTTGTTTCTGTTCTAAAGTCTCTTCTATTATCTTTTCATCTTGGGGCACTTCTTTTGACTTGTCATATTTTAAGTTTTGACATCAGCTGTTTTGTGAGCTTACTGACAGAGAAGGGAGAAGCATCTGCCAGTGGGTTTTTTTTTTAGCCTGTTTCTGTTCAACTGATTTTTAGATTCTGGAGAGTACCCTTTGCTATAATTTTATCTGTACAGTTCATTGCCTTTGTTTATCCATGTTATCTTGTATATTTTTCACAGAGACTTTGTTGTTCAGTATGTTCTTTTGGCTTTTCCAAATGGTGTTGTACTGAATATTTCTGTAACCCACTTAGGTCCTGCTCAGGTTCCAATGATGTCCCCAAATGGTTCAGTGCCTCCTATTTATGTGCCTCCTGGATATGCCCCACAGGTATGTCACTTCGCTTGATTCCTATTTTATTTCTTTTCATGCAAATTATGGGAGTAGATCAGTAATAGCTAATTCAGTAAAATAATTTTTCAGGTTTCAGAATCACTGTGGTCAATCAAGTAAATAAGGGGAGATGTCCCACAGCATCTCTGAGATGGGAGACTTTTCATGCTGTGTATGTGCCTGCTTGGTTTTATATTAACCATGTACATGACAATAACAAGTACAGTTCTAGTAGAGTTCAGAATCATAATGTACTAGGTGCCCGTAGAATATAAAATACAATCATGACCCAAATAGTTCCTTGTGCAGGACCTGTACTGATTTCTGTGTTAGTGGCTATTTTCTCTTGGCAGCAATATAATTTTATATATGTACATAACATATGTACATGTACAGACATATATATATCTGGTAAGTTCCCTGCAGATAAGGAGTAAAACAGGTCAGCTGAAAAAGTTCAGCAAACAACATTGGAAAATGGCAGCTGTCCATTGGGAATAAGATACCATATAATAGGTGTTTCTACCACTTCTCTTAAAATGGGGCTCTCATTTTTTCACTGCTGTGTGATTCCTAATTTAGGTGCCTGAAAATTAAATGTGAGTAGATAACCTGGACATCCTTTAAAATAGATTAAAAGGATGATTCCTCTTGGCTGTTTTTGACATGTATATTATAATGAGATGTGTGGCCTTCTAAATGGTGTCTCTTTCTTAACTGCAGAACAAGTCTAGGGGTTAGTAGGTCAGAGCTGGAAGTTAGAGCAGATCAATATCATTCCTTTCTCAAGACATTCTGTTGTTGTGACCAGCCTGCTTCTGACGTGGCATGCATCCCATGGTGTACACCAAGAAGAGACCACAACATATAAAATGCAACCAAGAAGTCAACAGTGTCTAGGAGATGTTTGACTAGTTATCTGAACAGCATTTGAAAAATTGTCCTCTGCCAAAAGAAAAGTCTGTTAGGGTAGGCAGACTACTACTCTGTGATTTTGTCTTTCATCTGTTGGAAGTTGGCTGATAAGTTGATTCTATGCATCCTTCATAGCTGAGTTCCCAAACAAGCAGAAGAAAAATAAATTATAAGTAATCACAAAAGTCCATTTATCTTTGGGTCATAGTCAAAAGTCTTCATTCCTATTAGAATTCATTCTTAAAGAACTGAAAGAAGTCTTGAGATAAGTGAAATTCTGAATTCTACCATATTTCTTGAGTATTTAACTTCAGTTGATGAAGTACTTCATGTTTAAAAAGTTGTGTAACCTATACCAACCTGAATAATATTTTTAAAATTAATTTATCCCTCCTTTGAGAACAACTTGAAGCAAAGAGGCTGAAGGGCTGTGCCTTGCTGATGCTTGTTCATTAGCCTTTCATTAGAGTTTGCTAGTGGAAGCAGGTGTTGTGTTAGCACAGCGCTCTGACTTTTGAGCTGAAGGTGCCTCACATCTATCCAGCTCAGACTACCGGTGGTATGAGCTCAAGTCGGCTGTTTTCATCTGAGCAGAAGTACCATAGTCCAGGAAAACCTATAGTTTATAAGCCTTCTGAAGTGTTTGACAAAATATACCAGCCATTGAGGTGTATGACAGAAGCTCCTGTTACAGGCCAGAAGATTTGATAGTATTCTTGCAAATAGGAAAGTCTAATATTTTTGAGCTAAGAGTTCTCCCAGACATAATGCAATCCCAGCAAAGTAACTCACATGGTTTCTTCAGGCATAGTATATTTTTAAATATCGGCAGCTGCAGCTGTATTTTGACATAAATTGGAAACCAGCTAAATGTCTGAAGCCATCATCCTGGAAGAACAACTTCAGCATAACCATCTTTTGTCTATCCATTTTCATTTACTTCTATTATGCCTTTACTTGCTTCAGTTCCTGCTTGGCAGTGATACAGCATACTGTCCTCTGTTAGAAGTTGGGGGTAACTTCTGAATTAAAGATTTATTTTTCTTATATCACATAACTAAAAAAC
This sequence comes from Campylorhamphus procurvoides, assembly GCA_013396655.1. Taxonomy (NCBI): domain Eukaryota; kingdom Metazoa; phylum Chordata; class Aves; order Passeriformes; family Dendrocolaptidae; genus Campylorhamphus; species Campylorhamphus procurvoides. The sequence goes on from WBMV01000447.1 coordinate 655,060, forward strand.
AATTCATAAGCTGATTTTTTTTCCGTTCCTTTTCTTTTGGAACTGTAGTTTTAAAACTCTGAAAGAAAAGCACATCTTTATTCATCCTCTGTAAGCTGTCTATTTTCACTGTCTGTAGAGAGTTTTCCAGTGATGTTTGGTTGATTCACTCAATCAAACAGGCTAGCATGATTAGGATAATAGAGAGCTTGTTTACTTCTTTAATTTAAAATTTGATTCTTGGCAGCATGCTCTTACTGCTTTTTGGAGGGTTTTTATCTGTGTAGTTGTCCACTAGAGGCCTACCACTGAGCAGATGTTTGATCTAGAAGCGCAGTAACAGACTTGTCAAACTCTTTATTTTACAATATTAAACTTAAGTTCCCTGCTCTTATGAACTGGATGTCTCTCTTTCAGTTACTTAGGCTATTAGCAGACCCAAGGAAACAAGTTATAAACTAAGTAGCTTGTTTGTTTTTTAATGGAAACTCTTCCTGCATAATATGAATCTGCTCATAAAATCACAATAAATTGCCATGTTTTGGGGGATTTGTAAGGAAAAAGGACTTAAATAATTAAAACCACATTTCAGTGTTTACAGAATTTCGTTGGACATCAGAAGTTCTAGTTTTATTTACTGCAGCTAATAAATTCTGCCTTTGGGATACCATACAGCTTTGGTTACACAGATATAAATAGTGTCATCTTTAATGAAATTACTCTTTCACAATAAAGAATGATTTCTGTATACTGAAAATAACCCATTTCTTTAAAGTCACACAGTATACATGTGTTTTAAAGCTGTGTTCACTTAGGTAATTTATATTAATTTCCTACTCTATTTAAGTGGGATCACCTGTATTGTGTATATGCTTCTGTGTCTTATGAATGTAACTGCATATGCACAGATCTTCATTCTACCATTGCATCAGAGGCATGGAGCTCTCTCTCAGTACACTGGTGAAGGTTTGAAAGTCTCCTAGACCAAGATCACTTACCTCACTTACATGTTCAGCTGGCAGGATAGTTTTGGGGTATACAAGTTAGATTGCTGTCAAGAGAAAACAAAAGCAGAAGCTCCATTCCAGTTGTACCAGATGCATGCCAACCTATAATGGAGACATGGTAAAACCAATCCTCCAAGCAGCCTTCTGTCATGGATTTGGTGGAAGCGTTCACACCAGGGCACAGGACTAAATCTAGCCAAGCATAATACCATTAAGCTTAAACAGTGGAGTTGAAAGCAGCTTGGCAGTAAGTGTTCTGATCTATTGGTCTACTCCTGTTGCACAAGGATGTTCATTGGTGTATGTGTACATGTCCTCATCTTATTTCAGATGTCGGTGAAAACTTATGTCATAGGGTTGCATTGTCCAATGCTATTGAATGTGGTTCTGGTATTCTGTTCTTCTCCCTTTTCTGAATAAATGTTTCATCTAAAAACTTACATTGCAGTTTCTGCTGTGACATTATTCTGCAGCATTCTAATAAGAAATGAAGAACAATTTATTTGTTGGCATCCCTTACACTAAAGTTACTGACGCTATGATACACACAAGTCAAATTATGCCAAGACCATCTCTAGGTATCACCAAGAGTCATGTATTTTTGTGAATTTACCAGTATTGATCTAAACATTTAGAGAGAATAATGATGTGAGGTGCTTCAAGGAAGACCCTTGTTTCTGGTCTAGTTGATCCATTGTCATTCAGTGAAAAGCATTTTGTGCTTCAGCACCTTGTGCAATCTGTGCCTGCTTTCCACAGACCCATCGTGCCTCCCATTTGCTAATTTTTCACAAGCCTCTGCCACAAAGCCCCCCACTTCTGGGTAGTATGTGGCTTCCTTAAGGGTGCAAAACATTTTATCAGGCAGGGGGATGGGGGAGAAGAAAACCAAATTTTTTAGAACTAGCCTGACTTGTGATGGAATCTTGAGAGGGCTGACTACCAGTGCTGCTGGTTTGCTTGCTATCACTTTGATGCAGGCAATGGCTGCTGCATGCTGCAGGGGCAGTATGGCAAGTGCTTTGGGGTTAGTGTTGGGGACGGAGCAACCACACACTGCTTGCTTTTTTCATCACTGTTTATGTGGAGTGATGTCTCTCAACTCACCAGTTCATTTCTAGGGAGCAATCTAGTTGTTCTGCTATAGAACAAATCCTAGAAGCAGTGTAGCATACAAGCAATGTGAATGGGGGGAGAAATGGTGCCCTGAGGAGGAGCTAGGCTAGTGCCATAAATATGCCTGGTTGTTTATAACATGTTGTTATAGTCAGATCTTTTTCAAAGTATTTTTCCCCACCACGCTGAGAAATTAATGGCATCGCTGCAATTAATACATTTAACATAGATAGACCTTTAATTGTCCTATGTCTTTTTTCTTGGGCTCTCCTGTTCTCCTTTCCTCACATTTAAGGGCTTTACTATTTCTAGTTGTGTTTAAGTTTCTACAGAAACATACTGTCATTTCCCTTTTGGTACATGGTGTCTCTCACTGTACAGGTTATTGAGGATAACGGTGTTCGAAGGGTTGTGGTGGTTCCCCAGGCTCCAGAATTTCATCCTGGTGGTCACGCAGTAATACACAGGCCTCCACATCCCCCACTGCCTGGCTTCCTTCCTCTTCCAACCATGATACCCCCTCCACCACGTCACATGTACTCACCTGTGACTGGAGCTGGTGACATGGCAACGCAGTACATTCCACAGTATCACACTTCACAAGTCTATGGGGATGTGGGTAAGTAGCTCATTGAATATTGCGAGTTCTGTCAAAGAGAATAATGATCTTTTCATTTCCAGTGTCTGTTATGCTGCCGTGTGGGCTTTGTCAAGCAAGACTTACAGCTTGAGTAGGAGCCATACACAAAACTTTTTATGAGGATACCAACCTTGATTTTACTAAAGCTCATTATTCCAGAAATTCCTTTAATTTTTTTGACTTGTCTCTTCAGTGATCCATTAAATATGCAGATTACTCATGTGTATCAGTTACAGATTTGCCCAGGAAAGCAATGCAGAAAGTGTTTGTAGTGATTCAGCATGTAAATCCATGTATGTACATCCAATCTATGTACTGTTCTGAGAGCTCTTGTCTAGCAAGTATCCAGTTTGAAATATTAAATAGTAATTCTTAGTATTGATTAAGGAAAAAGGTGTGCCATTTTTCATAAAATTGTATACATTTAATTGCATGTCCCTTTGAATTCCCCTTTTGAGTAATCAGGTGCCACTAACCTAAACTTAATACTGTAGTTGAAACTGTCTTTGGTAGTGCTGTTGACATCTGTCTTTAATATGGATTAGTGGCAAAGTGTGTCCTATCTCAGGGGTTGGCTTTTTAGATTAGTATTTACATTTCTGGTAGACTTGTTTTTCTTTAGATAAGGCAGGTGCTGACCTTGAAAGACTTTCAAAGAGCAATTCTAGGTTGCTGTTTTTAGAGAACGCTAGAAGCTGTGGAGGGAGAGGCTAAACACAACTTCTCAGCATTCTGTGATGCTACTAAAATAACCTAAAAATGGCCTCCATATAGTTGCTGAGCTTAAATAGTCATGATGTACAAAGTGGTCAGCAAAGAATATACCAATGTCTAGATCTTCCTGGTATTCTTGGTATTGCTGTATCCTTAAGTTGTACTTCATTTCTTGCACTATGATAACAGTACGTTGCTAGATGCATTTTGGGTGCTTATTTGTAGTTTTGCTAATTTTCTGATTTCCTAATGGTTGTTGTTTGCCTTTGTTTGCTAAATTAAGTGATTGGAGTATAATAATTAAATGTATAAAAGATAAAGGATACTTCTTAATGGAATAATATTTTGTTTAGATTTCTGCTGCCAGGTTATAGCCCTTTAAATATGGAATCAGTGATAATTTGCTAAACTGCTAATGCACATAATTGGTAAAGTGGGATTTTATGTGTTTGCTTTGTTTTTCAATATATATTTAAAATGCCCTTGGGTTTAGGAAATTAGAGGACTAATACTGTAATTTGCTATTTGCTACAGATGTCATTTTTAATTTTGGATCTCTGACCTCAACTATGACTTTCAAAAGTCAGAGCCACAGTTAGGCTCCTGTATAAGGAATCTAAATTTAAGGAAAAAAACCCCACGACTGAACAAACAAACCCCCAACAGCTCACAGAATATGATAGTTCTCTAACAGGAACACTGAGCTCTCTAATGGTAGTGAAAAACACATCTCTAAATAGTCACAGCTTGTCTAGAAGTCCTCTGTCAAGCTTTCTGGGAATTAAGCTGGTCTAAAATAAAAGCTAGAAACTGAGAGGTTCTCTAGTTTTTTGATTTTTATTCTTGCAAGAAAGTTTTTATTTGATCTTGTTTCAGTTCTTCCTAGCACATAAGGAATAACAAATAATGAACTTATTCTTCAGACTTACTGATCCAACTTTCCTAAAAATGAGCAAATTCTATGCTGTTTGGGTTTTTTAAAGCTTTCACCATTTGTCATAGGCAGGGTTACACTAAGGAAAGACTTGGACATAGTTTAAAAGTCTTGAGTCAGTAACCTGTTTCTAAGCATGCAGGTAAAATGAATACACCTATTAGAATTGGATAGAAAAGTTTGCCAATCTGCAGTTTAGTATTTTCATTAGTCCGATACTGACTTTTTTGCAAAGCTACATTCTAACTTAAAGATGAGTCTTTGGTCATACTGCAGCAGTACCTTAGGTTCCTGCATACAGGTATAGTGTACTCAGCAGACCTAGTCATGCTGTCTTTAGTGTCTTTCCATTGCCCCATAGATCATAGAGTCTATGTTCCTATGCTTTTATGGGCTTTTTCCCTCTTGATTTCTGCTGAAGCATCATTAAAGTAATAGAGCTCTAGTTGCATTCCAAAACTTGAAACCAATGGATTTTTTTTTTATTTGACATTAGGTCAAATCTCCTCGAGTGTAATGAAGTATCACATTTTTTTCAATCTTGACTTTTTCCTGTACCTTACAGTGCAAGGGAGATTATAGAAACATTTGAGGAATAATTTTTAAGTAAAAAAAAGATGGGAGAAGGAAAGATTACGCCTTCTCCCCTAACATGTTGTTAATTTCTAGTTAGTGTATATATCAATTTACCTGCTGCATACTTGAGTTTTCAAATAGCAGTAGAAATGTTATTTTACGCACAAGTGCACATTTAATGCACATAGCATTTTTAAGTAGATTTTTAATTATATTCTGTTCTTAGTGATTTCTTTTTTCTCCTTTCACTTAGATACTCTGCCTGCTCATGGAAGATCCAACTTTAGAGATGAAAGATCTAGTAAAACGTATGAAAGGTTACAAAAAAAATTAAAAGATCGACATGGAACTCAGAAGGATAAGTTAAACAGTCCTCCATCATCTCCTCAGAAATGTCCTTCTCCTACAAGTGAACATAATGGACTTACAAAAGGACAAGATGCAGCTGGTATAAGCACAGGTTCTACCAAAAGCAAGTCTTTGGGTAAAGGAAAAAGCAATTCTCAGACAGACACAGAAGTAGAAGGTAAGTGTTATCAAAAGTAATGAATATACACACACATCTAAATATATGATGCAAGTTCAGTGTCTGGCTGAACATAGTATTTGTAGATAGAACACCACATTTTGACAGTCTTGAAGTTGAATAGTAGCCTGTAACTGCGCTGCCTTACACAGGATGGAGTAAAGGGCAATCAATGTGTTCATCACATTGGAATGATGGGCCTGAGAGAATAAAAATGACTGACACAGAAGTCTGTGTAAATTTGAGGAAATATTGAGTCATATTTCATAACACTGGTTAAAGAAAAATCTCTGCTTTGTCTGGAGTTACTAGTGCTTGTATTTTAAAGAGTCACTGAATATTGATGGCCTGCTTGATATTGTAGAAAACATAGGAAGAACCAGGTGTCTGATACAGGAAACCTACATTCAACTTGTTAAAGAAGAATATTTTGTAAAAGAGTTACTGCTGTTATATAAAATTCACATAATGCCTGTCCCTACCTACTCTTTAAAGAAAGGCCCTTGTGGAAAAAGACTGGTCCTCACATTAGCCCATGGGAGTTCATGTATTCTAGGACATTGTCATAGGAAATGTGTTTATTATTAATATCTTCATTTCGCTTGTGATCTCACAGATGGACTCAGTCTTGATCATCTTCACTGTCAAATCTGAAGATGTGTCACTGTGCAACTTTGAGGTCATTGGCATAGCTATTCAGATTTTGAAAACATCAAAGGCTTGTTATCACAGCCAAGAACAGTTTTCTCAGAATAGGAAGCTGTAACTACTGAGGCTGAGGGAAACAAAACATGATTTTTCTCAACTCGATGAAGTTTGCTTTGAGATGATAATTTTATGCCAATTTCCATTAGATTGCTGTAAACCAAAGATACTGTGACAAAAGTACATCTAATCAAAACCAGGAAATGTCAGCCTATGAAAGCTGTTTAAAAATATGTGTAGATGATGCCTTGTGAAAACTTAGTACCAAAGGTCACCTTTGAGATGCAGTCTGAAGTCAGAAGTTGGGAACTGTTGCTCCAAACTTCAATAAATACTTGTCAGTATAGTTCTGGAGTCACATTTGTCTTGGCTTCAGTTTGCTTTCTGTTAGTTGGTATTTATTTGTGAGCTAACTTTACCAAGGCACAGGTGACAAAATATACTGTTGCTTTCATATGTTACAAAAACTATGTTAATGATTTCTTTAGAAATGTTTTCCATGAAAAATGGAGAAGTCCACTTTTCAAAATTATTTAATTCAGAAGACATTGGGAAGAAGTATGTACTGAGACTTAGACTTGTCAAACAGAAGTCAGAGAAGCATTTAGTTAGTTTCAACAGCATAAACCATCTTAGAAACAAAGGTGTAAATAGATTTGGTCTCTTTTTTAAGAATTTTGTCACTCTGTTTTTCTTTTATGTTTAGTTTAAGACAGTTTAAGTGAATTAAAAATCCCTGGCCACACCATCAAAACTTAATAGTACACTATTGAGATAATAAAATTTTAATATTGTGTGAGAATGCATAAAACATTTTCTGTATACTAAGAGTCCTTTATAAAGCTCAGCTATACTTTGAGCTGCAACAAAACACTTTAGATTGTTTCCCTTGCAATTGAGGGAGGCCAGCAGTGTTACCAGTAGGTTTCCAGCTGATGTGCAATAATGTATTTAAGCTGCTGTAACTTGGCTGCATCTACATCCAAAGAGAAATACAAGATCTTAAGTTCTCCAGAGCAGTAGTTGGATTAAAGTTATGCAATAATAAAAGATAACCAGGCTTTCTGTATTCCATAAATCATAGAACAGATTTAGAAATAGTTTTATATTAACGTCTTTCTGAGCTTTTTTGGTTTTATGTTACTTAGATGAATGCAAGGTAGCAAGGTGTTCTATTTAGAAATGCTTTCATCTGTGTGCAGTTGTTGATTTTGAAGAGCTGTTTCACTGTGAAGTCACTGCACCATATTCATGGGTACTTCTTGTTTGCTTTGATTTTGTTTTTTAAGAAAAGGATGAAGAAACAAAAGCACTGGAAGCACTTCTGTCTAATATAGCCAAGCCAGTGGTAAGTAACAAAAGCTTGCTATAAAATCAGAATGTATCTGTTGCTACTTTACCCGTCTACATCTCCTTTTCTCTCTCCCAAGTTTAAAGGATCTTTAACTTTTCACACTAAAGCAAATTCACTCCCAGTCTCTGAAATGTAAACAACCAAAGTAATTTTTACTATATTAACATTTATGAAGCTAGGATTGTCTTGATACTTCTTGGTCACTCTGTGAATCTCAGTATTAACAGAGTTATAGAGAATACATATAGAAAGAGATTGTAACATTGCCAGTAGCTTAATGGTGCTGTTTAATTAATGATGGTCCTTAACATAATATTTTACTGTAAAATTTGTTCTCAGTTTCTTGTAACTGTTTAGTCTTAACTGTTCAGGAAACAGTTAACAGACCACATATCTCTAGGCATGAGAGACTCTTGGCAAGGTTTTGGAAACCTCACTGAAAATGAGGTTTTGGAAAATCATATTCATAAAGAAGAGAAAAAATATTACATATTTCTCTTTAAGAGTCTCTGGCACCTTGAGGGAAGAGAGATGTAAAGTTCACCCAAAAAAGGTGAACTTCTGACTAGCAGTAGACTTCTGACTACTCCTTGAAAATCTACCAATTTCTTTTCCATTTGTAAAACTAATCCATAATTTTGTGTAGATATTCTTTAAAGTGCTGTTGCCAAATTTAGTCATTTCTTGCATTATAGAGTGGGCCTGTGGTCTTTTCTTTCATCATCTAGACCCTCCCTGGTCCTAACCTCTCTGTGAGGATTTGCACAGGTTTTTCAAAACTCTGCACTACAGTCCTCGATCTACCATCTTGCTTGAGTAAAAACAGTCTGTGTTCCCCATTGTAAAGTAGTCCATACAACTGAAATTTGAGGAAGAGCTTGCCATGGGCTTGTCCAGTCATTCAGCTACTCCTCCATTCATCAGCTACATGCCTTCTTCTCTTCACTCCCCAGGCAACCTGGCACCAATTTAGTGCTCTCGTCTTGATTCTTCATGTATTGTTTTACAGCCTGATGAGGAGAGGCTGAGAGAGCTGAGGCTGTTTAGCCTGGAGAAGGGAAGGTTCAGAGAGGATCTTATCAATGTATATAGATATCTGCAAGGCAAGTACAAAGAGAATGGAGCTAGGCTCTTTTCAGTGTGCCTAGCATCAGGACCAGAAGCAGTGGGCCTAAACTGAAAAACAGGATGTTCCCTCTGAACATCAGGAAACATTTTTTTACTGTGAGGATGACAGCTCTGGCACAACTTGCCCAGGGAGTTTGTGGAGACTCCCTCTTTGGAAATACTGAAAAGCTGTCTGGATGTAGTTCCAGGCAGCTGGCTTTACATAACCCTGCTTGAACATGGGGGCTGGGCCAGATGGCCTCCAGGGGTCCCCTCCAGCATCAACGATTCTGTGATTCTCTGGTGCTCCAAGGGCTGAGCAGGGCTTGTAATTGTAGAGGAAGCCCTGAAGTCTTGGTGTCCTGCTGTCTCCAAGTATCAGAATGGGTTGACATGTCTTTAGTGTCTGTGTGTCTTTGGTGGCTAAGCAGCATGGAGGTGGAAGCTGTCTGAGTCAAATCTTATAAAAAAGAGTTAAGAGAGCTGAGTTGAAGAAAGGGAGAGGAGTTAACTGATCCTGGCTATTGCTGTAGATATTAGCTGGGACCATATAGCTCAGTAGCACTTAGCAGGACAACACTAGCAATTGGACCTAGTTGAGTGGGCAATAAAAAGAGTTTTTGGAGAAGACACTGAGACAGAAAAAAAAGCTTAAGGATATTAAGGTGTCAGGGAGACAGGAAGTGAGTGGATAAGAGAGCTCTGACGGGCACAAGTCCAGAGGACAATCAAGACTTGAGAGGTCTAAAATAGATGAGAACTCTAAGATGAGAAGATGAGACCAGGAACAAACAGAATAGTAAGAGTGAACTATTGGAAGAAAAAGATGAAGAGCAAGTAGCTTTTCTGTTTGTTATTTTTACAAGCAGACTGATAATGAAATGGTGGTGAGAGTCTGAAAGTCTTGTTAGTAAGACAGAGGCATGGGGGTAGTGGGAAATAGCAGCAAAAGACTGAAACCACCTGAGAAGGGTGAAGATAGATGAGACAAGGATACCAGAACTTTATTGAGAGTCTAAAGGGCTGAACTATGATGTGGAGTAAACATGAGTACAGACTGAATTTAAGAACTGTTGATTAGGCCCAGATTTAAAGAGGCTGGAGAAAGGGTCAGAAGAATTTATGGCTGTAAGAAATGAATGTAAGTCTACATCTGATAGCACTGCTTTTTGTCTGGAGTGTAATCCAGCTTTGCCACATCTCATCTTTCTTCTGACAGCTAGAACCTGCAAAGTCCTGCCAGCAGAGGTGTTGTTTTGCTGCCTGTTGTTTCACTGCCCAGCTGTGCATCTCATCTCCACAGATGCTAGCAAACACCTATTGCTATCACTCTAGTGGATCAGGCAGTAGACTTGTGCAGGGGATCTGAAGGCTCTACCTCGGCTTGCTATAAGATAATGCCAGAAAGCATTTAAGGGAGTCATTTGCTATTAAAAATACTATTAATTACTAATTAGAATAACTAATCCATTACTAATATATGACAATGTGGATGTCCCTTTCTGTCCTAACTGGAAATATAGGGACCAGTTCTCCAGAAGTGTGCAGTCCTCTGTCAGTGATCAGGGCATACAGAATGCCATTCAAGTTGGGGTGTTATCAGTGACTGCATTGCCAGGAGGAACTCTGAGCTTTCTGAACGAGACTGTGGGAACTGTGGATCATCAAGTGTGGTCTTCTGGTGTGTTGCTAATAACTTAGGGAAAAGCAGTGGAGTCCCAGTATACTGCCATGTTTTCTGTCACTTCCTTCCACCCCAACTTAACCATCCATACTTTTTAGGCAAGCACTCTTATTTGCCTTCACTACCATGTCCTTGCTTGAATGACATTATATGTAGCTGTGGGCCTACAAGTGATCTCTGCAGACCTCAGAAGACATCACAAGCATAGGCGGTGGTCTGCTACAGACTACACAGTGTACACAAGGCAAAAAGCCAAACTGCCAGCACTTGGAGAGGCTTATGCTTTATGAAGACAAGGGACTGTCAGGGCTGTGAGTGGGTGGAAGGCTAGCTGATGTTGCAGCTTGGAGGAGTGTAGTGTGATGTGATAGGAGTCTGTGTTACCTACTTAGACCTTGCAGGATCACAAGCAACCCTCCCACAGTTTCATCAAGGAAATGTTTTCCTCATGCTCCCACAAGAGAACCAGGCGATTATTTTTTTCACACCTTCTGTTTGTAGCTCTCATCAGAAATATTCCTGCAGGTTTTTTATTGTTTTGGTTTAAGCACTCACTGTGTGGATTGTGGTTCCTGATGGATCATTAGCACTCTGTTCCATGGGTGAACAGTGCTGGCACTGGCAGTAGTGGCTGTGGAGGTGGTCATATGCTCATATGCTCATACAGGATTTTATTTAGTATAGTGTCCATTGCACCTTATCCTGCGCCAGAAAGCCTGAAATAATGCTGAAGACCTTCCTGGGCAGTCTCATGTCTCAATGCCCAAATCAGGGCATGCACATCTAAATTGGGTGGTGGTCTTGGTTGTATACTTCATTCACATGCATCTTTCAGTTCTATACAGTATGGAGTGCATAAGTTTTGCTACTTCCAGACTCTTATTATGATTTTCTTGAACTTCTCCCATTATGAATCACCCATCCTTTCATACATGGCAGTGTTAAGTCAAGTTGGTAACGCAATACTGCCACCAAATGACTCTCCTGCTAAAGGAGATCTTGAACTTTTTTATACCTTGATGTAATTTGGAGTGGTTCTGCAGATTGCACCATGCTGAGTCCTCAGTGTTTGAGCAGTTGGTATGAGCTGTCATGTGTGTTGACCAAATAACAAAGTAAGCAAAAGAGAAGAAAAAGGGACCTGAAAAAGGAAAAGCAAAATGAAGAATGGCACAGAAGTCTAAGTACTTAATAATAAGAGGCAATAGGAACGCAGAATTGGAAGGTTGTCTATATAGCATGTAAATCCCTTTGGAGGGCAGCATATTTTGTTTCTGTGTATGTTTTTGGACTTCTAGAATGTGATGCACATCACTCAGTTGAGTATCCTGCATCACTATGAATGTAATTCAGATTGCAGATGCTAAAACTGCCCTTTTGTTTGACCCAAATGGCATGTATAATACAGTTAATGAGGAGGTTCACTTTTGCAAGCTGGATTGCTAATGAAGATGTGCCCACGTCCTGTTTCCTCATTGCTAGAACCCGACTCAAGTATTGTACTCTGCTTTGCTGAAGCACACAGTGCTCAGAGCTGCAACCAGAATAAGCATACGAAGTAATAAGTAATGCCAAGTTTTCTGAAAAAGCCACTCCTGAGTGTCTCAGAGCACATAATAATAATAATGGATTCTTCTAATCTTAAATCTTTGTTCTCCAAAGATAATTTTTTCCTCCTTATATCACAGAGTTTTTTTGAAAATATGATAGTGTTCTGTGCTTGAAAACTGACAGGACTTTCTGAAAGTTTAGTAATTCTTTTCCATAATAGAGCTCTGGCTAGCATGAAAAAAGTCAAGTATTGGGATATTATTGAACATCAAGGATAAAGGACAATATTAAGTAATTTCATCTTAGTGAAGATATTCGTAACTACTGTCCTACTCTGGCATTGTGTGTGTCTTGTGTTAAAATAGTATATGCTATTTTAACATATACTGATGTTATTTAACAGTAAATGTGAGGTAGAGAGAGACCTGTTATGATCAGGTTCTTAAACTTATTAGATTGCTGTCTCTGTCCAAATTAAGGTGTAAACGAGACCATGAGCTGAAGTCAGTAGTACAGATTTTATTTAACAGTAAATGTGAGGTAGAGAGAGACAGAAAGAATTAGGAAGAAGAGGGAGGAGGGGAGATGGGGAGAGAAAGAGAGTGACAGAGAGACAGATGAAGTGTCAAAAATATCACCACTCCATTCCAGTAGTGTCCCATTGGTCCTCTACATTGGTCTTCATGGTGGCAAGGGTTCCAGTCTTACCAAAGCGATGACTGCAGCTGTGATTTTTAAAGACTTATTTAGCAACTGAGTGGTTGAAAATACTCATACACCTATATGTGAATTTACTGAAAAACTGTTGAACTTAAGAAATACGTAACATCATAGAGACTATGTGTCCAGAAGAAAAACCTTCATTTTACTGAGTCCCACTGCTGCTAACTCTTTTCTTTTGATCTGATTACTGATGCCTCATGCACAAGCTGTATTTCTGGGGACCCCACACTTCCCCACTGATGTTCTCTGGTGCTTGCTGAAGAGAAGATAGCAACTTCAATGAGATGCAGGTGTATGAGGGACAGGGCTGGAAATTGTTTCCAGCATTTATCACTGCCAAGGAGTTAAGGGTTGTATCTCTTGTTCTGTTCTTCTACCCTGAGGCCATTCTCCTGTGCCCTCCTGTGTCTGCCTCTTAACACTTGTTCCATAAGTAGTTCACTCCCCAGTGCTTCTCAGCAGGGCTTAATAGTGTATGCCTGGCTTCTTACAACTCCTTGGTTTAATGTGAGTGTACATTTCTGATGGGGAACCAGTGTTTTAACCTCACCACCTTGTTTATTGCAGATCCCTCACTTGGGTTGTAAATTTTCTAGCAGCAGGGTTGCATAAGATGGATGTGGATTTCAGCCTCATCGCAAGTGCAGAATGGAGATAACTTTTTATGGTTTTAACTTCTACATCCACCTGTAACAGAGCAGTGCCTGACTTGGAACTTCCCTGATAATTTTTTTTTTAATATTATTTGTCTTAAAACCTGTTAGCTTTTTTTGTTTCATTAAATGGTTTTAACAACTTCTGTAAGTTCTGTTAAACTGCATCTTTTTGTCTAACATGTTCCTTCCTTTTCCCCATTTGCATATGTCCATAGGTATGTACAAATAATTCACATTGGATTTGTACACTGTGGCTTTTTATGCACCTTTAGGATGTCCTTAATTTCCCACTTCTGTGAATACTTTTCACATCGCATTTCTGGTTCTACTGACCATTTCTTTTAAGTTTTGGCAAATTTGCCATAACAAAGCTTCAGCATTTCATAATATTCTTTAGTCACATAGTCTGTTTACACAAAGTAAGACAATGAGAACAGCCTACAAAATCACTGATTTTTAGCTTGGTATGTAATGCTGCTTCATTATTATAGCCACAGTGCTAACAGTTGTCATCTATTATTTTACAAGCCTTCTGAAAGGTTTACACAAGTTAAAAACAAACATTGTGCCACGCTGGGAAAGTAACTTGGGCAAGTTTTCATCCAGTCAGGGACTTAAAGAATATTTCACCCTGTTCTCTGTTGATGCTTGTTGATATATAATGATTTCCACATTAATTTTACTTAAGTAAAAGGTCAAAGTCTGAGTTGTCTGTTACTCTGTAGTCTGTAATGCTCTCTTTAATCTCCCACTCTCCTTGCTCTCTTTGCACTGAACAGTTGAAACCTCTAATCTTTAAATATACCAATAAGATCAGTGGTGGGTTGACTCTGGCTGGATGCCAGGTGCCTACCAAAGCCACTCTGTTGTTCTCCTCCTCAGCTGGACAGGGGAGAGAGGATATAACAAAAGCCTCACAGGTCAAGATAAGGATGGGGAGAGATCACTCACCAATTACTGTCATGGGAAAAACAGACTTGATAGAAATTAGTTTCATTTATTGCCAGTCAAATCAGAGTAGGGTAATGAGAATGAAAACCAAGTCTTAAAACATCTTTCCCCACCCCTCTCTTTTTTCCCTAGTTCAACTTCATTCCCAGATTCTCTACCTTCTCCCCACCAGTGGCATCAGCAGATGGGGAATGGGTGCTGTGATCAGTTCATCATATACTGTCTTTGCCATTCCTTCCTCCTTGGTGGAAGGACTCCTCACACCCTTTCCTTTTCTCCCACAGGAGACAGTGGGATGTTCCTCCATGAACACATCTCCAATGTGAGTTCTTCCCGCAGGCTGCAGTTCGTTATGAACTGCTCCTGCACGGATCCTTCCCACAGAATGCAGTCCTTCAGGAACAGACTGCTCCAAGTGTGGTTCCTACTCAGCATCACAGTCCCGCCAGCAAACCTGCTCTAGCACAGGTTGTTTCCTTCACAGGGCCACAGGTCCTGCCCCAGAAGCCTGCTCTAGCGTGGGCTTCCCATGGGGTCACAGCATCCTTCAGGCATCCACCTGCTCCAGCATGGAGTCCTGCACGGGCTGCAGGTGCATATCTGCTCAACTGTGGACCTTCATAGGCTGTGGAGTTCAGTTTGCCTCATCATGATCTGCACCGTGGGCTGCAGGGGAATCTCATCTCCAGCACCTGGAGCACCTCCCCCACTCCTTCACTGATCTTGGTGCCTGCAGAGCTGTTTCTCTTGCCTTTCCTCACTCCCCTCTCTGTCTGCAGTTCTTCCTCCAAGTTGGGGTCTTTTTCACCCCTTTTTAATTCTGTTGTCCCATAGATGCTCTCACTGTCGCTGCTGGGCTCAGCCTTGGCCAGCAGTGGGTCTGTCTTAGAGCCAGCTGGCATCAGCTCTGTCAGACATGAGGGAAGCTTCTGGCATCTTCTAACAGAAGCCACCCCTGTAGTCCCCACCCAGTCCCCTCTACGAAAACCTTGCCACACAAACCCAAAAGAAGTTGTAATGTCACTTCTCACTCATACCAACAACATAACTTCTCTGGTGTAAACAAAGGTAGACTAAAGATTTATGAAGGAAATGACATCTATCAGGTGCGTAAGGCAATTCAGCTTTAGCAAAGCATTAGATGGGATGTTAGGTGCAGTTCTGGGTAAAGCACTTAATTGGTAGGAGATAAGGAGAACACTAAAAATGATCAGAGATTTGATGAGGAGAAACTCGAATGCTAACAGTCTTCAAATACCTAAGAAACAACTGCAGAACAGAAGGGCAGATCTAATGTTCAACTTCATGTTGGAGGGGACTAGTAGGCTTAGCTGGTAGTAAGAGAGACACTGCCTGGACATTAGGAAAAAAAATTGAGCTGTTAAGGTAGCTAAATGTAGGAATAGATCGTCTTAGAATGGATCTGCTAATCCTGAAGTACAGTAGGTCCTCGAGGAACCTACATTTCTTTCCTTCAGGATCTCCTGCCACCTTCTGCAAGTCAGGAGAGTGTGATTAAGATTGTTAGAGAGGGCACGTTTATCAGGTATTTACCACAACTCCAGAGACTTCCAGAAATGCTAGAATTTCACTGAGGTGGTTGTAGATAGTGTTAGTCTGGTTTGTGATCACACCCATACCACATTCCACAGTAGTGGAATTTTTCTTACCAGACCTTGAATTGCATTTCCCAAGAACTTCAGCAGATAGTTCTACTAACATTTAGTCCTTTTCAGGATATAATATGCAGTCCTGTTAGTGCATAAGGGTTTAGTGACATTATTTCCAAGACAATGAGGCTCACATTGTTTGTCCTCTATTTTTTTTTCCTCCTTTTTTTTTGTTACCGGTAAGTCATGTCCTCTCTGCTCCATTTTTGAAGTTGACCCATTCAGGTTTTTAGTTCAGTAGATTATAGCAATTTGAGAATAGCAGTTGTGAGGATAGGTTTTTGATTCTCATACTCAGGTGATAGATTTTCAAAAGCAATTATTCTCCAAATAAGTGCGTATTACAGTTATATTGTAAAAATAGTCATTTCATGTAATGAAATGTGTTTTTCGTTTTTTTATGAAATTATGGCAAACAGTAGGTGGGTGCGACATACAAACAATAGCAGATGTGCAATATTTATAAACACCTAGAAATTTCTAGGCATCCTTCTGTAACAGATCCTAAAACTTTGTAATCAACTGCATGCATCTGTGCACTCACCTACAGAAACATGAGCATCCCCAGCCCCTTGCAGCACATGTGGGTTTCAAGCAGCACCCACTCTTCTGGATGTGTGGGTGCCCTTAGTCATGTGTTTCCATTGTAAGACATGGCTGCTTTAGTAGCTTTGCATGTAACTGTGTTTTTCCCTAAAATCTCTTATTCCCTACAATCTGCTAATCCATAGGCCATTGAGAAAGCTCACATGCATACCCTCAAGCTGTGGGTCTGTGTCTGCTGCACCCCAAACTGCTGTCCCACCAGCATCCATCAGGCCTGGATGAAGGCAGCAGTAATGGCAGGACAATTTTTTATGCTGTCAGGCCAGGTTGTTTTGTTTTTAACTTGCTCTGTTCCACTCAGCATCTTTTTCCTGTTACAAATTGTCATGCTGAAGCTGATTATTTCCATGTTTCAGAAGTCTCTTTGTGATTCCCCGTTTCCATTTAACCCACCTGAGGGTCACTGCCTTTAGCATGATTAGTCTGCTGGGGCAAACATTTGTCAGGCAGTTGGAGGTGTTGCATTCACACACACTGCTTATACTCAGATTTCTGTCACACCAACTGTTGCTACCCAGACCTTTTTGCAAAGGGTGGGCTGTGCAGGCAAGCACCACCACAGGAATTCTTCAGGATGTTGTTTCTAGATATTTGTGTATATGTA
This sequence comes from Campylorhamphus procurvoides, assembly GCA_013396655.1. NCBI lineage: Eukaryota > Metazoa > Chordata > Aves > Passeriformes > Dendrocolaptidae > Campylorhamphus > Campylorhamphus procurvoides. The sequence continues at coordinate 672,163 of WBMV01000447.1, forward strand.
CATGGACCCTGTGAGCATGACTTCATCTATATATAGATATATAGATAGATATCTTTTGGCTTTTTCATAAGAAAACTGAGTTGGCAAGAAGGTATTAAAAAAAATACATCATGTTTCCTTACCTTCAAAGAAATATGTGCCTGAGCATGGTTTAAGGAAGTGCCTGATATCCCAGGGTATGCTTTGCTGTTACCTCTGTGTCACCAACACTTTGGTCCATATTTCAGCAGCCCACTGGGTGGCGTTTGGTACCAAAAGGCATCTCTGCCTGCAGCCCCATGCCCAGGATTGGAGTTTTCTCATGGCACTCCTTGTATTTCCAGCCTGATTTCATCTGTAAAAACTAGTTAGTAGCTGTTGTATCAGTATAAATACTCTGATTTACTCATGATGTATTATATTATTTTCTCTTATTTGGTCCTTTGTGGCAAAGTAGCATTTATATATGATAGCACTTAAATGGCAGAGATCTCAAAAGTTGTCTTTCTACAGGTATCAGATATTCAGGCAAGAACAGCACTGCTTATGTGGTCCCCTCCATCCCGTGATACCAGAGAAGACACTGAAAAGAACGACATGCCAGAGGTTTATACTTATGAAGTAATGATTTCAAATACTGGAAAAGATGGAAAATACAAAACTGTATACATGTAGGTGTTCATTATTTTTATTTAATTGCTGCTCCATTGAGTTATGTGGCTTAAAACCTCATTTAAAATATGCTTGTTGTCCTGAAAGTTAAATAATAAACAGTTTTGTGCAACTGCCATTTTGAAATTAACTACTTTATTCAGTACAATTTGATCTGTTTTATTACTGAAGGCTCTGCTATCAATTGAAATATAAAGACTTTGTTCTTACATGTTGGAGGCATGTTTTAATACCACTTTACTGTATTTCAACCAGCTGCATTAGAAACCATGGGTTCTCAAATACCAATGTGCGAAGTACCAGTGAGAAGTACAAATTGTATTTATCATTATTCATGTCAGCACATACATCTGTTCCCATTAATGTTATTCCTCCTTTCCCTAAAATTGCTCTTCATATTTCTCTTATGATACAAAGAAAAGTAGGTAAAAGCAAACAAAACTCTTTGGTTGTTTCATTCCTAACACAGTGTTCTTGAGTCAGTTTTTTGCAACTTGGAGAACCATGATAGGAACATTTAGCCTGAAAAGTGTAGAGCTTATAATAATATATAAACTCTTTTATCTATCTAGCTAGTCATAGCCACCTTCCATGGATTTCATGGAATCATGAGTTGGATATCCCTATCCTAGAAACTAGAGGAAAAGAAATGAGCTTTGCTAATATAAGCTGTCAACAAAAGAAAACTAATTGTTGTTACTTAGGTGCTTTTCCTGTTTACTAGGCTCTAACAAGTAGGTATGTGCAGTCAGATACAGTTTTAGATAATTGTTTTGCAAGGCTAAACTGAGCTTCTATAGGCTCCAGTACTTTAATGGCGTTTTTTATGTAATAACATACATGCATATACATGCAGCTTGTCTTACTGAGTAGAGAAAAATAATAATTATTTTTTTAAAAGCATCAAACAAACAAAAAAGGGCCCCAAAACCACCAGGGCTAAAGAATAGGAGTAATGCAAGAAGCCTCTAAAATTCAACAACAAATGCATTTACATTTTACTATATTTAGCAACAGAGTTAAACTGTTAGCAAATACATTTCACAGAAGGTGTGTTTGTAAGTGGGTTAGATGATATATGTCTTTTTTATAAATGTACGGGATTCTGAAATAGTCTTTAAAAAAATTTTATCTCTTTCCAGTGGAGAAGAAAATAAAGTTACTGTAAATGATCTCAGACCAGCAACTGATTACCATGCAAAGTAAGTATCTCCTTTCCTCTTCATTAAATTCAGTGGAATTACTTTATTAGGTTGCATTTTATCTGCATATTTGCCTAAGTCTTCAGAGATTGTTTTTACCATTTCTCACCCTCGTTTGGGTCACAAATTGACCTTTTTGGCTTAGTTGACCACTCAGTCCATTTCGGAAAACATAAGAGATGATTAGTGCACCCCTATCCTACCTCCATGCTCTTTTCTTCATGCCAACACAGTGAACTTTTTCTGTCCTTGGAGCCAGGCACAGATGCTGCTTTCTCTCAATTTTCCACAGGCAGCAGAGGAAAGTACCTTGCACAGGAAGATGCTCACTGCTGGTCACCTGAAGGTCACATTATGCTACTTTTGCTTTGCTCCAGTAGATCAGTGAACCTGACACCATGTGTGCTAAAAAGTATGGCCCCAGTTCCATGTAATTATACCCTTCTAGAAGAATTTGCTACTTCAGGAGGTCAGAAGAGATAAGATTGGAAAGATGTGGTTAGGTGTTCTTCTTCCCTCTTTGTTTTTAAATACTGCAGAGTCATTTGGAGCTGAGCTTGGCAAGGAACGCAAAGACTCTTAGGGGCTTCTGTAGCTATGTCAGCCAGAAAGGAAGGTCAGAGAAAGCATATCTCCCCTTATGAACACAATTAGCAAACTGGTAGCAACAGACGAGGAGAAGGCTGAGGTATTCAACAACTCTTTTGCCTCAGTGTTCACTGACCACCTCTCTTCTCGCTCCTGTCGAGTGGATGGACCGCAAGATAGTGACTGGGGGAGCAAAGTCCCTCCCACAGTAAAAGAGGAGCAGGTTTGAGACCACTTGAGGAACCCGAGCATCAAGTCTGTGGTACTTGATGAGGTGCATCCCAGAGTCCTGAGGGAATTGGCTGATGTAGTTGCCAAACCATTCTCCATAATATTTGAAAAGTCATTACAGGCAGCTGAAGTCCTGAGTGACTGGAAACAGGGAAACACCACACACATTTTTTTTAAAGTGTAGAAAGGAAGATTCTGGGAGCTATCAACCTGTTGACCTCACTTCTGTGCCTGGGAAGATCATGGAACAGATGCTTGTAGAAACTATGCTAAGGCAGCTGGAGGACAGGGAGGTGATTTGAGACAGCCATCATGGCTTCACCAAAGGCAAGTTCTGCTTAGCCAGCACAGAGGCCTATGATGGAGTGACTACATTAATGGACAAGGCAAGGGCTACAGATGCCATTTATCTGGACTTCTGTAAGACCTTTGAGACAGTTCCCACCAACATCGTTCTCTCCTAACGGGAGAGATATGGATGGATGGACTCATGGTGGATGAGAAATTGATTGGATGGTTACATTCAGAGAGTATTGGTCAATGGCTGAATGTCCAGATGATGTCCATCAGGGGTCTATATTGGACAAGTACTGCCTAGTATCTTCATCAGTGACACAGACAGTGGGACCAAATGCACTCTCAGCAGATAATACCAAGCTGAGTGGTGTGGTTGACATGCCTGAGGGACAGAATGCCATCCAGAGGGACCTGGACAAGCTTGAGTGGTGGGCCCATGGGTTCAACATGGGTTCATGAGGTTCAACAGGGCTAAGTGCAAGCTGCTGCATTTGGGTTGGAGGAACTCTGGGTATCAATACAGGTTGGGGGATGAAGAGATTGAGAGCAGCCCTGCCAAGAAGGGTATGGGGTCCTGGTGGATAGGAAGCTAGAAATGACCTGACAGTGTATGCTCGCAACCCAGAAGGCCAACTGTATCCTAGGCTGCATCAAAAGAAGTATGGACAGCAGGTGAGGGGCAGTGATTCTGCCTCTCTACTCTGGTGAGACTCCATCTGGAGTATTGCATGCATCTCTGGGGCCCTCAGCACAGGAAGGACACAGACCTGTTTGGGTGTGTCCAGAGGAGGGCCACACAGTCAAAGGGCTGGAGCATGTGTCCTGTGAAGACAGGGTGATGCAGTTGGGGTTATTCAGCCTGGCAAAGGCTCCAAAGAGACATTTTGTGGCCTTTCAATACTTAGAGAGGGCTGATGAGAAAGATAGGGATGGACTTTTTAGTAGGACCTGTTGTGGTAGGGCAAGGGATAATGACTTTTTCATAAGCTAACAACACAGGTCTTATATCCATGATCCAAGGAAAGGGGCTTTTTTGGTGTTTTGCTTTTTTTTCTTTCAAAGAAACAGATGAATCAGAATAAAGTAACATGCCATTTATCCAAGGAAGAGTCAAGGTGTAGCTACACAGCTTAGGGGGCAGGGAGAGGCCAGAAGATAATAGCGTATTTCTTTTTGGAGACAAGCTGTTTGAAAAACAAACCATTTCAGAAGCAAAAATTCACTCTTATGAAGTAGGTAGAGAATTCATAGCCTCCCTAAAGGAGAGGACAGGGTGAACACACTCAGCAAGGTCTTGAAGGAGTGCAGAGGAGACTCTGAAAATGTATCAACAGCTCTACTGTGCTCATCTGACGAAAGCATGTGCAGAAGAATTATTCATAATATCAGTTAATAGGTCCACAATAGATAATGAGTTCTGCAAAATGTTACCATTATTTCCCAACCAAAGTACAGCTAATAGCAGATGTATTTCAAATATAATTGTGGGACTAAAGCTGATGGTAATGACATACATCCAAAGTAGAGGACTTTTCTTTCACATTACTTCTATTGACCAAGGTGTTTCCCCAGTTATTTATTTATAACAGCAGTATTTTAATAATGAAGCAGCAAGGCACTACCTTCATTCTGAATGCTCAGTTTTCTTTTTGAACTATATATACAGATTTTGAAGAAAAATGTTATTGACTCTTTTCCACTTTAGAGTCCAAGTAGAATGCAACTGTGTAAAGGGGAGCCCTTCAGAAGCAGAGAGTTTTACCACAACGAGTTGTGAACCTGATACTCCAAATCTGCCCAGGATAACTAATCGGACCACAAATTCTCTTACTCTTCAGTGGAAGGTAAGAATTGCTTCCCAGTCTTCAAAATAAATATTCCAAACTCTTCAGAATTGTTTCGGATTTATAAATAAAATGCCAATCATTAAAATGGAAAATTTTCATCAAACTTACTAATTTCAGTCACAGTTCCATGACTGGAAGCAGATTTACTGGGTTAAATGTGGGCTTCAGTAAAAAGAGAAACATTCACATAAAGGCAAAGAGCCTTTGTGGATAAAGTTCCTGAGTTACAGTCCCCTACTGTTCTGTGGAACTGATTCCTTTCTCTGTCATTGAACATAGGCCTGTTTATACAAAGCAAATTAAGTGGTCTGAAAAGACTGAGATTTGAGCGGACCTGCAGTCCAGCTGCTCAGAAAAATACTATAGGATTTTACACAACTACCTGAATACTTTTTCAAGATCTAAATTAGAAAATAAAACCATAAACAAGCATTCATTGGATGGAGGCTAAACTAGGACTGTCTCAGCAAGTGAAACTGCTGTATAAGGGTAGCATCATTTGCGTTCTGCTGTTCTTGTCATGGTTTGGCCTGTGCATATGTTTTTTCCTGAAGTGGTATTTTTTCCAGTTAGAGTTCTAATTTTCTTGTTTTCCTGTTGCAGGCATCTTGTGATAATGGTTCCAAAATCCACAGTTACCTTTTAGAATGGGATGAAGTAAGCAAGTTTTTCTGTTGTATTTTTAATTTTGTAGGTTTTTGAATAGTTGTATGTGACTGTGCACATCAAGTTGTATGAAAATTATGACCTGTCTTTGGAGGTGTGTGACAAATATGTAATTTCTGAAGCAATTATCAAAATATAGCTACTGCTCAATTTTTTTCCTGGGGGATATAAAATAATAGGATCTTAATTGCATAATTCTGCCACTCTTAATAGTGGCTTTTTCACATGTAGTCCAAGACTGCATTCAAGAGCTGACACTGAAGGATCATTTTCGTCTTAAGTCTTTCTTTTGTACGAAGGGAGTGGATCAACTATGGCCCTGCAAACATCTTGCAGTCCCTACTTGGACAGCTATCCTGAGATGGCAGAGCTGCAGAAGCTTCACGAGTTTCGGGTTTTTTCAGCCCTGTGGAACTGGGAAATGAAAAAAGCTGCTAATTGCATATAGATGCAAAGTTTGATATACTACTACTTACTATATGGGAGATTCTTGAACTATATTTAATTTCAAAAAATGGGTTTGCTTCATGTTTGTGTGTTACTTAAATTGATGGATGCATATATAATAAGGTGAATAACGTGATTCATTTATTCCTCTTTAGGGAAAAGGAAATGGAGAGTTTTGCCAGTGTTATTATGGTCAACAGAAGCAGTATAGGATCACTAAACTATCACCAGCAATGGGGTACACCTTTAGGCTAGCAGCCAAAAATGACATGGGAATGAGGTAAATATTATGTACATAAAAAAAGAATGCATATGCATGTGTGTGCTTGTTTGGGAAAAAAACATATGGTGGCATTTAAAGAAAATAGTCTTTTTTCAACTGGAATGAACTGAAACATGGAATATAGAATATTTCAATTGGAAGGGACCTGCAGTGAACATCTAGTCCAATTGCTTAGTTAATTCACAGTATGTGATTAGATTATTCATTTTACAGATTACCTGTGTGCTATGAATCACTTGACCCTCCTTGAGCAGGGGAGGTTAGACAAGATGATCTCCAGAGACCCCTTCCAACCTCAGCTATTCTGTGATTCCAAGCAAAATGCATTTCATTCAGGCCTGGCTACATTCTACAATTGCTACGGATGTGCATACTTACTGTAAAAATGCTACAAATCTCAGCCCTTCTTAGAAGGAACATGTGCTGCTGCTGTGCTGACCAGAGGGTACCTCATTACCATGCTGTCTGCTGCTCTTGGTTCTGGAGAGGTCTGATGTGGTACTAGACATAAAGTTAGTTCCTGAAGCTGGTGTAGCAGTTTTCAAGGGCTTACGATTCCTCCTTAAATTTAGAGTGGTAGTGATGACAGTATAAAGAAGTGTCAGTAAGTCTGCCGGAGCAGGAAGTAAGTCTGGCAGAACCCCACTGCCACATGTCAGTGTATCTGTGGTGCTCTGTGCCGTGTCCCCTTACTGAGATATTGTCCCTTTATTTAAGGTGTCTGTTAGTCTCCTGTTACCCTGGGAAATAGAATATAACATTACCATAGCAATGAATTATTTGGAAATTGTAGAACTTATTATAAGTGCTTAGGATATGTGGTTCCTGCTTTTAATTACTACTTTTCAGAAGTTATAGAGCACCAAACCTGGTTTTGAATTTTTGAATGGATGTTATGTGCCATGTGCTCTAGGGCACTGCTACTTAAGCAAGAGGTTGACCAAATGACCCACTGTGGTCCCTTCCAGCCTGACCATTCTGTGGTTCTGTGACATCTGACTTCAGTAGAGAATATAAGTAAGAACATGGGGGAAAAAACCTACAGTGTTCTCTCAACTTACACTTGAAGTACTGTAGGTGCATTAGTTCTTGGGAATGCTGCTTGGTCATCAGGCAAAGCGGATTAACCTGGCTAACAGTCACACCACCAGGACTAATCATTGCTAGAGCAGACTGCAGGTGTCCATGCTACCTAGTAGTGCTTGGACCTTGAGGTCCCCTGTAGCATAAAAATAAAGTTTCCCTTTCCATCAGCCTAAAATTGCTATTTTGCCTTTGTTTTTTTAATTAACTTTGAAATATTATTAACACTGTGATGCAGCTCATCAGAGTGGCGTTTTTATAGCATGAAATAGAGGATGTGTACTGTTTGTCCTTCAGCTGGCAGAAGGAGGTGCTTGAAGCACCAGTGCCTGCTTGGACAGTGTGGGAGGACACCATAGAGTAGGGAGCCAGAGTTGGGGTCATAACTCATGCTGGGCAGAAGAAATCTTCTGCAGGCTATAAAGTATGGGGAAAACACAGCTGGCTCAGGAGATTGGAGGCATGTGTTGGGAGGCTTTGGAGAGTACTCAGGGAATGGATTGCATATAGTGCCTGTTCCTATGTCTGTCCTTAAGCACCTGCTTTGGGCCACAGTCAGAAGATATTATAGTGGACTAGAACAACTTGTGGTGTCCTCTAACAGTCTTTATTACATTACTGCCTTCTGGATGATGTTCCTGTAATTAATTATTCTCTTTAGTCTCTCTTGGACTTCGTCTTGCTGAGATGTAGTTGGAACTGTTAAAGACAGGGAGGGAGCTGGTGGTTAAGCAGGGTCCAGTGCTCAGGCTCTCTTCCTGTTCCCCTTTTGCATGAGTGTAATTACCCTCTAGGAATAGCAGTGCATAATTACAGATTCCTCCAGCGTAAGCTTTGAAGACACTGATCAGTTAAGTACCCTCCTTAAACTAATCATGCTGAATAGATTTTTTTAATCAATATTTCATAGCCTTGTGAAGATGTGCTTTATTGTCTTCATGGTATTATTTAATTAAGAAGTCTCTTGAAATAATATTTATTAGTGTAGAGTGCCTGTTTGTTCCTTATAAAGAATGTTGAGAACATTAGGCATCTGGAGACAGAATTTTGTCTAATAATTTTACCAACAAGAACAGATACTTTATCTCTGAGTTAGTAATTTTAAAATTTAATTCTAACCTCACATGAAACAGTGGCTAAAGGATACTGGAAAAATAAACTTTATTTTAAAAAATTGATAGTATTGTTATACTTCTAAGGAAATTGTCATTCAAGTGTGGGTATTGCTGGAACTCTGTTAGTTTATTTCAGTGTATTTTGGAGTGGTTGAATCAAGTAAAGAGATTAAATCTTTTTAAGATATGGAGTCTTTTACCTTATGTCTGCTTGTAAGGTGACTCCTTCAATAGTTCATTGTGAATAGTTAGACATACTTTTTATATCTAGCCTCTCTCCTTGCTTTCTCTGGGCTATCTATAAAATGCTGGCCTTTTTTTAGTAAATATATTGTAGGTATCACATAATCTCTATCTCAGAGACTTTCTTGCTTCTGTCTTACAAGAAAAAAAATCACTTTTTCCACAAATTTAAAGTTTTCTCGTTTCGCACTTTTTCGCTTCTTGCTTCAGTCATGTCCGCACAGACGGTATGTCTGTTTTGTGTGCTATCAACACGCTTGATAATGTGTTGTCTATAAGATTATGTTTTTTTTAAACACCAAAAGTACTTTAATGCAGGCCAAAATTTACGATATATGTGTTATTGTAATGTAGGTTACGTAAGAGGCATCTTTGTAGTGAGATTTTTCAGGCAAGTCAGGTTCCAACACATTAAATATTTAAGTGGTACAGTTGTTTAAGCTGTGTAGAGGATTTAGTTTTCAGGGCCTCCTGATGCTCACTTAGGTAATCCCTAGGTTTCAGGTTAAAATTACATCTTTGTAATTTAATTGTAACATTAGTTTTGTATGGTTAGAAAAACTACATTAGGTCTAGGCCTGTAAATGTGTCTTCAGATCTCATGCAGAAGCAGCAAATGCCAGCTTGAGAACAGTGGGGGTTTTTGCTATGGTTGGATACATGTTAGACTATCTGTGCAGGTGTAGGACCTGTTTAATGACTTTTGCATCCCTCTGTTTCACAATAGGCCTTTTTATATAGCTTGCTTTCACCACAGAGTGTATCTAATTGTCATCCAATAAGGTTAACAGTTGTATTAGAAGATTCACTGGTGTACACTCTACTTCATTTTTCTCTGCAATAAGATTCTCATATTATCGGCTCTTAAAATAGCTTAACATTGAATGAGACTATTACACTACTATTCTCTGAATCACCAGAGAAACTAGTACTTCAAAGTAATCTTGGAACACATAAGCAAAATTTGTTTTGAGGTCTTCCCATACATATATGCTTTTTACCTTCATGTTTTCATTTTGACTAGGAAGGACACTGTGGTGTTAGTGTATTGCTGCATATAGAGCTCTGCTGGTTTAGAATACTGAGTTAATATGAAAAAGTAAAACATTGTGGTTAGCAAAATATTGTAATTATACCATACAAAGGAATCTTCCGATTATGAACATATTTCACTGGTTCAGATGTTTTGTTACTGACAGACTCATGGGCAAGTTAAGTCATCTGCATGTACCTACCAGCTTGCAATTTCCTGTTGTGCTTATGTCCAAGAAACTGTCATAACTGTGTTTAGTAAGAATTTTCTTTTTCTAGAAATTAATTTATGTGTTTAGTTAGTTTACGTACTGTCTGTTTTAAACAGTGATTTTAGTGAAGAAGTCCTGTATCATACCTCAGGCACTGCCCCAACCACACCAGCAAGTCCTTTGCTGATTAATGCTGGAGTTACTTGGTTATCCCTTCAGTGGACAAAACCCTCAGGAACACCATCAGATGAAGGAATCTCATATATATTAGAGATGGAGGATGAGAACTCAGTAAGTTTAGAATACTTATTCTCAATAAGAGACTAAGATGTGTGTGTTAGATATGTTATTGTACTAAGTGTAGCAATGATTACTTTTGATAGAATATTCTACAAGGAACTGTATTTTCTGAAATTAAGCTAATGACTTGTCATTGTTATGACCAAACCACAGAGCTTTCTTATTTTTATTGTGTTTAGTGTTATTAAGCCCCCATTCCTGCAAAGACTTTTAAATTACTTCTAGTTTTGTGAATTTGTGTGTGAAAAAGCCTTAAAAGGGCTGGATTAAAGTAATTGCATCATGAAGTGTAGTCCCTCTAGATGTCATTTCAGCCTAAACTCCTTTGTTTTAAAATTAATACTGTTCTACCCTTTGAAAGTGTTAGGTATAATTTATGGTATTAATGTGTATGTTTCTCTTACTGGTCTTTTCTCCTCTTCTGATTGGAAAATGGATAATTAATTCATTGTAACAGTAATTATTTGTATGAAGCATGTTACATCCTCTAGTCTGCAAAGATGTTTCAAATAATCCTATTTAATTCTACAGGGATATGGTTTCAAGCCAAAATACGATGGTGACGATCTTACTTACACGGTGAAGAATTTGAGGCGTAGTACAAAATATAAATTTAGGGTAAGATTTTTTCGTATGTTTGGGTGTAAGTTTTTTGCACCAGAGTAGCTTGAGATTGAGTCGGAGCTGGGGAGGGCCTTTTTTAAGGAAAACCAAATTCAATGCCAGTTTTCTTACAATTTCAATCTCTTCAAACTATCACCTGAATACCTGCTTCATTAATTGTGTTTGCAGAAGGAATGAGAACCTCTGCAAAGGCACAACACAGTTGCAAGTATCTTGAAATTCCAGGTCATAAGTCCATATTCCTAACGGTGTTTTTTATCTGGCTTTTGCATTTCATATACATGGGTAGTATTACTTAGTGGCTTTGGTCTCTTGGAAGGGTTCAGTCCACTCCCTGATGTTAAGAGAAGTGGATGACATTACTGCGAGACCACTCTGAAAAGTGATGCAGATCAGGGGATATTCCTGAGGACTGTAAGAGCACAAATGTCCTACCCCCATCTACAAGAAGGGCGCAAAAGAGGACCGAAGAAACTACAGGCCCATTAATCTTACTTCAGTCCCTGGAAAAGTAGTGGAAGAGTCCTCCTACAGACAAGCCAAACAAAGCAGGCAATTGGGAAAAATCTACACCAAAAGTAAATCATGCCTGACTAGCCTGATCACATCCTACATCAAAGCAACACTTTTAGTTGTCCCAAGATGATCAGTGGATGTTCTTTACCTGAACTTCAGCAAAGCATTCAACAGATTCCCACAGCGTATTCCCTGGACAAAGTGACAAGATACAAGCTGGATGAGTAGTCTGCAAGATGAGTAGAAAATTGGCCAGCAGGACACATGCAGAGGGTGGTAGTCAATGGTTTTTACTCAGGCTGGCAGCCTGTCTGAACTACATGTTCCTAGGGATTGATATGAGGCCCCACACTGTTCATTTTCACAACTGATCTTGATGATGGAATTGAAAGCATTCTCACCAAGTTGGCTGGTGACACCAAACTGAGTGGCCAGATCAACACATCAGAAGGAAAAGCCATCTTACAGAGAGACCAAGGCAGGCTGGAAGAGTGAGCTAGCAAAAACAGTATAAAGTTTAACAGACACAAGTGCAAAGTTCTGCATTTGGGATGGAATAATCCATGAGCCCAGTATAGGCTAGGAGCAGCCTTGCTGAAACNCCCCACACTGTTCATTTTCACAACTGATCTTGATGATGGAATTGAAAGCATTCTCACCAAGTTGGCTGGTGACACCAAACTGAGTGGCCAGATCAACACATCAGAAGGAAAAGCCATCTTACAGAGAGACCAAGGCAGGCTGGAAGAGTGAGCTAGCAAAAACAGTATAAAGTTTAACAGACACAAGTGCAAAGTTCTGCATTTGGGATGGAATAATCCATGAGCCCAGTATAGGCTAGGAGCAGCCTTGCTGAAACGGACCTTCAGGCAAACTGGCTCCTGGGCTGACTCTGCAGGGGCATTACTAGCAGAGATGAGAGATAAGATCATCCCACTGTATTCAGCACTTTCAGATCACACCTGGAGAGCTGTGTCCAATTCTGATCCCCACAATTCACAAAAGACAGACAGACTGAAAATGGTCCAAAGGAGGGACACAAAAGTGATCAAAGGACTGGAAAACCTGCCCTATAATGAAAATCTAAACAAATTATGTATTGTTTCCCTGGAGAAAAGGCTCAGAGGGACCTCATCACAGTCTGCCAGTACTTAAAGGCTGGCTACAAAGAGAAGGAAGGTTCTCCCTTCACAAGGAGCCACCTGTAGGGGACAAGGAGTAATAGCTGCAAGTTACATTTGGGAGAGGTTTCATCTTGGTGTTAGAAAGAAATTTTTCGCAGTGAGATCAAGTAATCACTGGAACAACCTCCCCAGGAATGTGGTGGCATCCTCATCCATGGATGCTTTCAAGGTACCATTGGATAAGGCACTAGGTAATCTCATCTAGGCTCACTTTTCCCTGAAGGGTTGGACCAGATAATCTTTCAGCTCCCTTCCAACCTGGACTATTCAGTGTTCTATGTCACTCTTGAATGGTTGCTTGGTTTTTAGAACAAAGCTAAAGACATGTCCCACAGTAAGAATTAAGGAATTGTTTAGGTTGGAAAAGACCTTAAAGACCATTGAGACCAACTGTTAACCCAGCACTAAACCATGTCCCTAAACACCACATCTACACATCTTTGAAATACTTACAGGGATGGTGACTTAACCACTTCCCTGGGCAGCCTGTGCCAATGCTTGACTGCCTTTTCCATGTAGGAATTTTTCCTGACATTCTGTTTAAACTTCTCCTGATGCAACTTGAGGCATGGTCAGAATAACCTCATCTCTGCCTACAAGAGAAAAATGTTGGTAGCTGTTGTCATGCATACACCTAAAATACTATTTCTTAAGGAAGAAATAAGAATTGTTGAATAGTTTCTCTTTGCAATATGAAAGGTAACAGGTTAAGGGTTGATTTGTTTTGAGTTAACACTAACTCATGCAAGTAGTCCTTCGCAGAAAATATTTTGTACTGCTGAATATAATAGTGTTGAAGTTTTTACATAACTCAATATTTAAATAATATAAAATAAATGGTATGTCCTAGCATTACTATTGCCACACATGAATAGCTAATTACCATTACACTAGCTTTTGTGGGACTTGGTCACAGTCTTCCTTTGAAAGTAATCCCACATGTTAATTGTACTCATTACTAGTAAATGTATAGTTACTTAAAGGTCCTAAGTTTCTCATTAAAATAAAAAAAATCAATGTTTATTCCCTATTTTTATGCACAAAACAGTAAACAGAAGTCTCTGTTCGCTCATTCACAGGACATAAAGGAGAAACAAATGTTGTGTTAATCAGGTCTTTAATTTTTATTATACAGGGAAAGACTTAATTAGTAGTAGTATTCCTTAAAGCTTTCGAAAGAAGCTTTATAACCATTCGAAACCTTATTATAATACGTAAANGCCTGATCACATCCTACATCAAAGCAACACTTTTAGTTGTCCCAAGATGATCAGTGGATGTTCTTTACCTGAACTTCAGCAAAGCATTCAACAGATTCCCACAGCGTATTCCCTGGACAAAGTGACAAGATACAAGCTGGATGAGTAGTCTGCAAGATGAGTAGAAAATTGGCCAGCAGGACACATGCAGAGGGTGGTAGTCAATGGTTTTTACTCAGGCTGGCAGCCTGTCTGAACTACATGTTCCTAGGGATTGATATGAGGCCCCACACTGTTCATTTTCACAACTGATCTTGATGATGGAATTGAAAGCATTCTCACCAAGTTGGCTGGTGACACCAAACTGAGTGGCCAGATCAACACATCAGAAGGAAAAGCCATCTTACAGAGAGACCAAGGCAGGCTGGAAGAGTGAGCTAGCAAAAACAGTATAAAGTTTAACAGACACAAGTGCAAAGTTCTGCATTTGGGATGGAATAATCCATGAGCCCAGTATAGGCTAGGAGCAGCCTTGCTGAAACGGACCTTCAGGCAAACTGGCTCCTGGGCTGACTCTGCAGGGGCATTACTAGCAGAGATGAGAGATAAGATCATCCCACTGTATTCAGCACTTTCAGATCACACCTGGAGAGCTGTGTCCAATTCTGATCCCCACAATTCACAAAAGACAGACAGACTGAAAATGGTCCAAAGGAGGGACACAAAAGTGATCAAAGGACTGGAAAACCTGCCCTATAATGAAAATCTAAACAAATTATGTATTGTTTCCCTGGAGAAAAGGCTCAGAGGGACCTCATCACAGTCTGCCAGTACTTAAAGGCTGGCTACAAAGAGAAGGAAGGTTCTCCCTTCACAAGGAGCCACCTGTAGGGGACAAGGAGTAATAGCTGCAAGTTACATTTGGGAGAGGTTTCATCTTGGTGTTAGAAAGAAATTTTTCGCAGTGAGATCAAGTAATCACTGGAACAACCTCCCCAGGAATGTGGTGGCATCCTCATCCATGGATGCTTTCAAGGTACCATTGGATAAGGCACTAGGTAATCTCATCTAGGCTCACTTTTCCCTGAAGGGTTGGACCAGATAATCTTTCAGCTCCCTTCCAACCTGGACTATTCAGTGTTCTATGTCACTCTTGAATGGTTGCTTGGTTTTTAGAACAAAGCTAAAGACATGTCCCACAGTAAGAATTAAGGAATTGTTTAGGTTGGAAAAGACCTTAAAGACCATTGAGACCAACTGTTAACCCAGCACTAAACCATGTCCCTAAACACCACATCTACACATCTTTGAAATACTTACAGGGATGGTGACTTAACCACTTCCCTGGGCAGCCTGTGCCAATGCTTGACTGCCTTTTCCATGTAGGAATTTTTCCTGACATTCTGTTTAAACTTCTCCTGATGCAACTTGAGGCATGGTCAGAATAACCTCATCTCTGCCTACAAGAGAAAAATGTTGGTAGCTGTTGTCATGCATACACCTAAAATACTATTTCTTAAGGAAGAAATAAGAATTGTTGAATAGTTTCTCTTTGCAATATGAAAGGTAACAGGTTAAGGGTTGATTTGTTTTGAGTTAACACTAACTCATGCAAGTAGTCCTTCGCAGAAAATATTTTGTACTGCTGAATATAATAGTGTTGAAGTTTTTACATAACTCAATATTTAAATAATATAAAATAAATGGTATGTCCTAGCATTACTATTGCCACACATGAATAGCTAATTACCATTACACTAGCTTTTGTGGGACTTGGTCACAGTCTTCCTTTGAAAGTAATCCCACATGTTAATTGTACTCATTACTAGTAAATGTATAGTTACTTAAAGGTCCTAAGTTTCTCATTAAAATAAAAAAAATCAATGTTTATTCCCTATTTTTATGCACAAAACAGTAAACAGAAGTCTCTGTTCGCTCATTCACAGGACATAAAGGAGAAACAAATGTTGTGTTAATCAGGTCTTTAATTTTTATTATACAGGGAAAGACTTAATTAGTAGTAGTATTCCTTAAAGCTTTCGAAAGAAGCTTTATAACCATTCGAAACCTTATTATAATACGTAAATGCTAACTGCCTGTTTAGCTTCATTTGTAAGGGCACAAAGACAACCAGATGATTATTAATCTTGTAAACTGTATCAGGAGACCGACTGTCTGAGAGACATGTAAGCTTGTGTTTCCGTTTCTCAGTCTGTACTAGCATCACTGCTCTCATTTTGATTCTGCTAATTTTTAAAACAAATATAAAAGCAAAAAAACCCTTTTTTGTTTAGGTTGTTTAGCTTTTTGCTAAACTAAACTAAAAGCAAAGAATAGCAGGAATTTGTCTTCCTAGAATCACATAAAAGTCTAGATTAGAAAAGACTTTTGGCAATCATCTGGGTCAAATTTTTGTAGAAAGCAGGGCCATAGGTTAGGCAATTCAACCCTGTCCCAGCCCTGTTGAGCTTTCAATATTTTCAGCAAGGAACATTCAACCATTTCTCTGGGCAGTCTGTTCTAATGGTGATTATTTTCTTTTCTCATATCCAGCTAAAATTTTCCCTGACACATTTTGTGTCTACTGACTCTTGTCGTGTCATCACAGATCTTTTGAAGGCAGTACCTTCATCTCTTTTGTAACTATCCGTTAGGTATTGGGAGGCTGTGATTATATCCTTCCCAATGAAACTTCTTTTTCCATAGGCAGAATAAAACCAAACTTTTTTTCCTGCATCAGGTTCTCCAATCCTCTAATCATCTTGCTCACTCTCTTCTAAACTCTTTCCAGTTTCCTAGTGTCTCTTGAACTGGAAGGACTAAAACCAGACACAGTATTCCAAGCATGGCTTAAAAAGTGCTGAGTAAAGTGGCATAATCACATCCCCTGTTCTTCTGGCTAAATTCGTGCTGATGCAGCCCATGAAACAATTTGAGTTTGCTACTGCGAGGATGCTTTGCTGATTCATTTGGCTTGCTCCCACCAGAGTCCCAAGGTCCTTCTCAGCAGAGCTTTTCAAAGGAAAAGCTGGGTGTCCAGTTAGACCCCAGACTGTGCTGGAACTGAGATTATTCCATCCCAGGTGCAAGATTGTCCAAAGCCCATACAGTTCTTGTTGATGCAATCTTTCAGTCTGTCATGGTGGCTCTTGCATCCCATCTCTGTCTTCTCCTAATTTGGTGCCATATGCAAACCTGGAAGTGTCATTCATTCCTGTCATCCAGATCACTTCCAAAGATATTGAATAGAATATGACATTGGATTGGCTGCTGAGGAAATCCCCTTGTTAGCAGCTGCTAATTTGCCTTCGAACCATTAACCAACATCCTTTGAGCCAGGCACTCTGTCAGGTTTTCTATAGCCATCTTGTGGTCCATCTGTTCTGTCTATCTCTTACCAGCTTGTCTACATGGATGTTATGGGAGACCATGTCAAACTATAGTTATGGTAGATGATGTCCACAGCTCTCCCCCATCTGTTGAGCAAATTGTTTCATTGTGCAAAGCTTGGTCAAAGGTGATTTCTCCTTGATAAATCTAGTTTCTTGTCTTTCACATGCCTGTAATAACTTTCACAACAACCTTTTCCATAATTTTCCTCAGGACTGAAGCATTCATATCCCCTTTGCTGTTGTTAGTACAACTTACCAACATACACCCCTTTTTTATCTCTGAAGGTATTTCTGTAAAAGAAGGTACTATTACTGGTATGAGAGGGATTTTTTTTCACAGATTTCTTTTTTTCTCAGCAATTTGCATGCATTTTTATTTTCAGTGAAGTGATTGTGTAGCTGTGGGACTACTGAAAATGTAAAATAAAGGTATATAATAACTTTAGTTCTTATGATTAAAATTTATTGTGTACCTATTTGTCTAAATACACATATAAATTAATTTGTCCTTACAATAAACAGTGAATAGCATAGCACTATCCCGTGCGTTTATGGTATTTTTTATATATTTGCAGGTCATTGCCTATAACTCAGAAGGGAAAAGCAGTCCAAGTGAGACAGTGGAATACATTACTTGTCCAGACAAACCTGGAGTACCTTCAAAACCCACGGTGAAAGGAAAAATTCATGCACAGAGTTTTAAAGTAATCTGGGGTAAGAGTGTTGTCCAGCTCTGTTTTACAGCATGTCTTCTGTATTTTATATGTATATAAAATATTTTTTATCTATTTGTATATAGAAGGTCGGGCTTTACTTCAGTAACACTTGAGACAACGAAGCCATTAAAATCCTTTTCACAGAACGAAAAAAACACATTGATCCAAAATACTTTGTGTGGCATTATCAGTAATTATTTAGGAAAAAATATACTAATTGTAATAGGAACTGTTATTGCAGAGGACTAAATTAAAAAATGAGTGATGTTAGTGGTGTACTAAGAAGCTCTGATTCTCTGGCACAAAAAAATAGATGCCATGACATTCTGGGTTTCTATCAAAAGAGGAGATCACAGTTCAGCCTATCTTTTTGAAGTGTTTGATTCTGATAGATAAATGTTTTTGTTCCCTAAGGATCTTGACAAACTTTTCCTTCGGCTCAGGATTTTTTAGCCTTATGCTGTAAAATAGGAGAAGGTTAAACAGTACTTTAACAGTGTGATGCAGTACTTTAACAGAAAATCAAAGAGTTAAAAAGTTTATTTATTGCCACTTCTTACCTATTTCCGTTTAATAGTGTGTTTCATTCTTTAGCATCTATAATAAGAGATCTACTTGTAGAGTATTACTAGCACTCAGGAGGTCCAGTCTTGGATCTTTCCAGATGGCTTTTCTACATCACAATCTGATACCTGATCTTTTACGGATGAGACATACATAATGTATGAAGTTACTAAAAATACCCAATTTGTAAATCAAAAGCTCCCTAAACCAGCAATTTGTGTATAAAACCTTTAATAGTCATTATGTTGAAGAGTAATGCTCTTTTTATATGATAGGTAATGTGATAATTTTATTTTTCCTTTGGAGTAATTTGATACCTTCCAACCAAACAAATGCTATGAGCCATATAATGTTTCATTTTATTTAGCAGGTGCGATATGAAATGTACCCCTTGCCTAAGAGCCAACATAATTTAATTCAACATGAACATAATGTGGTGTTTTGGCAGTAGTACCCTTCTGTGTTGAAGGTTCATGCTGCCTTTATATTTATTCAAAATGTTGGTTTTCCACATTATTTTAATTTTGCTGTTCTCTTAAGTAATTTTTGAGAAACAGTATTAGTATTGTATGTCAAAGAAAGGTTTGTAAGTTCGTATCTTGAACATGAATATTGTACCAGGGAAGGTAGTGCACTCAATTTCTAGTGATGTATTTGAAGTTTAAGAAGTAAGTTTTCAGTGTAGAACTCCTGACTTCTATCCCAAAATATTTAGGTTTTTTAAATTCTGTCCTTAAATAATTTTGAAATATTCTTATATACAAATGAGTATGATAATCTTTTCCTATCTGCAGTCCAAATTACAGGACCATCAGGGTCTGAGTCCCCGAATCCTTAATCAGGCCGCCTTCTGCGGCACTTGAGACTGAAATGTTTGCTATGGCATCTCCCAGGTGGGATTCGCTTGTCACTCTTCATCTGCAGAGTGAATGGTAGGGTTGTGAGCTGGCAGCTTTGCATAGCCAAGGCTTTGAGTGATTTGCCACTGCTCTGAGCTAGGATGCTGTCCTATCTGTCTAAATAAGCACCCATCTTCAGTCAGCTGTTGATTCCGCCTTTTGTAAATCCTTCCCAAAGCTACAAAACTATTTAATTTACCTTGCTGAGTTGGAATATTCCTGGTTTTTATAGATCCACCAAAAGACAATGGAGGAGCAGCAATAAATACGTATGTTGTGGAAATGTCTGAAGGCTTAAATGGTAAGTATTAGGAGTGTATCTTGGCATTCTGCTGTGGGGTTTTCTACATGTCTGTGTGTGCCTGTGGGAAGAATAAAATGTGTATTATGACAGGAAAAGTTATTGCTAGGGACCACCATCAAAAAATGGAGCCACACTGTTGCTGGTATACAAGAAGTTCTTTTTCTCTGGCTTAGAAAGAAGATGCCACAAAACTCTGTGTCAGAAGAGATGCTCCTGGTTGAACTTACTAATTAGGTCTATTCTGTTTTGGAAGTGAAATGACAAATTTCAGACATTTTAGGGCAAGAAGAAAAGGACATGTAGCTTTGTTGTCTGTATAGATGAAACAAAAAGTAGTGCTCCATTTGTCGCTATTAAAGGAGAAAAATTACGCAGCTGGGATAACTATTTATGCTATTTGCTGTTCTGTCTTTCCATACAGAAAGGAAATGAACAGTACTTCTAAGCTGGATATAAAGCTATCTCGCTAAATTATTTAAAAATGTAGACCTCAGAAGTAACCTTTTTAAGTTCAAGAACAGAGTTACATTGACTTCTCCAAGGCTGTGTAAGATTAAGACAGAGTACTGTCCCAGGTTGTGATGGGAGCCCTCTCACAGCTCTTTGCTGTGCTCCTTTTGATACTTAGTTTGTCTCTTTCCTTGGTCCATCATGTCTCCACACTATGTCAGTTTTGGAATGATGAGCCCAAGCCTTTCATGCAGATTTAGTGAGCTAAGTTTAGTGTATTACCTTTCATTCCCAGTCCTCTAAATGCTGTGATGTATTGAATTCTTGGAGACTTAATTAAAAGTCCCCAGGTTCCCTTCTTAATCTCTTAAGAGAGAGAGTACTATAGAGTTTCTGATTTAAGACTAGCAAATTAAATCAGTATTTCAGATGCTGCTGGGCCATTCAGAAATACAGGAACAAACTTTATCAATTGTACACTGTAGTGCTAGCCTGCAAAACAATGATGTAATCAGAAGTTTCTTTCCCGTGGAAAATAACTGCTTTTGTATCTTTCCTGTTTATTTGGTTATGATGCTGACTGTATTTGCTGGCCCAGTAATAACTACTTCATTAAAAATAAATTCTCTTCTAGTTAAAGTGAATACCAAATAAGAAAGCTATTTCACTTCAGCAGATTTACACAGATTTACCTAGAAAACTATGTCTATGAAATCATGTAGTCTTCCACAAAACTCAAAGCAAGTCTTAATTTCTTTTCTTACAAACATCAGGCACATGCTTATTTAGTGAAGCTAGGATACCTGCTGTGGCTGGTACTGAAGCGTAGCAAATGACACCTTGGTTCATTGCATCATTTCTAACTTTTCTCTAACATTCAGGAAACAAGTGGGACACAATATACAGCGGAGCTGCGAGGGAACATGTGTGTGACCGGCTAAATCCTGGCTCTTCCTATCGGTTACGTGTATACTGCGTTGGGGAAGGAGGACAAAGTGCGGTAATATGAGCTAATATTTTTGTGAAATAAAATTTCTCTCTCTTTAAGAAAATCTGGTCCAGTAGATAGATTTAAGCAAATACTGTGCAGAAATGCCTAACAAAATAGTCATAATTAGAACCTCAAAGTTCCAGTATGGATGCACAGTACTTCAAGTTTCTGCTCACTTCTTGAAGAAATAAATATGAATATTCTTTTCTGATACTATATTTTGGTTGACATGATTTTTCTTATTTACAGAAGCAGATATTATGTCTTTTCCTCTGTGATACATTGATAGAATGTCATTTATTAAGGCCTAAAACAGCAGTGTAAGCAGAGCAATGGAACAGTCTGCCCAGGGAGGTGTTCACAGCACCAATCATGATGGAGTTCAGGACACATTTGGACAATGGTCTCTCACATGGTGTGGTTCTTGGGGTTGTCCTGTGCAGGGCCAGGAGTTAGCCTTTGATGATGCTTGTGTATTCCTTCCAGCTTGGGAGATTCTGTGATTCTGTGAATTTAATGTTTTCCCTGTGGTCAGTGGAGTACTTTGAGTACTAAGTCAGCCCATCAGGCAGGGGAGGAAGAGTCTCCACTCAGGCTGTACAGGGTTGTGCTCTATAGTCTCTTCCCATGCTATCTCAAGGATAATTAAAATATTTGCATTGCCCTAGTTTTCAATATTCCTAATCAATGTTCTGTGCCACACTATGCTCCCTCATATATACACATTACATAGAGACACACTTGCACTGTCACTTCTGTGCTGAAGTTCAGCTGCCAGTGCCAAAATGTCATGCTGTATTCCTCTCCCTTCTCAGCAGTGAATGTAAGAAAGCCAGCCCTGGCTCTCTACAGACTTCCAGCAGGGCTTCAGTGTCAAGCTGATCTCCTGAAAATCTTAAAGCTTTGCATTCTTAGCATTGGTCATTTCTACCCAGCCCTCCCCCTTACTAATATATGAAATGTATACATTCTTCCTCCACATAGAAGTCTCCTGCAAAGATAACCGTGACAACAGCCCCCTTGTCTTAAGAAGAAATCTGAATGCTTTCAGTGCTGGCTCAGCTGCAGCGCTTTCCCTCTCACCATAGCTCAGAGCAGTGTGCTCTCCAGTCACCAAACCACAAGTGCATGTCTTTGGAGACTTTTACTCTGCTGGCCTACTTCCCCACAGCCCAACCCCCTTACTTGAATAAACATTGAGTACCAAAGCGAAAATAACTTTCTGAAAGTCCTGATACTTTCTGAAGGTGTCAGAAATCAACAGAAGAACAGTAAAGAAAGATGTAATTAACTCCTCTGCCGCTTGTCATGGACATAGGCCTCCTGAGAAACGTTCTGCTTTTTAAGTAGCATCAGTTGTTCAGTGTAACAGTACCTTTCAAAGGAACTGAAAACCAGCAGAGCCTCCAATCCACTCCTTCTTGAACATAGGTAGAAAGCAATTGTGAAAAGGGATTATGAGATGCATTTCTTCTGTAAAATTAAAAGCTTACCAACTTCCTATTTGTTCTGTATCATACTGAAACTAGTAACCCCTCATGGTCTCTGCTCATTTCTGTCTGCATGCAGAATAGCCAATGCTATGTGCTGCATGTCATGCTGTTTTTTTGCCCAAACTTCAAATCAGAGAGGGAAGTTTGCTGCACATTAAGTATTACTAAGCAATGAAAAAGTGAAATCTCAATTTCTTTAAATATCTTCTGGCTGACATTTCTGCCTACTTACGCTTTCTGAGAGGTTCTTGCACAGAAAGTATGCAACCCTTAGAATAAAGGTTTAGAACTCCTTAAACTGCAGTTTATTGAAGAGAGAATGAGTTTACATTGAACACATCAAGCATCTATTCTAGGTTTGTACTGATAATTAACCACTGTTTTCAATTCCACCCCGTGCCTGTGCGCCAAAACACAAAAGCAAAAGTTAATTTTGCATATTGTGTGATTATTGTAGCATGCCTTATATAGCTATTATGAGAAATACATACCCAGATCACTTAAGCATCTTCATGTATTTGTTTCTGTCTCAAGTATTTGCCTTTATTTGTGGCATAATTGATAGTGCTTGTTTTGACCTATATGACTTCATTAATCCATCCTTCCTTTGTAGGCATCTGATTCTTTACTCGTGCAAACACCAGCAGTGGTTCCTGGTCCATGCCAGCCTCCAAGGCTACAGGGTAGACCAAGAGCAAGAGAAATTCAGCTGCGTTGGGGTAATTCTATTACAACAGCTTATTGTTGTGCTCCAAAAAAGGGGTCCTTTAATCTGCAAGATGAAGACAGCACCAGTGTGCTTTTGCATATTGTGATCCCTGCACTATACACCCAAAGGGCAAACTCTCGTACCCTCTCAGGATAGACCATCTCTTGCCACTGACTGTTGAGGCTCCAAAGCCAAATGCCATTCGCTGAATGATCTCTGTTAGTAATTGTAAGGGATTCAAATATGTTATGTGCTAAATAAGCTTGTCTTCTTTCCTTATTTTCAGGACCACCTCAAGCAGATGGTGGTTCACCTATTACCTGTTATGGTCTGGAAATGTTTCAGACAGAAACCAATGAACACAGAGAAGTTTACCAAGGCTCTGATGTTGAATGCACTGTCGGCAGCCTTCTTCCAGGGAGGATATACAACTTCAGACTGCGAGCAGCTAACAAGGCTGGGGTAAGGAGGCAGTCTGAAATGAAACTGGTTCCAGGGACTGCAATCTCTATTAAGGATCTTTTCTTTCAAAAGAAGCATTTAACAGTAATTTTAAAATGAGGATTTCCTAATGTAGAGTTATTTGAGTCACATAGCTTACGGTGTGGGAACACAGACGCACTGGTTTATAATGAAGGAAAGAGAAAATAGCTAATTATGTCTTTTACCTGAATAATAGTACTGGGAAATCATTAGGAAATATTAAGTACTTTATTAAAGCACTGTTAATAGTATTCTCATGTGAAGTCAGGTAACAAATTGTTTTCTGTATACAGCTTTGTAAATTGATGGACCTTTATTTTTACAGCTGTTGGTGTTCTAGAACACAATAATTAGTGTTTCCTGACTCTCTCAATTTTTATATTTAGTTTAGCTTCTGAATACATGTTCTATCAGACACAAGACTATTCTCCCTCTTAGAAGTATTAAATCTGTTTAAATAAATTGTTGCTATAGAACAAGCTTTATTTAACTATATACCCAAAGTCCTAATTTAAAGACACAAATGTGGGGCTGCTTATATTTAATGATCAATAATGTTCCCTTCATAAAAACTATCAGGACAAGTTGACACTGTTTGTGGAGAGGTCTACAGCTTAAGGCTTTAAAGTATTGTCATAACTTTTATCCTTCCGCCCCCCCCCCAAAGAATGGTTTATAGCTCACCAGTTTTTGAATCTTTTATTTCTTTTAGGTACATATATATAGGCATTTACAAATTGTTTAATGTTGTAGTGCAGCCATCATGTAACTTCAAAATAAGGGTTTGGATAGCACTTTCCTGTTTTGCCCAAGAGTTTGAAGTGTCAAATTTATTCACATTGCATTTGCTGTAATGAAGAAGAATCTTACAGCTATTCTGGAGAATACTGAAATAAATCCTGAATCCACAATCCACAGAAATGTAATTTATAAACAAGTGATACGAAGTTTCAAGCCGTTGTTATATGTACCTACGATGGTAAACTGTTAGTGAAAATGTAGTAATTTTGTTTTTACAATTTAGTTGTATCAACTTCCTTTTTAATAGTTTGGACCTTACTCAGAAAAATGTGAAATAACTACAGCACCTGGACCACCAGATCAGTGTAAGCCCCCTCAAGTGGCATGCAGATCTGCTGCATGTGCTCAGGTGTCTTGGGAGGTAAGAATGCCATGTTGCACCTATCCTAACATGATTGTCTTTTACATTTTTTAGCTCAGCTTTAAAAACTTAATACTCTATTTTAATCCCACTTGTAAACATGGGGTTACCTGATTATCCAGTACTTGATAGGTAAAACCTTAGTCATTCATCATATCATTACATGGCAGCTGTTAGTTGGTGGCCTGCAGGTACTTGAGATCTTAATGTGTTCCTTTGTTTAAGAGTTTTGCCACAACTGCTGCTCTGCATTTCTGAGTGATGTAATCTCTTCTTAAAATTTTTCTTTGATGTAGTTATATTTCCTCAGAGGGAATGTATCCACATAATACAATAAATTGTTGTGCATTTGTTGGGTTTATAAGCTGATTTAATTTTATATAATTACATCAGTAATAATGTAGCAAAAGCCTCACAGACTTCCTATAAACCCATAGTATTCAGATATCTGATTAAAAAGATGCAATAGATAAAAATTAAGCTTGTAAAAAGAAAGATTCTATCTGGGAATACTGTTTAAACACAGTTTTTCAGAGGCTTGAGATGGAGTGAAGTATCTGAGTTACAGAACGGTACAGGAATAGAAAGATGGAACTATTTTACCTGGGAAGCAGTTTTCATGCTTCCTACTGGGTATGTCAGAGGAGCACTCCTTAAATATCTACAAGGCAAAGCCTTTTGAAAAAACCTATTACAATATTCAGGTAGAATTAATTGGAGTGATGTTTAAATGTCTGCTTTATAGAATCACATGGTAATTAAAGTACAAGTAGACTTCCAGATGTCATTTAGTTCAACCTTCTGCTCAAATTGGAAGTAACTTCATGTTTAGGTCAGGTTTGTCAGGGCCTTGCCCAGTGAAGTTTATTTATCTCCAAGGATGAAGATGTTGCAGTCTGGTAGAGCTGTCTGGGTAAAATCTCATGCTGTAGGATTTTTTTTGTTTATGTCTACTCAAAATATCTTTTAATGCAAGTTACAACTCTTGTCTTGTCACTGTGCCACCTTCAAGAAAAATTTTTCATCATCTCTGTAACTCTCCCAGAAAGTAATTTAAGGCAGCAGTAAGATCACCCCTTAGCCTTTTCATCTTTCTATCAAATAAGTCTTACCTTTTTGTTGTATGTTGCAGTCTCCTGTTGTGACCCTTCACTGAACTTACTCCCTTATGTCAATGTCCATCTCCTTTTGGGGATCTTAGGATGGGACACAGTACTGGAGATGCAGCCTCACAAGGGCTGAGTAGAGGGGGATCATTACTCCTTTTAACCTACTTGCAGCTGGTTTGCTAGTACAGCCAGTATGTAGTTTGCCTTCATCAGACACACACCTTCTTTTTTCGTAAGGTTGCTCCTCAGTCTCTACCCTTTTATCCCAGGTGCAGGACTTTGTGCTTGCCACTGTATTTGCTGAACTTCCTGAAGTTTCTATCAGATTCTGCTTCTGGAAGTTCCTCTGGTAGCCATACCCCTCACCCTTATCAAATGCATTCCCCAGTCTTTTGTCATCCCTGCACTTGTTGACTTGGATTTCCCTACTTCTGTTAAGTTGAACTCCATTACATCTACAGCAGCAACAGGAGTAACATTGAGAAATTACACCATCTTCCCTGACACTGGGAGAGCCATCCACAGCTGCATTAGTCCCCTCACCAAACACATCTCATTGTAAAGGAGAGAATGGAAGGGGGGGTCCTTCTCAGTCACAAATCAAGAGCATCAAATGTTATTCTTTGAAATGCTGTTTGTTTTCAGTCACTTACCTTCACATAGCCTAATGCTGAAAGTAGACAATATTTCTCTTTCAAAAGAAGGGTAAAGGAAAATACATGCTTTGGAGCAATTATCTGCACTTTGGTGTGATTGCTGTCTTGGAATATTTACTACAAAGAATGTCAGCATTTTCCTTCCTTTTTCTTCACAATTTAAGAAATTTGATGACTTTTTGGATGACTTTATTACTTCACTGACTGCTGATACCTTTCTGTAGTCTCATATCTTAGTCTGTCACTCATACATGTGATTTTAGCTGTTCTTCAAATTTTTATTTCTAAGGGGTTTTAAAACCATACAACTCCCAAAATTGGGAGGCTAAATTTGCATTCCTAGAGCAGGTAGTGAGGAAAAACAGGCTACTTGACCAGGCATTTCAGTCCAGCTCAGTGTTGTTACTTACATGTCTCTCCCATTTGTTTCACAACTCTGTCTTAGGAAAAGACTGAGTGCAGTTTTCTGCTTCCCACTGTGCTCACAACCTAGTTTCCATGCACAAGAGCCATGATATGCTCCAAAGGCGGGGTCCTTTAATCTGCAAGATGAAAACACTGTCACCAGTGTGCTTTTACATATTGTGATCCCTGCACTATTCACACAGCCAGAGCAAACTCTCATAGCCACTCAAGACCATCTCTTGCCATTGATTCTTGAGGCTCCATTTGCTAAATGATCACTGCATTTAAGCAACTGAAATCACAATTACTTCATAAAGAGTACTGTCTGCAACAATAAATAGTGGTTTTGAAGTACAGGTGACCCAAGGCCAGTAATGTATTCTGATTTATTTGTATTGTACTAATTTAAAAATCAGCAAAGAAATGGGAGTTTAACATTCCTCTGGGGAAAAAAAAAAGAGATGTGGTGAGTTTGGTTGGTTTTAATTTTTTTTTAAGTCAATAAATTTAAATTTCTAACTGTTTGTATCCCTTTTAAAGGTTCCAGTAAGTAATGGAGCTGATGTCACGGAGTATCGACTGGAGTGGGGTGGTGTGGAAGGATGCATGCAGATCTCCTATTGTGGGCCTGGGCTCAACTGTGAAGTGAAAGGGCTTTTGCCTGCCACTATATACTATTGCAGGGTTCAGGTAAAGATGTAAAACCATTGTTAGTAAAATCTGGAAATGGGAATTGACCCTGCCATAAGAACATGATCTCTTTTGGATTTGCAGGCAGTGAATGTTGCAGGTGCAGGCCCTTTCAGTGAAGTAGTGGCATGTATGACTCCAGCCTCTGTACCTGCAGTTGTGACCTCTCTTCGTGGACTAAGTGAAGATGAAGTTGAAAGTCCACACTATTCTCCTTCCACATGCCTTGCTATAAGCTGGGAAGCACCTTGTGATCATGGATCTGAAATCCTTGGCTACAGCATAGACTTTGGAGATAAGCAGCCAATAACTGTTGGGAAGGATCTGACCTATTTTATAGAGGGCTTACAGCCAGATACTACCTACAGGTATGCCATGCAGAGCTCCTTGACAGCCTACTGTTTCTTCCACAAGAGCAGATACATTATTTGTTTGTTTCCTGGTACTTCTTTATTGTTTGCATTATTACTCTGAAAGAACCATTAGTAGTGCACAGCCACGGAGCAAAATGAAGCTTTGTAATGACGATCATCATAAATAGATGAGCTGCGCTATTTTTATTTTCTTTCAAGAACAATTTATTTTAGTTTGTTTATTGTAATATTGTTGTATCTGTCTGGTTAATGTGTGAGGTTAACTGAATTTACATTACATATTCAGATTGATAACTGTTTTTTGGACTGGTTGCTTCAGAGAAGGCTTCTAATCTGTTTGACATGGTAAAATCCAGCCAAGGAAGGACCATGTCCAGTCTGAGCAGTCTCACTGAAGTCCAAGCTTAAGCCCACTCTGATTTCAGTATAGTTAGGATATCATCTGGCTGTGCAGTTTTCTGAATCCTTAATTACTTTTTTAATGCTTTATTTATTAAACCACAATGTTTCTGTGTGTCTTACAATTACTTAACAATAATGCTGGCAGTCTGAAGAACTGTTGTTCTCTGTGTCAACAGACTGAAAAAAGAGAAGTTTCTGTGGCAGTACTTCTGTACTTCTGCCCACAGAAGTTTTTTTATAGAATGTCAACTCTCTGCAAATAAACAGTACGTAGATTAGCTTTAGTTCTGGGCCGTAATAAATTAGCATAATATTAAATATGACTGTAGTGAAGGAGAAATACTTACTCTTGAGCCTGCACACACGTTTCTGTTTCCACATTTTGCTGTTGTGTGATCAATTGTTTCAGAATTTAATGATTGTGATTACTTTTTGTCCAGTTACCTCGATACTATTTTGGACAAGCAAATGTTAGTCTGCAACATGAAATTAGACACCCTTTGTTCTCTATGGGTACCTGCGAGATATGTAGAGATTCTGCTTTCTGCTTTTTTCTTTTCAGAAATAAATGTATGTTTTTTTAATTTTTACTTGTAAACCTAATGCCAGCATTGTTTTCCATGAAGTATCAAAAAAACCCGCAAAACCATCAAAGCAAATGAACTTATTCCTGAATATCAAATTTTACAAACCCCTCAACTCTGTGTCTTTTGACTTCTTCTGGTTTCCCCGTCTCACTTTCCAGGAAGATCCAAGATGGCTTGTTTTTGCAGGTGCCCAGCGATGTGTTACTGGTGGAAACAACAAGAGTGGTGGCTGGGCATCATCAGTTTATTTTCACATGAATAGGATCTGTTCCAAAAAGTCCATAAAAATTTCCATTATTCATCCTTGAACTCACCTGATGTAACACTGAAAGATATTATCTCTTTGGGGATGGGGATTTTACCTTCCTTGATCTCTCCAGTGTAGCTATCAGGATCAGGAAGATGGACCACTCTTGAAGTTAGCTGATAGAGCTTTTGCATCTTTCTACTAACATGAATTTATTTGGAATATTTTTAATCATTCCTGCTCCTTAAAATGTGGTAAGGAAAGTGATGCTACTCCATATTCATGGCAGTTTATCAAAGTATAATATTGATAAAATATTTCATTGTAGAAAGTACCATTATTCTCTCTTTAATGTGAATGGTAGAAATGACCAGTTATTTTTTTGAGAATCTAATTCATTTATTCTCTCTTTTTCCAAAATTAGAGTACGAATTCAAGCCCTAAACAGTCTCGGAGCGGGTCCTTTCAGCCACACGATAAAACTGAAAACAAAGCCTCTCCCCCCAGATCCCCCTCGCCTGGAATGTGCTGCATACAGTTCTCAGACTCTCAAGCTGAAGTGGGGAGAGGGAACTGCAAAAGCATTGGCTGACTCCATTCAGTACCACCTTCAAATGGAGGATAAGAACGGAAGGTTGGTTTTGGCATTGCTTTAATCTGCCCTGTATCGCTATGGTTTGATACTTGGGAGATGACAGCAAAGAGCAAAATTCCGTATGCTTTGCTGCATTTAAAACAGACATAGAAGGTCGTCTCATCTGGCAAGGCAAGAAGGGCTCTAGTGTTCTGTACTGGGAAATACAAGAGTAAAAACTTCATTGTTTTCTATTTACAGTTCAACATGAAGGGTTTAATGTAATGTTTCGTACCAGCACACTTTCCTCTCACTTTTGGTTAACTATTTTGTCAAAGGAGCAAGTCTAAGTGGTGGTGTGGATTTTATATACTTAATATTGGAAGGGGGGAATCTTACGGGATCCCTTGTCATGTTAAATCAGAATGTAAGCTGAGATGATAGAGCAAGTACCCTTGCCTAAATGGTAAAATGAGCGGTACTGCTATACTGCATGTCATATCTGATTCTCTAAGTAGCTTTAGCTTGACAGTGAGACAAAATAGATCTACTAGGTGAAATGGCTGTGCTGTAAGGAGAAAAAGAACAATTCGTTGCCATTACCAAAGACTAGGTCATCTGTTTTAAATTTAAAAGAAAAAAAGTCAAAGGAGATGACAACCCCTGCAGGAAGAGATGAATCTGTGCTGTGTCCTGGGGATACCAAAACTGAAAATCAAACAAGAGCTTCCATGATCAGTTTGTGCAAGAATTACAACATGAAGGAGAGTGGCCAGTGTACAGAACACTCAGAAAGGGACTTGGTGTGCACTACAAATGTGACTCTGGCCTCTTGCACAGGTCTGGGTGAGCCCATCTCCAGCAATGCTGTACAAGAGCAGTTGGATCTGTGGCACTTTTTTTAGGTGTACAAGGAAGAGTTGCAAAGAAACAAAAAGCTAAAATCTGTTACCTAGTTTTGAAAAGGTAAAGATGTTGGAGGAGTAGATGACCAAGAAAAAAAGGCAGTGTATGCAGCTCATTGAGAGACACAACTGCTGTCCTTTGCCATTGTTTCAAGTGCAGGAGGGTTTCTTAAAGTGCTTAGGATCATTTTTATTGAGAGATAATCTGTAGTATTCTTTGTGCAAGAGATTTTTATTTCAAAGACATGAGAAATAAACACTTGGCCCTGGAAAAAAAAATCTTACTGTTTTATAGTAGCCAGAAGCCTGTTTAGCTCTGAAGTAAACATTTCTGGGCTTTTTGTTGGATTCTGAGAAACTATGGGAGCATATTTCAAGACAATACTGTAGCTACTTTGGAAGTCCTTTTCGCTGTTCAAAATAAGCTACTCATTCCATTTCAGGTTTGTATCCTTATACAGAGGACCATGTCATACATACAAAGTTCAAAGGCTCAGTGAGTCAACATCATACAAATTTTGTATTCAGGCATGTAATGAAGCTGGTGAAGGTCCTCTTTCTCAAGAATATGTTTTCACTACTCCCAAGTCAGTTCCAGCTGCCTTGAAAGGTAAAGGTGCTGCTTTTTTTTCATTTAGGGGGTGGGAGGATAGCAAGGTGGTTTTGGTATTATGTTGTATTTGGGGTATTGAGAATGCTAAGCCCTTTTCCAAGTGCAGGTAGAGATAGCAGGTCAATGCTCCTTTTATGTAATTGCCTAAAATACTCACTCCAAAAATGAAAGACACAGGATTTATACATTCTTTGGCATAAGAAGGTTTGTACTTAGAACCCATGCTTATCAGGAGAGAGTGACAAGGTTGTAACAGTACGGTAAGGCTGGTACAGGAATGTGACTTAGAGTCACCAAATTTTCTTTGCTTTCTCTTGGATAGTAGCTAAACTAGCAATAGAGGCCTGTGTGAATAGTTAGTTGTTGTTCCAGAAAACACTGGAGGAAGAACAGATTTGAATCTGAATCTTTGGTTTCTCTGAGACAGAATACCAGGTAGAATATAGAATTTTACAGGTCACTACAATACAATGTAATGCAATGGGGAAGGCTGAGCAAGCTGTCACCTTTGTGCTTGCATCCTTCAGCACCAAGGATAGAGAGAATAAACGATCACACTTGTGAAATCACATGGGAGGTTCTGCAGCCCATGAAGGGTGATCCAGTTATCTACTGTCTTCAGGTCATGGTGGGAAAAGACTCGGAATTCAAACAGGTATGATGTGTTTAAGTTATTGTACTTTTCTGCAATTACTATTTGAGATAACTAGTTCAGTAAAAGTAGTTTAGTGAAGATGGTGTTCCAGTTCATTTTCAGTCACCATGCTAACTTTCTGTTACTAAAGAATATAAGGTTGTATCTTCTAAACCCATCATCACATAGAAGGAGATTTAAGTGATATAAATTGTGCAGTAAGTTGCAGCCTCTCTGGGTTACGCCAATGTTTACTAAATACAATTTGGCATCTCAGGTGGAGAGGAAGTTATCCATTAATGGGAACAATTGACTAAAAGAAACCTTCCACCCAGTGGTACATAATTGAGGCTGAGGAGAAAATGAGCAGAGTTCTCTTTTCACTAAGAGCCATTTGAACATAGTGAAAAAATTATAAAAGCTTTGATTTTGTTCAAGTTATACTTCTTTGCAGAGAACTGCATAGAGGAAAGCCCTCCTACTTAGGCAATGTAGCCTTTCAGTCGCAGGAAACTTTTTAAATGTAATTCAGTGATTAGGTTTTACCAAAGGACCATTTCAGCAGCAGGGCATGCTGTAACTACAAAGGTCAAGCAGTTGAGCTGCTTCCTATCATTTCCCTGGCAAAACTTCACTCTCCTCTCCTCCTTCTCCCTCATTCACCATCCAGATTGCTCATGTCATTGCTCCCTCCATGCTACAGACAAAATAAGTTAGTAATCTGCTATTTCATCTATATACATCAGTCTAAGCTCTTAAAGGGGTTAGGAAGGAACCATATAAATACCCCAGCAAACACATTTGAGGGGAAGGCAACTTCTGGCAAGGCACTGGGAAGAACAAGCAGCTGAGGATGGTAATCCCTGCCAACTGGTGTAGCACTAGCTGGAGTAGGATGTGTGTCAGTGGCCTGTTTACTCACCACCAAACACTTGGTGCAAATTAGCAGGGGCTTCTGACAGAGTTTATTGACATGTATTGATCATTCCATAAAAGAAACTGTAGTTCATGTGTTTCACCAAAAGGACTGGAGTGTTTATCTGGCATGTTTGAGCTTTTTGTCCATTTTTCTTTACATGGATGAAAACACCGGTGAGTTGTCATCCTTTTTACAGTTACCTTCGCCATAACCGAAACTGTAATGAGATACAAACACATACAGGACTTTTTTACTTGACGTGTCTTTCCCCCCCCTCCCTTGGTTGCCAGATCTATAGGGGTCCGGACTGGTCGTTCCGGTACACAGGGCTCCAGCTGAACTGTGAGTACCGTTTCCGCGCATGTGCCATTCGACAGTGCCAAGAGCCCACAGGTCACCAGGACCTGGTAGGGCCCTACAGCACACCAGTGCTATTCATCTCTCAGAGGACTGAACCACCGGCGAGCACCAACAAGGACACTGTGCAAACCACAAGGACACAATGGTCGCAGAGCGACCAAGTGTGTGCTGCTGTCATCCTTGCACTTTTTGCTATCTTTTCCATTCTGATTGCTGTTATCATTCAGTACTTCGTCATAAAGTGAAGAAAATAGATCTATTTTATAATGCTGCCCATTACATTTTACTTTCTCATAATCTAAAAGTAATTCTGTTCTCTTGCTTTTACAAAAACAGGCATTTAGCACCGGCATTGGGACTGATGTAAACCTTTTCAGCCACTTTAAAACGCTTACTCATAGGTATAGGCTGACACATGCTATTAAAATGCAAGCCACAGAAATATTATCTTTTCTTTATATGCCTTCTGGCAGTACAAACTCGTTACGGGGCAGGCACGCAGTGTTTAATGAAAAGGCTTTGACCAGTAAACACGAGTGTAAAGATGATATCCTGGCCCACACTTCTAAGGGTTGCTATCATAACAGGGAAGAATGTGTAGATCACATTTAAACCTTACACTAACAAACTTGTGCTGTATACAATATTAATCTGATGCTGTGAAAGCAATTTAGCGCTGTATTTCTACCTCCTCATTTGTCTTAATTATTTGGGAAGCAGGATTTTTGCTGAAAAACAGAAGGGGCTTTTCTCAGGCAGCAAATAATAAACTGGATGGAAGAGCATGCATGAAGGAAGCTTCTTATCTGATAAATGTGGAGTTCTTCGCTGCAGGTAGATGTTTTTGAAAGACTACAAGGAGATGGCACAAGTGGTTTATCTTACCCCCGAGATCTGATGTTTACTTACAAAAAATGCCTCTTTTACTTCTTACGAATATAGAAGGGAGGGTGTGAGAGAACTTCTTAGACTTATTATTTGAATTGCAAAACACATTTCTGAAGCTGACCTTTGATTGGATGCAGTTTATACCGATGTCTGTGCCCTCTGATTTTGGCTAGTTAATAGATTTTTGAGATAAAACTCATTACTGAATTTTTGCTGTTTCCCCAGCATTCACTTGCCATATGCACCAGAAACAAGCACTGCCTTTTTTTTTGTTTTTGTTCTTCCTTTCTTTATTTTTCCTTTCTTTGGGGCACCAAATCAGAAGACGAAGTGTAGTAATTTGCACCAGAAAACTTAAAGCTGCTTTTTTTCTTGAGATCCTAATGTTTAATGTAATGTCTCTTTGGATACTGTACCAAATTGTTGATTGCATGTAGTTAATGTTGCATTAGAGCACTTTGCAATTGCATAACTCATCAATGTTTTGTGAGCTTGCATTTGTGAGTTCTTGAATGACCAGAACTTTAACAAGTATCCCATTGAACATCTTGCTAGATGTCAATGATTGCCAGTGACACAAAGCTTGTAGTGAAACTTATCTTTAAAAAAAAAAAAATCCTTGTCTCATCACACTTATGTTATTTGTTATACACTTTGTAATTAGCTATTTTTAATTTATTTGAGTTACAAGATAGTGGATCATTAATAGCTTCTGGTTGTGTTCAGTTTAGCA
The DNA here is from genome assembly GCA_013396655.1 of Campylorhamphus procurvoides. Lineage (NCBI taxonomy): Eukaryota > Metazoa > Chordata > Aves > Passeriformes > Dendrocolaptidae > Campylorhamphus > Campylorhamphus procurvoides. The sequence goes on from WBMV01000447.1 coordinate 707,142, forward strand.
TTTTTAATGGTATTAAACACTTCTGTCAGTCTTAATAATAATAAAAAAAGGAACCTCTGTCTTGTGCTTTGAAGATCTCTGAAGAATTTCTCTTATCTTAGAACGGGCATGTATTGTAATTGTTTATACGTCCAACAATCTGTGCTGTAGAATAATGTTGCTGAGTTTTGTTTTTTAAAGGAAAAAAAAAAAGAAGTGGCGAAGAACTTGGCCCCCATGTGGCAAGAACGATCTGTCTTTAAAATGTACTGTATGTTTACATTTTATTTCAAATTTGTCGTTTGTACGTATAGGCTGATACCTTCCCGCAGGATACCGCGATAACTGATGTTTTCTAGAACCTTCTTAAAAGTGCCATGTTTGGCAGTGCAAATGAGGTTGCGTGTCACAGCCCAGAGATTTCTTACGGTTGAATGTCTAAAACGGTAAGATTTGTTACTGCAGGTAACCTGCAGTGACCTACGTTTTTCATAGTAAAATTCAAATGAGCTCCTATTTTTGATAGTCATTTAATAGTGTATTTGCCATTTGAGCCTCAGTGCATATTACTGCATTGAAGACAGTTTTTAATGTAATCTTAATTTTACCTCATATACTGTACATTCCAAAAATAAATAAATAAAAGAAAAAGAGAAACTAAAGTTTTTAAAACGCTATAGATACACTACCAAACATATCACTTTACGGTTGTACAACGTCGGGCTCCATGAAGACGAATCTGTATAGTCTGATAGAAAAAAAAGAAAAAGAAAAAAAAAACATAAACCGATGTAGCAAAGTACCTTTAAGAGTCTGTGGACAATAAAAGTACCTTCTTTTTCGCTGCTGGTGGTGAGTGCTGTGCGCGCATCCCTGCTGGGCGGGGCGGGGCAGGGCGGGGCGGGCGCGGTCCCTGCGGGCTCGGGGCGGTGCGGGGCGCGGTGCGGGCGGGATGCGGAGCGGGATGCGGGGCGGTGGGAACGGCAGCGAGCCCGAGCGCTGGCCGTGGCCGTGGCCGCCCTGCGACGAGCGGCTGTGCCCGGCGCTGCCGCTGTGGGTGCTGGTGCCCGTCACGGCCGTGTGCCTGTCGCTGCTGGCGCTCGGGCTGGCGGGCAACCTGCTCACCCTGCTGCTGGTGCTGCGCGGCGGGGGCAGCACCACCGGCCTCTNAGAGAAACTAAAGTTTTTAAAACGCTATAGATACACTACCAAACATATCACTTTACGGTTGTACAACGTCGGGCTCCATGAAGACGAATCTGTATAGTCTGATAGAAAAAAAAGAAAAAGAAAAAAAAAACATAAACCGATGTAGCAAAGTACCTTTAAGAGTCTGTGGACAATAAAAGTACCTTCTTTTTCGCTGCTGGTGGTGAGTGCTGTGCGCGCATCCCTGCTGGGCGGGGCGGGGCAGGGCGGGGCGGGCGCGGTCCCTGCGGGCTCGGGGCGGTGCGGGGCGCGGTNGGCAACCTGCTCACCCTGCTGCTGGTGCTGCGCGGCGGGGGCAGCACCACCGGCCTCTACCTGGGCAGCATGGCCGTGTCCGACCTGCTCATCCTCCTGGGGCTGCCCTTCGACCTCTACCGCCTCTGGCGCTCCCGGCCCTGGATCTTCGGGCAGCTGCTGTGCCGCTTCTCCCACTACCTCAGCGAGGGCTGCACCTACTGCACGCTGCTGCACATCACCGCCCTCACCGTGCAGCGGTACCTCGCCATCTGCTTCCCGCTCAAGGCCAGGGTGCTGGTCACCCAGCGCCGCGTCAAGGCCACCATCGCCGCCCTCTGGGCATTCGCCCTGCTCTCCGCCAGCCCCTTCTTCTTCCTGGTCGGCGTGGAGCAGCCCGACAACCACACCGCCTTCAGCCGCGAGTGCAAGCCCACCCCGCGGGCGCTGCAGTCGGGGCAGCTCGCCACCATGTTCTGGGTCACCACCTGCTACTTCGTGCTGCCCGTGCTCTGCCTCACCGTGCTCTACGGCTTCATCGGCCGCCAGCTGTGGCGCAGCGACACCCGGCTGCGCGGCCCCGGCGCGGCGCTCCGGCAGCGGGGGCACCGCCGCGCCGTCCGGCTCCTCGGTGAGTCCCACGGCACACACACACACACACACAACCCGGGCATCGGGGCTGGGAGGAGCGCCGGGAGCATCCCCAGCCGTGCGCCCGGCAGCGATCCCACTCCCTCGCCCCGAGCAGCGCGGCACACCCAGCAGCGCTTCTGCCGAACACAGTACTAGGTACCCTGAAACATCACTAGGCTCTTCCAGGGGCCAGCAGCGCCCCTGCATAGAAAATTTCTGCTTCCGAAAAAGTAGGTGAGATTGATTCCCTTAGCGGTCACTTGTAGCTCTCCTAGGAGTGAAGCAACTGGTTGCCCAAGGAGCAAACTTAACAGCTACGAGCTATTTGAAGACAAATCACGTAATACGGAAGTGCTTCCTACAGATGTAGGATGCTGTTCATTTTTAGTTTATTTTTTTAGTCATTTATGCAGCATTAGGCTCTGGAAAGTTAGAGAACACAGGCTTCTCTGGGGCTTTAAAGTTTGTAAGTAGTGACCAATCTGAAGGAAAAAAAAGAAAAAAAGGGGGGAAAGAAAGAAAAAAGAAATCCAACTACTGACTAAGCAGCTTAAACCAAAATACCCTGGTTATTTTTTTCTTTATACCTCTAGTGTAGTTTTTACATGCTGCACAGGAGACTTCTTTCATCAAGGATAAGTAAATCAAGTAATCAGCTGGATGGAAAAAGAGTATCACAGAGGAAAGGAACTAATAAGCCTGAGAGAATTTCACTGACTTAATTGAGGAAGGTATTTACATTAAAGTAGGCACACGATTTTCCAACAAAAACACCCATATTTGTGATCCCCGCAGAACCAGACCAGTGCTGCCTTACTTTGAAGAGCCAGCAGCACTATGTGTGTGGTGGATTTCACATGTCAACTTTCTTTAGCTATAGCCCTTTTTTTTAAGCTCTGGGAAACACAGAGAATGCTCCATAAATTATTGTTTTACTTACATTTATAAACAAAAATAATTAAAAATGCATTGATTTAGTAATACAATTACTTAATTGTTCCTGCTGTGTTGCCATTGCTAGAGTGTTTATATTTGTTTGCATTGTGCTAAAATGCAACACAACACCAGGAAAAAATAGCTGAAGTGACTCAGGCTAGAGATCCATTAGTAAAATATCCATCTCCAGCAGTTATTATCTAGGGATACATGTAGGAACTTCAGTGGAAAAAAAATCAATAGCCCAACTACACTGTAAAATCTTTATGTTAGATACCATCCCGCCACAATAGTGGGAATTCTGTGGGAGCTCAGTTGACTGAGGTGCAGCCCTGGTCTTTTTTGGTGATGTAGAGATATTAAACAACAACTCCGCAGCGAGTGGAGCTTCCACAAAACCACCTCTTCTTATTCTGACTTTTGTTTTCGTATGGCATATGTGGCATTACAGGCATTGCAGAGGGGAATCTCTGTTGTGCCCAATGTTATTATATGGGTTTAATGCCGCTCTTAATTGTTTACATCATGCTCAGCAAGCTCATCTTTCAGTTTAGCTTAAGATTTTATCAGTTACTTTTTAATCCTAAAACAGTCAGATAATGCTATTCCCATTTTCATGGTTTTCCAGCAATTTAATGCCATTATTTCTACATATCATTTTTAGAAAAACCTACAAAATCAGCCATGTAAAATTTAGTTTACTGGACAGTTGAAAAGTTAGCTCACTCCTTAACTGCCGCATATGTTATTTTGTCTTATAGCTGTGGTGGTTCTGGCCTTTGTAATTTGCTGGTTGCCTTTCCACATTGGCAGGATCATATTTATAAACACCCGGGACATGAGGACGATGCTGTTCTGCCAGTACTTTAACGTATTTGCTCTGCAGCTCTTCTACCTGAGCGCATCCATCAACCCTGTCCTCTACAACCTCATTTCGAAGAAGTACAGGGCAGCAGCCATCAAGCTGCTGTTGCCACACCGAGCTGCAGAAAGGGCTTTCACAGTGATGAAAGACACTGGTGGCTGCACGGAGACCAGCGCCAGCACAAGGAATGAGTACACCACCAGCTTCTGAGACTGAAACCTCCGCTTTTTCAGGCATTCCTGCCAAAGGAAGGGAACTTCCCTTTCACAGGAGGATTGCAGAAGGATGGACATTTGTTAGGGCATGTGGTATTTCATAGCTGTTTGTATTTTGGAACACCTGTGTTTTGGTTGACAGAGCAAGCAGACACCATAAAGTAGGTGCAACTTGTGAAAGATGACAAATCAATAGGAAAAGCAGGAGTTAACTGCCACTAAAACTATGGTTTACTTTATTACATGTTGTTCACTGCAAGTGTTCTGTGCCATTTCTGGTATTTTCTAAAATCAGGACTATAAAGGAGCACTTCTTGGGTGCAGTAATGGGTAAAACTCCCAGACAGCCTTTGCCATTTTAAAACGGTTTTCTTTTAAACAAGATCTTACAAAACACAATCTCTCAAGGAGCTGGATGCAAAAAAAAATTGCCCATCAATTTGAACAGCCTTGGAAGAAGAGGTATATGTTTTTAGTACCTGGTCTTGTAATCATGAAGACTTTCCTGTGCAGTTTCACCAACTCTTCCCTTAGGAAAGCATCTGCAGTGCACTGCAGCTTCTGGGCTTAACCCTTTTGTTCTGACCCATGTAATCAAATAAGGTCTCTTATTTATATGCTAGCAACCAGTCTCCTTTATCTGTGAGAGTTTAGATACTGCAAATCATTTGCCTGTGATAGACATGTAGTGTTTGGCAAACGTTAGTGGTATGTCTCCACCGTGTCACATTGTGTACTGCGTGTGCAAATAATATGCCAAGTTAACCCATCTTACCACAAACAAGACCCATCACCGAATATGCTGGACTGTGCCCAGGACTTACTGCTGCGTAACGCCATGCTGCAAGTCAGGAACCAACCCACTAATTCTGCTCCAGAGATGTTAAATGCAAATTTCAGCTTTACAGTTTAGGAAGGAGGCTCCTTGTGAGAAAAAGCTAGAAGGAACTGCAGCACTGGTTTCTCTGGAAGATGGTGCATCTGTGCATTGTACCTGTTACCTTCCTGGCTATCTATAGTGATGTAAATCTGGACCAGAGTTGATGAAGTGGAACTGCACTTGCAGGAGCATCACTGGTGGTATGTCTAGACTTGCCGTTGGTTCTCTGTCCACTCTTCCTCCTTTCAGGTAGTTGTAGAGATACGGTCCCACCTGAGCCTCCTTTTCTGCAGGCTAAACAATTCTAGCTGCCTCAGCTGCTCCTCTTATGAATTACTGTCTAGACCCTTCTCTGGACACGCTCCAACACCTCAGTGTCCTTTCTGAATTGAGGGGCCCAGAACTGGACACAGTACCCAAGGTGTAGCCTCACCAATGCCAAATATAGGGGAGCACTGCTCTGGTCCTGATGGACACACTATTGCTGTCACAACCCAAGATGCCACTGGCCTCCTTGGCCACCCATGCACACTGCTGGCTCATGTAGAGCCACTGTCAACCAACACCCCCAGGTGCTTTTCCACTGTGCCACTTTCCAGCCACACTTCCCCCAGCCTGTGGCACTGCATGGGGTTGTTGTGACCCAAGTGCAGGACCCAGAACTTGGCCTGACTGAGCCTCATACAACTGGTCTCAGCCCATCAATCCAGCCTGTCCTGATCAATTCCACAGAATTGAAAAGCTAGCTCAGAGGTCTCAGAGGCAGAGTTGAACCCAAGCCTACTCCAGGTTTTAAAAATATGACCAGTTCTCCATTAAACAATCTGTAACTTTGAGTCACTGAATAAAAGAAAACTAAATCTAAAGACAGGAAAAAATCTACTATCTCCCAGCATATACATTAAGCTTTCTTTTTCTTCTTCTGCTGGCTTCATACTGGTGGAGAGCAGTTGTCTGCAGGAGTGGGGTTGGGTTGCTTTTGCTGGGAGGTGTCATTAAAATGTTAAGTTATCGTAAAAGAACAGCTGTTATTTTGTGGGTTTTTTAGACATGTTATTAACAGTAATCTTCGTAAATGTATGTAGGCCAAGGGGGAAAAAACCCTGTCACTTGGGTATGTGAACATGGAGCTTCTTCTGTGTGCTTGTGGTCTCCTGATAGTGGCTTTTCCTTTATCAATAGTTGCTAAATTGTGCTGGGAGGTCACTAAACAGTTGCCCAGCAGAAACTTCCCCAAAAATAATTGCATAGGTACCGTGAGCACAAGGTGTGAGTGGGAGAAGGAAGGGAAATGCCCTGGTGGGATGGTGACCTGAACCCCCCCTTTTCCAGGGTGCACTCCCTCCCCCAGAGTCCTGGCACTGCTCTGCTCTCTGTGTGTGCTGGGTGTTGGGGGCAGGTCCCGCACAGCTGGGACTGCAGCTCGCTGCTCCCAAGCTGCTCATGGGGTGACTTGTGTCTGCAGGGAGCTTCAGGCTTGGGCTGCTCCTGCCCGGCCTCAGACACCGCAGCAGCAAGCTTCTGCTCCCAGGGGCAGACTCCATGGAAATGGTCTGGTTTGCTGGGAAAGTCATTGGTATCCCTGTTATAAATATCCCCTTTGCCTGCTTAGGAAAATAACGCAGGCAGCAAACCACACTCGTGAGCTTGCAGTGTCTTTTTTTTAAGGGTCTCTGCCCACCAGAACAAATGCTTAGGAAACAGATGAAGTTTGGGGTGTTTCCTCCGAATTAACCAGGCCTGGCACTGCCATCTCTGGTGGTCGGTACTGGATTATGTAAGGAGGGATGTTGTCAATAAAATTTAAAAAAAGCACTTATTTATTCCAAGAAACTCTGTGTCCAGGTGCAGCCAGGCTATCTCTAAGAAGTATTTCAGACTAGTGTCCATGCCATGCAGGCTGTAAAATACAAGGGAAACTGGACCTGAGGTGCAGAGGAACTTTGACAGGCAGAGAGAAAGAAATTATAACTTTTAAAAGAGAGAGAAAAGCAGGAGGATATGTGCATAAAAGAAAAGCCCAAAGAATGGATGATAAAAAGGAAAGCATGGCGAGATGATCTGTTTTTTAAAGAGCACACTTAGTTACGTTGAAAAATCACAGGAAAGAAAAGCAGTGATTTGACATAGCCCATGGCTGACCCTGGAGACTTAGGGCACGGCTGTACTTAGGAAAGTAATTAAGGGGAGTGAAAGGGACTTCAAACTGTTCATTCTTAAACATGTGAACATTTTTTTCTTAACAGAGTGGAAGGAAAGTGCTCCCAGGGACTGTAGCCTAAAGGCACAGCTCAGCTCCCAGCAGTGGGGTGTCACAGGGGAATGTTGGCCAAGTCCCATTAGCTCCAGTGCTGCAGGGACCCACAGTCTTGGGCACTGCCTGCTGACTGCCTGCCCCACGCTTACAAAGCTGCTGGGTGCCCAGCATTGCAATTAAATAAAAATAATAGCTAAAAAAATCAGTGTAAGAGATGGTAGCTCAAGGGCAAGTTGAGAAAAGACACCAGGAAAATCCATGTAAAGCCTTTTCTGGGAGGGAGGTGACATCTGCAAAGTCTTGCTGGTTTGATGCAGACACATGAAGCTTGTGAAAGCTTTACAGTCTAAACAGTTGTGACAGAGAAGGAAGAGCGGTGGTCTTTGATGAACAGATCATTAGTACGGGATCTACCCATGGCTGCCTGCGCCTCCAGCCCCCTGCAAGCCTGTGCTGATGCTGCCTCAGCTGCTTAATAAATGGATCAATACCTGCTTTGAAGTCAGTAGCTTGTCACATCTGTTAGGCTGTCCCTCTAAGCAGGCATAAACAAAGGTGCTGGAGGTATTTGGAAAGCACATTTGCATATTCTCTTGACTTCACCCACCCAGGTTTGTTCTAAAAATAGTCAAAAAGGAAACAGCAAAAGCAGCAGCCACTGCAATGGGCAATGCTGGTGCAGGCATCAGAAAGTCACTCCCCATCACTTTTCTTATTTCCTACCTGATTTCCATATTTATTAAGCAGCTGTATGTGGTGTATGTAACTCTGCAATAAATGTGGGGTGTAATATGCTCTGGCTCTAACATAATTTCATTTTCATTTTTCAGCATGGAAACACTATGTCACCATTTCACTTACCATGACTCTAAATCAAATATATATTATACTATACATATTAGACAATAGCTATTTGATATCTATTCTAAAAAATTTATTTCTGTTCTCAAATAAACATGGAAAATTTCTTACTGTAAGAACCAATATTTCTCTCCTCTGTTTAATCAGAGATAGCCTGGTCTACATGTGTTGATCCTCACAAGGGAGTCAAAGCACCTCTCAGGCCCAGTAAGTTGATACTTCACAATTTGTAACTTATTTCCCATCAAGAAAATACATACATGGGTATGATCTACTCAGTTTTAGTTAAAACTTTTTTCTGGATCGAAAAGAAATAGTTCTTCTGGTCCTTGTGGAACATTGGCATTTGTTTGTGTTTTTTTTTTAACCAATTGTTACACCATTTACAAAGAACTTTACCAAAAAATGAGAACCAGTCCTATTTTCCTTTTCCCTGTCTCCTCAGAAGTCATGTGAACCAAGCAAACAAGATTTTTTCCAAGGGCACCTCCTGCAAGGAACTGAAACGTTTAAACATCAGTTTCCAAATGCTGTCATTCCAAAAACTAATTGCCAGAAACCAGATAGCGGCACCAGCTCTTTTCCCTTCCATGGAAAAAGCACAGTGCTCAAGGGAGCCCAGGACAGCAGTGAACACCCACTCAGGCATGCACAGAGTGGCCCTGGGACATCCATCAGGCAACTCCTTCCCTGCTTGCCCTTCTCTGGGGGATTTTAGTATGAGGCAGGGCAAAGGGACTGTCACCTCCTTCCCCTGCCTCCATGTGTCACCTGCCTTTGTCATACAGCAGGCTCTGAACTGTTGCTGGCCTTGACTTGTAGATCAAAAATACTTTTGCTGTCTGTTTTTCTCTGTTACATATCAATTAGAATAATAATTTAAAAGGACAACTAGCCAGAGGGGCACTATCGCTGGTTTGTAGAAGTTTGCCATGCTTACAGCAACTGATCTGTTGGTGAATAAAGACCTTCCAAGTTCAAAGCTGCTCTTCTACTTGCTATCTCCAAGGGCCATGTGCAGTTGGCCTGACAAACAGAGAGGTCCAAGGACATATTTTCTCCCTACAGCCATCCCCTTAAAATCGCATTTGGTACTGTGCTGCATTGTTCCCACAGAAACACAAAGCCTAGGGCCTTTCAGCAATCAGACAAAGAGATTATACAAAGTAAGAGGAAAAAGAAATGGGTATAAAATGACTCAGGTGTGACCCAAACTGCTCTGAATTAGTTTAGCCTCTGAATGTGGCCTTGGCCTTGGCCTGGGGCGCCCCCTTCTATTTGATTTAGGAGCAGGCTTAACTTGACCAAAATAAGCCCATTCTATGATAACATTAGTATCCAGAGGTGTATTTCACTGCTTTATGGAACTATTTGCAAGCTGGTTGGCTGTTGCTATATGCTCCTGGGCACCTGTGATGCTGCACTTGAGCTTTGGTGAGGATTTCCAGGAGCTCAGAAGAAAACTGGGGGAAAAGACTGCAGCTGGAGACAGGGTTTTCATTTGAGGAGCTGGAGGGCAGATGTGAAATTAAACCTCTTGTGCACTTTGTAGCCGTAGATCTTAAAAGATTTTCTCATGACGCAACACACAGCATTTTCCAGAAGCTCCAGTTGTTGTATTATTGTTAATTACTGCTACAGGCTCAGTGCTTCTCATGACAAGACGGACAAGAGCTTGCAATATCTGGGTGAGTGTCAAGTGACCAAGGACCTCTGGACCCTGGCCAGACATCACCGATGGAACCTCAAAATGAGACTCAAAACACTGGAAGCAAAAGCATCACTGTCTTCTGCTCAGTGCCCCTACTATGGGAACCCTCCAGTGACACCAAATGTTAAGGCTGATGCCATCCTGCACTTCCATGGGCCACACAAATCTACAAACATGCCACCTAAGCTTGAGGTTTCCAGAACATTTAGAAAAGCCAGCTTTGGGAGAGAAAAAAAAAAAAAGGGCTGTTCAGCTTGGGAAGCACCTCACAGAGATGAGCTCCAAACCTCCTCCTCCAGCAGCTCCAAGCAGCAACACCCACTGTTCTCTTTGTCCTAGGGCTGGGTGCATCCAAATCAGTGTTCTCAGCCCTCTGCAGCCAGGATCAGAGCTTCCTTACACATCATCTCAGCCTCCTTCCGAGTGCCTGGGGGCTCTAAGGCCTGTTTGGACAGCAGAGCTCCAAGGTATATGCCCAGGGTGGCAGTGGCATATACCCAGGGAGAGGACAGAGAGCAGTGGGGCTGACAGCTCTGTCCTGCCTCTCACTTGCTTCATCTTCCCCCTGGATCACACTATCTGCATGCCACCCCTTTTCTGAGGTAAGCCCCTGCTACTCCTGTCTCCACCTTTGGACTTCATGTGGTATCTGCCTCCATTCGCTGCGGAGCACAGATAACACCGTCTGCTTTTCTTCCTTTTCCCTTTCTCCCTTCCAGCCAAAACTCACCAGGTGGATTAATTTATTTCTCTTTCAGAAGCTGTCTGTGACAAATATCTCTGCCAAGGGGCTCATCCAGGCTGCCGGAGGCTGGTGGTGAGCCAGACGCTTTGACCACAGCCTGTCCCTGTCAGCCATGAGCCTGGAAGAGCTCATGTTAAAGTTGTTTAAAACACCAACTCCATGTGAGCTGATTTTAAAAAAAGATTAACCCTTAAGAACAGCTGTTTAGATTTTTTCCCCAAGATACGAAGGTCATGTAAAGTCTTTGCTTTACAGAATCACAGAATCAGCTAGGTTAGAGAAGACCTCTGAGATCATCAAGTTCAACCTGTGACCCAACCCTGCCTGGTCAACTAGGCCATGGCACTGAGTGGCAGGTGCAGTCTCTTCTTAAACACCTCCAGGAATGGTGGCTCCACCACCTCCCTGGGCAGTCCATTCCAACGTCTAATCACTCTCTCTGTAAAGAACTTCCTCCTAATGTCTAACCTAAATCTCCCCTGGTGCAGCTTATTACTGTGCCCTCTTGTCCTGTCACTAGTTTCCTGGGAGAAGAGGCCGACCCCACCTCACTACACCCTCCTTTCAGGTAGTCGTAAAGACCAATAAGGTTCCCACTGAGCCTCCTCCAGGCTAAACTCCCTCAGGTCCTTCAGCTGCTCCTCACAGGACTTGTGCTCCAGACCCTTCACTAGCCTTGTTGCCCTTCTTTGGACATGCTCCAGCACCTCAATATCCTTCCTGAACTGAGGGCCCAGAACTGATACCTTCAGGTCTGGAGGCACTAAATCCAACCTCAAACTCCCAGCAGCCACAACAAATTTCAGTTCAGTCTGGATTAGCAGTTAAAAGGTGGGAAAGTTCACTCTGGAAAAGCAGCCGCTGCACTAGCACAGGTTCCCCACAGCCCCTTGTGGACACTGTCCCACGGGGTCCTACAGGACCAAGCTCAGCTTAGGCAAGAAGTCAGGGCAGAAGAGGAAATTCAAAGTGTCTCCCCTTTTCCCTTGACCCCAGCATGTCCCCTGAGTGCAGCCAGGGATGTACCCACATGGTCAACCTTCAGCGTGTGCTGAAGTCATGTGTCATAAATCTGGGACTTCACCAAACACTGCTGTCATTAGCAAAGAGCCCAAATTCAGCACAGTGAACCAGCTTGAGAGGCATCATCTGGTAACCACTAAAACCAGTATGGAGTGATAGAAATGGAAGCCAGATGACAGGGTGTATTTACCTGGAATGGAAGGAGAACCACCACCAGTGTATTGATGCAACATGAGGCACTCAGATCCATCTGGAGGGTGGTGCAGTTGCTGTGTCAGAGATGACAGCTACACCGGCCAGAGTAAGGGATGAAAGGTAGCAAAAGGATAAAAGTAACTTTGTTTTTTCCCTCCCAGAACTTACTTAACATACCCTTTGTGACAAGGAGCAGCATGTCACCACAGCAAAAGCAAGTCATTTCTGTGTCAGTGCTCTCAGAAATTCAGCTCTGCTCTCAGGTCATGGAGCCCATGACAGTTCCACAGGGCTGAGTAGCTGCTTGCTGTTGTATCAGGGGTAACCACGCACTTCAGGACTCTGCAAGTGGGTTCAATCCCCGTATGGACCACATACTTAAGTGTTGGACTCAATGATCCTTGTGGGTCCTTTACAACTCAGAATACTCTGGGTAATTCTGTGAAATGTTTCTGCACTCTGAAGCTCTGCAGAGGTTGCAAAGCAATTTCAGGAAACCTTTGAAAGCAACAAAAAATGTCGTGGCTTCTGCTATAAATCAAGGATACCAGCACTACCCAGACTATAGCTAAACTGATTATAAAGGGAAGCATATGCCCAACAAATATGTGCCTCTTATGCAGCAGATTTCCCCCATCTTAACAAGGAAACCAGTTCCCTAATTTGAATATGTCTGTTTTTTGTCTGTGCTGTGCAAATGCACCCCAAAGACAAGTTGTGTTTTGACCCTGTGGAAGCAGAGGCTGTCCACAACCACAGAAGAGGAATATGGAGAGAGGCTGAGTTTCCCCCTCTCCTGCAGCTGCTGAGCACAGCATAGGGAATATTTTCTTACTCTAGGATTTCAATTCTGCTGACACCAAGTTAGGTAGCATTCCCAGCCCTGGAATTTATTTGAGGCTTGTAGGCATTACCTCTTCACAGTGCTTCATGTCAACAGGCTTCAGCAGAGTCTGCTGGAGCGACCTGGACAGGCCATATCTGTGCTAGGGAATCACCTCATCCACTGCCCTGCAACATCCTGCTCCTCCAGAGCAAGCCTGTGTGCTAAGGGAGCTGAGATAAGGGAGGCTGCTCCCATGTGGACTGGCAGGCAAGTTTTTCTACCTCTGGGAAGTTACCATAAAGATGCAGAAGGAACAAACAGAACAGAGAAAGGTTTGCTCCTTTCCATGACACTTGTTGTGAAGGGAGATCCCTCCTGCAGAGCCTGGGGATGGGAAGGATGCAGGGAAGGATAGAGCTGGCTGAAAATAGCCCTGGCTGAGACAAGCCAGGGAATGGCAAAGGAAACATGAAAGAGCAGCAGGAGATTGTCCCATGGAGCAGAACTCACCTGCCACACAGACGGGACCCACGCAGACCCATTTCTTCCCCATAGTCTACTTCCTCTGTATGTATTTTACCTTCACTAACTGATTTGGTCTCCAGAGTCTATTTTGCAGCCGTAGGTGAGAAACAACAGCTATCATCAAGAGCTTGTAATAGCCAGCGTCCTCATCTTCATTTGCTTTCCTTTTCAGACACTTCTTGCTTTGTAAAATGCATGTGTGTGTGTGAGGAGTGGTATGTAGAAATGTCAAATGTATTTCATTTTACTCTGGGCTGTAGGAATACTACATTTATTTCTAAACACAGAAACAAAATTGAATTCTTGCCTCCTTGTCACCAAAACACAGGACAAGACTGTCAAAGGAAACACATAACAGTAAGAAAAATTGACAGGTCATTTCTGTTACAAAATGGGAGAAAAATCCAAGCCAGAGCATTTGACAGCACACATCACTGCATTACAACTGATGTCCAAAGACACAAGCTTAGAAGAAACTGTTTCTGTTGGCTTGCAGACTGGAAGAGCAGACAGGGTGCTGCTTTTGTGCTGGGCAGTCTTTGGGATATGTACACAACAGAATCGTAAGCTTTATTGCACGACTGACAGGTAACAGAATCCCACACCTGAGCTCAGGGAAGTTGGACTGTGATTGAGTTTGGGTCACAGACCCACAGGGCAGGGTGATGTGGAGAGTCCAGGACCTTACACTCATGTTGAAACCAGTGGAGCAAACTCCAAGTGGTTGCTGAGCACCAAAAGACGCTGCTAATGCTTGGTGCCATTTGTGAGGAACCCAACACAGCCAAAGGATGCTCAACACCTCACAAAACATGTCTGCTGAGCCTTAGAGGCTGTTGTTTACTGGGAAGTGTAAGCAGGTGAGAGTTCGACTCCAAGTATCTGTAGGTAACTGCAGAAGCAGTAACTTCCAGGCTGCCAGCCCAAACCTGGCCCTGTTTGGAGGAAGGAAGAAAGAGGCATCACTAGCTGCTTTCCGTGATCAGCACGGAAAAAGTTGTTCATAACCCAATTATCAGTGGTGCCTCATGCCGCCAGCATGGCATGACACTGGACTGTCCCCTTACAAGGCAGGGACTAGCACCTACAACTTCTACAGCAGGAGAGAGGTGGAGGGTTTGCAACACCATGTTTGCTGCCTCTATGTGGTAGAGTTCACAGATGCTGTCATTATTGTTGTGAAAATGACTTTTACATGATTCCTAATCTTGCTGTTTTTCAAAGCAACGAAAAAGGCAGCAAGTGATAGAGTCTGACATAGAGACTTGAAGCCCAAGCTTCCGGAGGAGGTCTCTGGTTCATCTTCTTGTTACACTTTCTGCAGCTTGTCCAGCAGGACAAGCCACAAAAGTGCCTCACCTTCTCCTGGCATAGTGGGTATTTCAGAAGCCGAAATACCATGAGCCAAAGAGTGTCCCCAGGAGCTGAACCCTCAGCCCTGGATCTCCCACTTCAGTGCTACCAACCTAGGTCTCCATTTGCAGCAAGGTTAAAGCATGAAAACCAGGCTGGGTGACCTATGGTAGGAGAGTGGGCAGGAAGATGTCCAAGCCCTGTGCCATATTACAGATGTGATACTTAACACAAGATGCTGTATTAAAAGCCTGTAGCAAACATGGCCTGCACTGGACCTGAAGTTCCATGTGTCCAGCAACAAGCACCATGTCAATGGTGCCACCCTCAATGTGGCTGCCTGCAAAGACTGCATAGCAGCTATACGAGACAGAAACAAAGAAAACAGTGAAGCGCACTTCTTACAGACACCTCAAAGACTGCTCTTCTACTACAACTGCTTCTACTGCAATCTAGACATAGCCAATGTGCCCTGGCTTGTGCCTTGGCAGATCAGCTGAAATCCCACAGGAATGTACCCAGGGCTAGGCTCTTGGAGGGCCTCCTGCTCAGAGCAGGTTTCCCTGCTCAGCATCTGAGCCACTACAAATCATGCTCCTACCACCACACACTAAATCTTTCCCTTTCCACTGCACATTCTTCAGTATCCTGGTTTATAAAGCAAGCACATCTGTTCCAAGTTCATTTATATAGGTTTTGTTTGTGTGATATTGAGGTTGCTATCTGTATCAGAGTTAAGCAAACATTTCCTAAAAGAATTTAAACATGTGGAAAAGGTTTGCTATTTATTCCAGCCTCTTCTGAAAGGTCATCTAAATCAGCAGCTGCTCCAAATGCATGGGCATATGGGCATGGACACAGTATTAGCCTTCCCCACCCTGCAATAACCTTGGCATGGCCCAAACCTGCTTGTCTTTCTGATACTAGAGCAACACCATGTCTTTACTGAGTCTAAATAAAGTGACTCTCACTATACAGCAACACCTACTCTCCACTGCTTCCAACAGGGAAACAAACCAGGCACATGGTTGGCTTCACAGGAGAGCAGACACAACTGAGGTTGCCACAGGGAGGGAAAGAATTAGACCGCTGAAAGAACCACCAAAGGTATCAGAAAAAGCGGTTTTATTGAAGTAAGATGTGAAAGTGAGACTTAAGAGTATGATGGCAAGGTTCACTCTATTGCTTACTACAGAGGATATAATAATGATGCAAAGTTACCAAGGCACAGTTACAAAAACACAGCACATTCAGAGAACAAAGCACGAGCAAACTCAACTCTGTAAGCCTGGAGTGTCAGAGCCCCCACATTTACGTCCCATCTGAGCACCGAGCTGTGGCTGAGCTGACGTGCAGCAGATGCCATTGTCCCTGGGTGAGAGCATATCCTCCAGCAGGATAATGCAACCTTTTTAATGCAATGCACCAGAAGGAAGAAATTGCACTCTTGCCTATAAACTGATTTATTTTCCTCTCTTAAGTGTTTTCATTAGTGTAATTAATTCCTGCTTGTTTGCTTGCTCAATGTCATTTCAATTACTAGACTAACAGGTATTTTTTTTTGTACTTAACAGACTGATGAGGCTGAAGGATGTATCTGGTTTTATCTGACATCAGAGCAAAAGCTTTTTTCTAGTGAGTTGTCAAAAAATGTAGCCCCAGCAGAAAACTCCTTAAACGTGGCTTGCAGAGATAATAAGGGCAGTTTGTTGTATTTGGACGGTACAAACAAGCACCAGATATTTCCTACATGAACTGATGGGCCTAGCCAGTGATGCTTAACAGCATCTTCTAAGAGGAGGGGGTTTATTTTTAAATCCAGAAGGTAAACCAATGGTCAGAGTGGAGCACCTAGAGACTAATAAAGATCCAAACCCACAGGAATTAGCACAGTAAGCTCTTCTTACTAGTCTTTAAGCAGATTATCAGCTTCACTGTTTATCATGATATACCAGCTAAGATTTTGAGGTAGGTGTAAAGCCATCTGCCTGAAGAGGGTTGACGGTAGTGCAGGAAACCATCTTCCAGGATCTAA
Source organism: Campylorhamphus procurvoides (assembly GCA_013396655.1). NCBI lineage: Eukaryota > Metazoa > Chordata > Aves > Passeriformes > Dendrocolaptidae > Campylorhamphus > Campylorhamphus procurvoides. Next base: position 723,624 of record WBMV01000447.1, read on the forward strand.
AACCTGTAGTGCAGACACAGAAAGATACTGTGAAGCAGGTAACTACAATGCAGGAGTAAGTTTTCTCAGCAATTCAGCCCCAAAAGAGGTGGTCATGGTGAATAAGATTTTCAGTCCATTTATACCATCAAGATGAGGCTGTAAAAATATACTGACAGCAATACAAGAAGCAATCAATCACTTGAATAGATTTGGTTTGTAATGAAATTGGTTTGTACATGCACGATGTAGATGCAGGAACAAACTGCACATGTTGAGGGAAGCAGGTTTATCCAGCAGGTCTGATTCAAGGAGAAAAGGCCTGTCCATAACTTCTTGCTGACCTGTAAAGTATTCAAAATTGCAGCTCTGAGGCTAACATGCTGGTTAACTGGAAAGGCTGAATTGCCTTGAATTGTTTATAAAAGGGACAGTGAGGCTAAGAACCCCTTTCCCTCATTACTACCATCCTCTTCTCCACTGTAATCTTGCCAAAAGCACACTCAGCCTCTAGGCAGAGATGCTTTCTGTATTACAGTTGGTGCCATTCTCCTTTCAACTGATTTTAGGAAATTACATGGTCTCTCTTGATCCTGGAGTTAATAAGTACCCTCCTCATGCTCCACAGAGATGCTGTCATCAGCTGCCCTCTAGCTTTTACCTGAAGCTTTTGGTGGGAGGCAAACAGGAGCAGCAAATCCTTTAGTCCCTGTCCACTGAGAGCTTTCAAATTCAAGACCATGATTAGATGAAAAATTAGTCTAGGATGGGACATATCTATAAATCACGCTGCCTTTCCTCTTATGAGGATTACTCTGGCACAATGAGCTAACTACAACTTAGAGGTGAATGCTGCTGTGAGTTTGATTTCCACTTACTCTGAGCTTACTGATCCCCAAAACCCCATCTCTATGCCCAGCTGTGAATGGAAACCCTAGGGCACACAAGTCAAATACTGTGCCTGAATCAGCAAGCTACTGGTGAGAGAAGAAGATTCTCCAACACAGAGGGAAAAAGAAACACCTCAAAATGTAACAGAACAGAAAGACTTCTTTCAAGTCTTGTTTTGGTTTTGGGATACCAGGAGAAAAACATGCTGAAAGAAGTTACCCTTTTGCTTGCTACATGTCTATTTTAGCACAAAATGTGTCTCCTCTGCTTACAGCAATGGTCCAGTCACATTTGAGAGATTGGTAAGTGAAAATGCACACGTCATTTTTGTAGTCTTTCATAAATAGGGTCTCTAGAAAGGATTTTTTTCAAAAGTAAAAAAATTCATCTGAGATAGTTATGTAAGGCATGCACATCAAAGACACTAATTTTAGACCATACAGGAAACAAAAAGATCCTTAAAATTCATGCTCTTATCCAGTTTCCAGGCTTTTATTCTAGACTCAAAAGATCCTTATGTATTGCTTTAGGTCACATCCTTAGGAATTCTTTTAGTAATTTTTAATTGTCTTAGTCTTTAGTCTTTTTAGTCCAGATGGTCTGGGACTCACTTCTGAACCTCTTGAAGATGGTATTCTATTGCCACCAACTGAATAATTATTTTGGGTTTTATACATGACAGCAATTTATGGATTTATCTCTAAAAATTTATCCACAGAGAAGCTTTTACATACCCTGATATTTAGAAAAAGTGGCAGAGACGTTAAACACTCCACCACAGCGGCTCTGGTCAAAAAGCCTGGAGGTCATAGGTAGATGCCTTGATTAAACAGACCACGAAGCCCAGCAGAGCTCACTAATGATGGCTGATTCCTCTAGACACCTATGGTGAAAGCTGAATAACCTGTGAGCACAACCCCCAAATCTCTCATAAGAACAGAAAGTAAAGTAGAGTAGCAGAGTTTCTGGGTTTTCCTCCACCTGCACCATTTGCAGCTGAGCCGACTGTTGCAGAAAATAACTCTCTGGGATACCATTCCAGTCTGGCTTGGCCCATTAAAGCAGGTAGCTGCAACCTCCTGCAAAGGTGAACTCCCACTGAACTCTGAAACTGTGTACTTGGCCACTACATTAGACAGCCAGATTTGTTTCCCAAACAAACAGCTGTTCAGAGAACCAACATGTCCCAAGTATCAGTTTTGCAGTAGTTCCTAGGAGTGGGGATGTGAGGCAGCAAACACTTTATTTTGCATAGACATGAAGTGATACATCAGTCTTGGGCTTCTTTCTGCTTCTTTCACACTTCCATAGCAGTACATAAATAGGCATTCTCTTCAGAGGCTAAAACACCAAGTTCGATTAAACTACATCCAAGTACAAAGAAATTCAAATATATTAAACATGGCACTTGCATAAACACCCACAACCATAACTTTCAGGGAACTGGCAAAAACTCCAAACTTTGGGGTCAGCTACTTCAGGAGCACCATCAAATGCATCCTGATTCAATGTTCCTTGAAACATCACAAAGGCAACTCCATCTGCATTTTCACATCTTCGTCTGAACTGTCATTATTTTTTAAGAGTTCCCAGGGAGAGAAAAAAACTCTTCTGCTCATGTTGATGCCCCGGTGTTAGAAAGACAAATTACTTATTGGTAGAATTGCCCTGTTAAGATTTGGGGTTTGACATGCTTCCATGAATTCAGACCTAGGGAAAGGTTACTAAAGCTTAGGGAGAGGGATTTACTGCTGATAGTGGGCACAAAGAATGCAGAATTTATGGGCCACAAGGGCAGAACTCCCAAGACATGGAAGAAACTAAGAGAGGCAACTCAGCATCTGTGCAGAAATCAGCTCTAATTGGTCGGAGAGAATTCCGGCAGGAGGAGATTGTGGCCACAGACTCACAGCCCAGTGAGTCAAGAAACCCATGGACTCAAGAGCAGAGAAAGACTGAACATGTGGACTAATTAGGCTGAGGAGTGAGAGAATCATTTAATCAATCAAAGGTAGAATACTAACCAATAAGAGAACTAAGTAACTTAACTTGCAGTCAATTAACTGTGATTTCTTTGTTTAATAAAATGTCAATTTTATACATTGGTATTTTTTGGTAGTGTGCCTTTGGATTTTGTAGTATATGAAACACAGGTTTAGAAAATTCTTTTTCAGTACCAAAATGGGTGCTTCTGCTTCGAAATGGCTGCCTGCTCCCCCCCTGAATGCATCCAAAAGTATTGGAATGAGTTTGGAGGGGACCCTCTGACAAAAAGTGAAATTAAGAGGTATTGTAATCAGTGATGGCCACAGTATAATTTGGACAATGATGAAAAATGGCCAGAAAATGAAATTTTGAAGTTTAATACAATTTTACAATTAATGTTATTCGGTCAAATAGATTAGAAACAGGATGAAATTTCATATGTAGATTTATTTTTCTCTTTGAGGAATGATTGTGACGTTAGGAAAAAATAATGTGGATTAATGAACTTTGAACATCAGACTAGAAAATATTCAGTAACTGAGAAAAGGGGTAAAAACAGTGAAAGAATCAGGGGTGTGAAATGTAAATCTGATAAATCTGGTGATAATGGTGAACATGTAGAATTGTTGGTGGATGCTCTGTCAGGTCCTAAAAACTCTGATTCAGAGAGTGAGGAGGAATCTGACAGAACTTGCATTAGGTAAGGTCAGAGAAAGGAGTAAATCAGACTGCCTTGTGTCCAGCAGAATTAGGGGAGGAGAACAGAGTAAATCAGTAATTCAGGACAAGCTGTGAGACCTGAAGGGAAGCCGTCTATGTTCTTCATCTGTCCACACCATTGTCATGAGATTTGACCTACAAAAAGGCAGCAAAACATCTGGGTGTCCTTCTGGGTTCCTTCTGAAAGCCTGCTCTTAAAAAATTATTTCCTGGAAAAGGATTCAGGCACTTAGTTTTCAATGACCACAACATAAAAGTCATTATCCCTCTCTCTTTTTTGCAGTTCAGACTTTGTTCACAGGCCCCTGGGACTGTAAGACTTCATCTACTTTTATCTCATACCTTAACCACTTTCAGGGATGTATCATTTCTTCCACAAACCATTAACTGTTTCTGAATAAATGTAGGCTGATTTGGGATGAAGTAATTCCCTTGTATAATGTTTCAAAATAGTGAACCTATCGCATACTGCAGCCTTTTTGCAATAAATAATAATTATGTGGCTAACTCCAAGCCATTATCTGCATAGAAGACACTAAATATGAAGGCTGGCTATATTCTAGTTATGGGTTTTTTTAACCTATTAGCCCATGAACAGATGCAATCAAATCCCTTCAAACTAGCTCATCTTTCAGGGGGACCCAGTGGTTGCCGAAGGGACAAACATACCCTTAGTTATTGACTCAAATCAAGACAAATATTTTAAAAACCCAAATATCTGAAAGAAAAAACCCCAAACCTCCCAAACCCAAATAAAACAAACAACAACATAAACAAAACAAAAAACCCAAAAATAAACATCAAAAAACTATGAACAAAACGAAAAAAACACACCAAAAAAAAAAGAAAAAAGATAAGTAATGAAAACAACCAATACTTTTCTGTCAACCTTTCTCTCACTGTGGATAGCCAAAGTAGCAATCACAGAGCCAGTCTTGCTGAGTCTGAACATCAACTCAGACATAAAGAAGCGTTTTGGTCTGCTCACAGCAGTCCCAACACGTACATTAAGAACTGAAATAAAGGTTCACTCCCATAGCTCGCCCTACACCGACAAAGGCTTGCTCGCTGCCCTGGTCAGGTCTGATCCCCGTGTCACCGATCTGCGTTGCGAAGACACCGTTTCTAACAGCAGAGCAGCCCCTGCGCCGCGGCAGGGCCCGATGCAATGGCCTGAGGTTGCGCCGGGAGAGAGTTCGGGTACCAGGAACAAGAAGGCTCTTCTTTCCCCGGGGGGTGTTCGGGCAGCGCTCGCAGCACCGTGACCCCCGGAGTGCCCTGTGCAGGGCCCGGCGCTGCACCGGATCACTCCCGCTGATCCCCCGTCCCGTCCCGTCCCGCCCCGTTCCGTTCCGTGCCCGCCCTCAGCAGGCCCAGCAGGCCGTGCCGTGCGGGCCCTCAGCGGGGCTGGGCGGGCCGGCCATGGGGGCGGGCCCGGCGCGGGGG
>WBMV01000447.1:728801-813665 GCA_013396655.1 Campylorhamphus procurvoides
TATATATATGTGTATATATATATATGCTATATGTATGCCATATATATAATATATGTATGGCATACATATATATATATACACAGAGAATATATGCATATACAGTGTATATATATATGTATATATAAAGTATATATATACTTAGATATATTAGTGTATATATATACTATAAAGTGCATATATATATATATATAGGATACATGTATATAGTATAGCATATATAAGCATATGTATACATATATATAAGGATGTATACATATATACAGTTTATATGTACTATATATAATGTGTATATATAATGTTTATATATACACTATACATATATACTTATATAGTAATGCATGCATATATATAAATGCAATAAAATATCACATATATAAATGCAATGAAGTATCATATATGTAAATGCAATATAGTGTATATCTCTATATATCTCCGCCCTCCTCCCCCACCCCTGCTTGGCAGCAACCTTCTCCATAAGGGCCTTTTGATAACTAACATAAGTTTGTGTTTTGCTTCCCCACACCTCTCACAATGATTTCTTTTTCCAATCCTATAGAACATATATTTGATACGTATCATGAAATGCAGTGTGCATAAAAATGCTTGCCTTCTGAGGGGTGTTCTTACTAATCCCTACAGCAGGGTCTGCATGCATATTTAGTAGAGAGCGACTTCCTCACAAGGCTGCGAGTTCCCAAATGAAGCAGGTTCCGGTAGATTTCATAGACCCCGTTGCTTTGGTCTCAGCAAGTAGTGTGTGCATACAGATGTGCTGTATGTATAGCTCTCACACTGAGTACCATGGCAAGGCTGCCAGGTCTCTTTGGTGGGTGAATGGGTTTTGTTTCATCCTAGTTTCATGGAAATCCTGCATCCAAGCAAGCAAAAGTTATGAATTCTGAAAATAGGTTTCAGTTTCCTTTTCCCAGGCCGTAAGTAGAGTGATGTCACCAATGCCTGCCTCCTTGACGGTGTCAAAGCACTTCTTATAAGCCTTTCAGACTTTGGACTAAGAACTCCTGTTACAAACGTGGCATAATCCAGTATCTGAGCCATGTCTGGATGGGTAGTGCCCTGCTCCTCTTTGCTTCCAGGTATAGGAGCAGCAGAGTTTTTATCACCAGCCTTCACAGCATGCTTTGCCTCACTGAAGCAAGATTCCTAACCAGGAGGAATGAAATCCTACCTTTGTGTGAAGTAGGGAATCTGTGGACTTAATGCACCATTAAAGAGCACCCCTTTATATATGGTCTTACTCAGTAGCAGAGACCCCGATTCCTTTACTTCCCCAATCTTCTGTAGGTGCTTTAAATTCTGTAAGATGTCTTGCCTTTTTTTCTGGTCCACTTTAATCAGCACATTTTTCACTCTGTTGAACTTAAGGGAGTGTTTAACTACCTAAGTGAATAAAGATGCAAACGCATAGATGTAATAACCGTAACCACAGGTCTTTCTTTTTTCAGCATAATATTATCCTGCTTCTCCTTATAAACTCACATCAATTCACAGCAATGTTGTGACCTTGTACAAAGTTTGTTTCCCATATGTCTGACAGGTTGCATTCATGTTAGGTCCAAGAAAACAAACAGTAATTAAAACTTGTTTGTGATGTATTCTGTTTGAAGTCTACTCTGTATGTCAAATTGTAATCTGTGAGGGCATAAGTGTGAGCTGGTATAAATTACACTGTTTCTTTTAATCTGCCATTTGGGAACTGTATATGTGTGTGCTATGACAGGAGTAGTGTTTGCTGCTTGCCACGTATATTTCTAGCACACGTATTTGATTGTGCTAACCAGGTGCTCCTTCCAGTGCTTGTGTGCAGTGGGATAGGAGAGCTGGGCAGCCTAAGCAGTAGTGGACACTGTGGCATTAGGCAGTGCTGCTGACAGGCCTATATTTTCTTTCCAAAACAACACTTCTATGTCAAAAAAGCTGCTAAATACTGTTGGGAAATGGTGTTTCAGTCACGGATTGCATATGTTTATCTGCTGTCCTAATTGTTTGGGTTCACAGATATGTCATTAGTCTTCCCTCGCCCAAGCAATCTTAGTATGTGATTGTATCTCTTCCAAACTGCTGGAACTACACAAAGAATGTTTTTCTCTATTGTATTCTATTCTTTCCTTTTCCTTTTCCTCCTCTGGAAAAACTGTTAACGTTTCTGGAAAAGGACAAAACCAGAAATGATACTCTTGTCAGCACACGTGAGACCTGCGTGTTCATTACAGGAATATGTGTTCATTACAGCTCTCTGTAAGCACCCCTGAAATAGGAACTGGAGCTTGTTTGAAAACTTAATTACCTTCTTGCTGAGTGTGAGGCAAGACAACTTGACATCTGAAATAGTACAAGCTTTACCGAGCAGTGCAGTACTTCCTCCTTTTTTCCTTTGTGGGACACTCAGTACTGCTGAGTGCTGGCCCTCACAGGACAATGGCCAGATTTTGAGTAGAAGCACACACAGTGCAAGTTCATGGTCCAACAAGGGATTTTGTCAGAAGTGACAGCCTGAGCAAAAGGTTTAAATTTTTGTAGAATCTAACCAAAATCTAAGCAGGCTGTAAAAGTCCAGAAGCAGGATCTCTAGACCTGATGTATCTGGAAGGTTTTACAATGGCTCATCTACTCTTGCTGCAGGTGTCAGTGTAGGATCATGATGCACGCCTAGGTGTTTTTGTTCTCTTCTGTGGTGATCCTGAAGCTGAATCAGAAGCTATGTCTCAGATTTCTGTAACCATCTGTGCATCTCTTGAGCACATCAAGTTATGTGGGATCTGATGATCTGATCTGTGATTTCTGCTCTTCACCTCTGAGTAGAATTAATTAACCGAATTTCAATTAAAGTTTCATCACTTCCTCTTGTTACACAAATCTGATCTCTGCATCCAGATGTGAGCATCATAGGTGGCTGCCCTGAAAAGGACAGTGTGGATTTAGCTGCTGTAACAGCAGAAGAGGTTGATGAACCATATTCTGTAGCAACTGTGGTGTAGAAGACTTGAAAAATAGTATTCAGTAATGTGGAGTTTCTTTATAAATATTCTCTGATAAATATTTCTTTTTTTCTTCAAATGGCAGGTCAAATGCCAAGACTGTCTAAGGTCAATCTTTTCACTTTATTGAGTCTTTGGATGGAGCTCTTTCCCTCATCTGAGCAACGGAGAAAATCGCAGGTAAAATGTCTATGCTTGCTGTTAATTGGTCTTTCTGAACAGCTTCTGCATTGAATTTAACCCAACTGCACTTTACATGACAGGTTATGAAAATTATGAAAAAAACAAAAACGAAAGTTAGTAAACTTTTTTCAGATATTTCTTAGAAGTAGAAAAAAATCCAGTGGTGGGAGAAAAGTAGGAAAACGGCCAAATAGCATGCTATTTTTGAAAAACTGAAAAGCAAAGTATACCCCAAGAGGTGAAGCAAGCACTAAAAAGTGGCAGGTATTATAAAGGGCATAAGAAAGGAGGAATGGTGTATACCATGTATATATGAATTATGACTTAAAGGTCAGTGGTGTAGAGATGCTCTTTTAGAATTACAATGTTCATGATTGTAGATCTGTTCTCTTACACAGTGGAGATGCAGACAACTACTTGAAATGTTTGCAGATCAAGGACTTGCAGGTCACTCCTTTAGTGGCAATGACAAGAAACTATCCTTGAGAATGGGTCTTCTAAATAGCAGCTAGTTATGCTGCAAAGAAGAGGGGCATTTTCAGAGTGTCCTGGAACAGGGTGTTTCCTTTTGTGGTCAGAGTTCTTACTGTGCTCTTTAAAATGATTACTGCATTTTGCAGAGCATGCCCGTGTGCTAAAATCCACAACACATGTATCAGCTAGGGAAAGAAAAGATAGGAAAATTACCTGAGTGACAATTAGGCCTAATTTTCAGAGCTTGTTACATCCCGGAATAGATTTCAAAGAGGGGTAGATGAGCATCACCATACAGACTTCAAAAGCAGTTTCAAATGTAGTAATTCAATGAGGAATGGCTTTTGGGTTGTAGGTAGGGCTTTAGTACAGCCTCACTTCTGTAACCACAGAGCAACTAAATAATTTACAGATGTAAGGCCAACAGTGTTTGATAGCAGCTGGATTGCATAACGAGATCTGTTTCACCAGCTTCATCAAACTTGCTTGTATCCAATTTCCTCACAATACATGAGAATTCAGATGTAATAGCTCTTGTCTGTGGTATGCAGACTTTTTCCGTGGAAGATTCTTTAGAACCAGGATTCATTTCCATAAATGAAGAGACAGAAATAAAGCTAGAGAAGCTATTTGCTCCCACAATGGTCAAGCTTAAGACAGAAATTAAATTCATGAGCATTTCCAGATGCTGGCTGACTCAGAAGGGGGTTCAGCTCTAATTGATGGAATCTTCTGTGTTGTTCTGGATTTTGTTATGGGCAAAACAATGGCCAGAAAAATCAGGAATTTGTGACAAGTTCCTGTTTGGAGTGTGAGACATGCACTCTGGTGTTAACAGGCACATGTGAAAGAAATCCAACAACAAAAAAATGCATAGGAAAGTACAACAGAGATTGTTTAATGATTCATATCACTGCATGTACTGAAGAACTCTGCCACTGGTTGATTGCTGTTACCCAAGGAAGACCTGTAACATATCTATGGTCTTCATGTTGAAAAAAGTAAAATAAATAATAATAATAATAGTAGTGCATTTTTCTGTAGGTGAAGAAGAGTGGTCTAGTCGTGGTGAAAAACATGAAGATTGTTGGTCTTCATTGTTCCAGTACAGACTTGCATGCTGGCCAGATTGCACTCATTAAACATGGATCAAGACTTAAAAACTCTGATCTCTATTTTTCCAGAAAACCATGTTCAACTTGTTTAAAAATGATTGTAAATGGTAAGCAAAGACTGTAATAGAATAGGAGTAAATGTTACGCTTGTGAGGGATGGTATCAGATAGCCTGTTTTCCCTTTGGACGGTCCCAGTTGTGAATGGCAGTCCCCAACTTGTGTAGACTGCACTGAAATTTTCCAAAACAGACAGTGTACATTTCCTGGAGCTGAAGGTCAAAAAACTAGGGTTTGCTCCTGAGAGCTTCTTTGTGCAGATGGGATTATTGGTGTTTGTCTCTCAGGTGGGATGCACTGCTGAGATTTGGATATGCTTGTTGCACCTTGTCAGAGCAGCCCTAAGCCTGAGGAATAGGCCTAGGTTGCTACAGTTTTCCTTGCCTTCACGTTGCTTGTCAGTGACAGTAGAGAAGGGTGTTTTTTAGGCAGGAATCACAGGGAATAGTTAAGGGTTTCCTATTCCCAGGGAAGATGAAGCCAAGCAAGATTATTCACTTTGCGAAATGTATCTGCAAATATTGATTTTTAATTTCAGCAGCATCTATTAGTGCCAACTTTTTGTGTGTGTTGCTGATGTAGCTGTTGTAGGTGAGATGCAAAATTAGGCTGTCACAAAGATCTTAGAACTTTGTAAACTCCAATTTTTGTCTATAGTCTGATTATCAAGTCAGATAACCCCTTGATACTTTTATCTGCCAGCACTTTTCCTGTCCAAACTTGCTGTAAGCAGCACTCAGACCTTAGAGGAGTAAAACTAGGGTTAGGCAACAGTGTGTTGAATGTGAGTTTTATGTTCCAGTGTAGTTGCATGGTTCCTTTTGTTGCATTATCTTCTCTTCCAGCCGGAGTGAACAGGATTTCTTACTGGCCTGCAGATCCTGAAATCAGCCTGCAGAACGAGGCGTCCAATCCCATGAGTACCGATGATGCAAAGCTAGATGCCAAAGCAGTAGAAAGACTGAAGTCAAATAGTCGTGCTCGTGTGTGTGTGCTGCTTCAGCCGTTGGTGTGCTATATGGTGCAGTTCATTGAAGAAACTTCCAGCAGGTTTGATTTTGTTCAGAAAATAGCAAAATCACAGCCTGATTGTAATACTGACTTTTATGCTGCATGTAGACAAGAGAGAATAAAAGAGTATGAAAGCTTATTCCTAATTTCAAATGAGGAAATGCACAAACAAATATTGATGACAATAGGGCTGGAGAACCTCTGTGAAAATCCATACTTCAGCAACCTTAGACAAAATATGAAAGATCTCGTCCTGGTCTTGGCGACAGTGGCTGCCAGTGTCCCTGTCTTTGGAAGCTTTGGATTTTACAACAGTGAATCACAACGAACAAATGAAACGGACGATCAGTGTTTGCCCCAAGACATTGCAAGGCACTGTATGATACAAGCCAGGCTGCTTGCATACCGCACAGGTGAGTTGTTACCCTAGTGGAGCAAGGGTGGGTCTCAGGAGTAGAGAAGTTCCTGATTTCAGTCTTACTCTTCCAAATGCTTCTTGAGCAAGCTGCACAACTCCATTCCTACGTGTGAAACAGGTGCAGTAGTAAGAGTAGAGACTCCACAGGGGGACATAGTATTGTGTGTGAAAGCTTTCCAAGAGAAAATCGGTGCAGGTATTTCACATGCAGTGCTGGCAAACCCTGCCCTGCCAGCTTGTCCAACACCCTACTGAAAATAGAATAGAGTGACATTTGAATTGTTCAAGCTGCTCTGAGGCTCTTTCTACTGAGGTTTCACAAGATGCTTCTGTTATCAAATAAATGCCAATATTTCAAGCAGATTATGTACACTTCAGAAAAAAACAATGAAATAATATCCTTTCAGTAGGGCATTAGAGTACAGTTATATTAAGTCTTCAAGTTCTGATCTTATTAGTGCTTATATATCTGATGGGGTTTGGGGTTTTTTTGCACAGATGCTGGAGTTTAATGTACAGGCTTCTGGTGTGGAAAGATAGTTACTGACTTTCACTTGCTAGGGATGACTTCTGTTAGTAACTTTATTCTCTCTGGGTAGCAATGCAGTAACCTGATAAGTTCTTCCAGAGAACAGATTATGAAGGCTTAAAACTTGGTGGTACTCCTTAGTGATGTTTTTGTCCTCTAGATACGATAGTTGCTTTTTCTAAACCATTGTAAACAAATAAATAGTACATACGTAAAGCTTAAACCAAAACTAACCCCCCAACACACAGACAAACCCTACCTATCAAATCAGGTACCCTTCACAAATTTGGTCTCCAAAAATTGCAGAGGAGATTGCATTTTTCAGATGCAATTCACGAGTTCTTTGTACAGTTACTACAGAACAAGGTGGAACAGTCAAGCTTGAGTACTCATTCTTGGGGCAGCAAACTTCAGTTTTATCTGTGGTGTTCAGTCTGGACTCAGATCTGTTTTTTGAGCAAACTCTTATTCCACTTTAATCCTGTAATGAAATTAAAATAAATAGCAGTGCACACACACACATTTAGATGCTTTACATTATTACGTAGGTGAATATAAGGGGAGCAAGATCACAGGATGTTTTCTATGCACTGATGTCAGTGATTATCATCTTCATCACTGCACCAGTGACTAATAAATATGCAGAATATAAAAAAAGTGAGCTTTCATAAAAGATATCTTTGTCAGGAAAGACCCTCTCTGAGTGATTGTATATGGTAGTGATACTAAGGATGATGGAAATGATTAATGGACACAGTGTGTCCTCTAGTGTCAATCAGTGGAAGCCTGAAGCATTTTTTTCTCTGTCATACACTCTGTTTTAACTGGTCAAGACTCTCATCAATAACTACTGTGGAGGATTTCCAAGTTCCATAAAAACCCTCAAAGTCACATAATGAAAGTTCTGTACCAGTTTTTCTAGGGTGGTGATAGAAAACACCCCCCAAAATCCAACTGTTAATATTTTGCCTCTGAATTGGGTATAAAATACAACTAATTTTTACAGGAATTCAGATCACAGTACCATAAAGAATGGCAGAAATTAAATAATTAAATAGTAAACAATGAGAAGGTTTTTATCCGTTTGCTGCCTCACATCAGTGAACCTGTCCATATACATTCTTGGCACACATTTTCTTACCTCTGTGTTGGTTGCTTTGTTGCATCTTTGAACAAATGTGCACAACAAAGTCTTAGAATGACTGCCTTGCAGTTAAAGGACACCCAGCCTTTACAGGAGACTCATAATTTCAAAGCTCTTAATCTTTCTGCATTTCTCTCCTCCTGTCCACAAAGCAACAATAAATGTTATTTCTTACTCTAGGATGTCATATGTTAATATATAGGTAACTTGGAAGTGCTTTATTTGTTATTTACTCCTAAAATGTTATGTATTTTAGAGGATCATAAAACAGGAGTTGGAGCTATTATTTGGGCAGAAGAAAAATCAGTAAGTATTGAAAAAGTTACTTTTTCTTGCACTCACAATTCATACTCGTGGTTTGAGTTTGTTTTCTTCCTTTAAGGTTGTACACTTCTGGTTTTCATACAAACACACAGCACTAAAGAAAGCTTGCGCTTCTCCTGCTTTAGTACCTAAGTTAGTGACTGGTTCATTGTTATGCTTTAAGATGAAGTATAAATTATTTCAGTAACTACCACAGTGTCTCCACCTGGATTTTCAGTGTGCCAGCTTCCATAATCACTGTCAGTTATTCCAGGTATCCTGGCTACAAGGTTTTGCCACAGCTGCTGTTCGGACAGCAAGTGCCTACTCTGCACGGTCCCTCTTTGCAGCTCTCTTTTTGGAAAGGTCTCAGTGCAATTATAGCCTGACAATCTCTTGTGGATATTTGTTGAAGTTGAAATGCTGTGCTGGCTTTAGCACGTTCATTTTTGGATGGAAGTAGTATTTTTCTACAGATATTGTTCCAATGCTTTTTCTCATCAAAACATAAAGTTTTTACTTCTTTATATTTCTGATTATGCATGGTACCAATCCCAGGAAGCCTCATTCTTCATGTGGCTGTAACATACTCTTCATTTAGTTTTAGCAACTCAGCCATCAGCTGCTTACTGCTGGTTTGTTTCTTGTTCTGGTTTCAATCACCCATTGCTACTTATCAACCCACTCGTCACTGGGTCTGTTGAGAGAGATGTGAAACACAGTCTCTGGCACATCAGGGAAGAACTCCAGATGTCTTTAATTGTATACATTACAGAAAGACTTAAAGACTAAGTCCTTCAGATTTCTGTCCCTGCAGTCAGTATTACTTGCCAAAAGGAAAGCCTCTAAAGTCTGGTGCAGCATAACAGGTGTCACAGTTTGGCTGTGTGGCTCCTAGAGAGCTCAGTGGAAAAGCTCCGTACAGATACGGAGCAGACTGCAAGAGCTGAGCTCTCTTTTCAGCTGCTGTAACTTGGCTGAACTGATAATGTGAAAGTATACATTGCACAGCACTTTGATTTAGAACTCTCTTTAAATACCTCCAGATTTGATGCTTTGCTTACTGTTGCAGAGAAGCTGTGATGGAACAGGAGCAATGTATTTTGTAGGCTGTGGTTACAATGCCTTTCCTGCTGGATCTGAATATGCTGATTTTCCACACATGGATGATAAGCAAAAAGATCGGGAAATCAGAAAGTTCAGATACATCATACATGCAGAGCAGAACGCCTTGACATTCAGGTAATGGGCTTATTTTTACCCCTGAAAAGAATGGGATGGTTCAGAAACAACTCCATGACAAATACCTGTCATGGTCTGAGTGCCACACTGCAGCTTGCTCACCCCATACCTCAGTGGAATGGGGAGGAGAAGCAAAAGTAAAACTTGTAGGTTGAGATAAGAACAGTTTCATAATTGAAACAAAGTAAAATATTATAATAATAGTAATAGTAATAAAGATTAAAAGCTAAGTGATGCACAGTACAGTTGCACATCACCCACTAACCAATACCAGGCCCCATCCCCAAACTCCAATCAACGCCCCCCTTCCAGGTAATTCCCCCAGTTTACATACTGGGTATGACATTCTGTGGTGTGGAATATCCTTTTGGTCAGTTTGGGTCATAACGTCTCACTTCTTGTGCAGCTACTCACTGGCAGAATTTGAGGCACAAAAAAGTACTTAGAGTAAGCACTACTTTGGAATAGTTAGAATGCCAGTGTGTTACTAATGTTATTCTCATACTAAATCCAAAGCACAGCACTGTACCAGCTACTAAGAAGAAATTAACTTTATCCCAGCCAAGACCAGGGCATTGCATGTTGTCACTGTCATGAAGTGTAGGTTGCAGTCATGGTCTTGTTTATGCCTATGATGTAGAACTTGGATGTGTATGGACACCAGTCAGGTCCTGGGGTTTCTTTAGACTTGTCAAGTGAACTTGGTTTTTAAAAACTCCTTATTGTTCAGATACAAGCCACTGCTTCTGCTAGGCCATGCTATAACCTGAAATATAGAAGTGTGGCAACTGGTGAGGCTTCCAACAGTGATATACATGGAGACATGCGATGGGTGTTTTGTTCACAGATAGTAAAACCAAACCAGATACCACTGCATACTCCTGTACTTGATTAGGAATAAGTTGCTTCAGAGAATAGATAATACTTCTTTGCTTGCTCTTGTGAAGTATCAAGTTTGTCATGATTCAAACCTATCAAGCTATAATCTCTGAAATTCTGTTTCCTGCCTGTAGGTGTCGAGAAATAAAGCCAGATGAGAGAAGCATGATATTTGTGACAAAGTGTCCTTGTGACGAATGCGTCCCTTTAATTAAAGGAGCTGGTATAAAGCAGATCTATGCAGGAGATGTTGATGCTGGAAAAAAGAAAGCAGACATATCCTATATGAAGTTCGGTGAACTTGAGGGTGTAAGCAAATTTACAGTAAGTATCTGAATATACTATATTCTGAAAACTGTAGGCAGTATTGACAGGAGAGTAAAGTGAGCAGTCATCTGCAGCTACCATAGAGGAGTGCTGTGCTATCTAGTGAGGTGAGTGCACTTGAGAGGTTTCTCTGTCCTACAGTACTGGGGAGAAGTGCTGTGCCATATGCTGCATGGTGGGGCCAAGCACCTCTATTTTCTGTACCTGCAGTGAGGATTTCCCTCTAACTTTCTGCTGTTGTGTGAGGTGGTCTCTTCACACTGGAGTTCTCCAAGCCTCCCTTGTCGCAGCATGGCATCTGATGTGGGAGATCACTGTGTGATTTTGTTGGCTCTTCCAGCAGCTCCTGGAAGAGCTGCACTGGGTTTTGAAGGTAGCCAAGTGCACCTGCACTCTGTGCTCACCATGATGAAGTGCAGCACTGTTGGTTTGAGCAGGCTCATTGCACCTTCTCAAGGGAGTAAATGTCTACACATTCCTTAATAGTTATTTATGCTCAGAGCAAGTGTGTGCTCAAGGGGAGCCCTTCATTTCCCACCTCACCCCTAGTCATGTCTCACAGTGAAGGCCTGCAGGGTACTTTTCCTTCCTCCCTTTGCTCCTTATTCTGTCTTCTGAAATAAGTAAACATTTTCTTCTTTTACCAGTGGCAACTAAATCCATTGCACACTAATGCCCTTGAATTCCATGACCCTACAGCCAGGGAAAGTAAGTATTTTTTCATTAATTTGTTTTATGATTGAAGTCAGTAAGTGACAGCACGTTTTAAACAAACCTGAATTCCTCTGTGATTGATTAGTCTTAATTAATCTTGTTTTCAATGAGTTAAATTTTGCTATGAAAACTTCTCTGAGTTTTTTTAATAGATGAGGTAACTGTAAGTCAAAACCAAGCTTGGCACTGACACACATCACAAAATCTAGTAATGCAATTATCAAGGTCATCAACATGCTCTTTTGCATGTAGATCATTTCAGACTACTTGATGATGTTTAATTTTTTTTTCTATAAAGACTTTTTATATCATGTTCTGTAAAGGGTGCCATTATTTTTCAAGAGAAATTGAACTCCTCCAAGTCATTTAAATATGTTCTACAGAACATTTCAATGCTTCTTTTGTATTTGTGTATATATTTACACAAGTATAGTATAAAGGTCACAAAATCCTTGTCATCATGCACCCCTGTAGCAAGGGCACTGTCATCTTCTGAAAACAGAGTTTTAGATAAGTCTTATTTTGAAGCCTTTTTGTGCTACCCACCACAGGCATCTTCTGTCAGCTACCAATCCTTAAAATGTTTCTCACCCAGAAGGGAAAATAAACGTAGCAGAAGCAGCTAAATAAATTTTGTGCCTCAAGCAGGAAGATACAGAGTGTAAAGATAGGGAGTTGGCAGTTACTCAAAGCACTGAGTACAGCGATAGAGCATAGAAAAGACTGAAGGTGTTTCTTGTGGCACAGGAATAGCCACGTACTCCAAACCATTTCCTAACATGTAGTGAGATAGGTTAGTGGGGAAGTCTCTTTGCTAGCTATTTCCTTATGAGGTCGGAGGAGGAGGGGAGGGAAGGGCTCAGAATAGTGTTTATACCATTAGTGATCACTGCAAAATGTTAGGGCTTGTTTGTCCCTCACTCTCTTAATGGTTTTTAGACCCAGCCAGAGAAAGATTTATCCTGGGGTACTTTGTTTGACAACCTTTAAAAAGGCTCGTTTCTCTAATAATGTTTTCTTTAAGAGGATGTGCTTCCATTTTCAACACTGAACTGTTTTAAGTTGCTCTCTTTCCCTAGTTGTTCCTCTTAGCTATGCCTATTGCGTGTTCCTCTGTGAGGGGAAGAAAATAATCTCCACCTCCTCCCCACCCCCAGCATTATTCCTGTGTGCCTGTCTGAGTATTTAGACTATACTTGCTACTGTAGTAATGTTTGATGCATATTTTTTTCTTTAGATGGCATCCAGAAAACAAGATCGCTGGATGACCAACTGCACCAAAACAAGAAACTGTGTCTTGGTCACTGTTGAGTAATTAAGCACTTCCTCAGTCTTGCTTCATACTTTTTATAATACAGCCTGTTTGCACTTTCAAATAAGGAAGAGTTTTATTTATTGTTTGGAAAGTGAATTTTACAATACTTTTATTTATGATGTCTTTAATGTTTTATGGAATTACCTGAAGGTCCTTTTAATTTAGAAGCTCCTGGCGAAAAAATGCTGCTTGTATTTTCTGTGAAAGTAACTGGGTGGCTGATCATTGTTAACACATTAAAAAAAATATACTGAAAGTTTATTGCTGGTAGATCAGAGGAGTAGTAAAATGGTGTTTTATTTGCTTGGTATATGTGTTGAGGGAATGAATTTCTAAGTTCTGGGCTAGCAAAATGCACAAATAAGCCCCAATTCTTCAAATACAATGAAATGTATTTACAATATGAAATGGTAAATAAATAATTGCCAGCAACTATTTCTGTTCCTGAAAGTGGCTATTGCTTTTCAGTCTGCATCACAGTATAACAGACACAATACCACTGGGATAGGAGTCACTGCTAGATAAATGATTTGGAGATAAATCTTGTCTGTCTCTCAGGCACACTGTATTCCAACTACCATAGCAGCAGAGTTGTTTTGTTTTGTCATACTTGCGTTGCTGTTCTGTGTCCTTCCTCAAGTGCAGTCCATCTGATTTAATGAAGACAAAGATTAGGTTTGTTTTCCCTCAGCTCCTGGATACAGGCCTAAAATCATTTGGCTGTATGCATCTCACTGGCCCCTACATACATGTGAAGACTGCTAGTGTTCAGGTTTTGTTAATCTTCGCTAGCAGGCTTCTAGGACTTCAGAAGCTAATACATTGCCGGTGTTCTGTTGTTTCTTAGATAGGATGATCTGTACCAGAACAGAGTTGTCCCCAGCATCCTTTGAGAGGTCTCTTTCCTAATTCCCATCCGTTTCCTCTTTGAATCTGACATCTAGCTGTCTGTTTTAGCAGATGCCCCAAGACTTTCTGCTCACTCCTCTGCTGAGCTCTCAAGTGCAGACACCTTACACCTTTTTCTGCTGCTGCTGGTAGGATATATGAACAGCCCGGCCTCAGTTCTTCCATGCATTTTGTCTTTGCTTCCATCCTTAAAGTCCTGGAAGGGGAATCATGTCTTAAGATGCTGTTGTAGGTTCTGTTTTAGGTTTTGGAAACAGCAAAACTGGGATTGGGTAGTGTGCAAAGCACCCTTAACATGACATTAATTATACAGAGTTTGTTCTCACCCAGTCTGGCTACTGGTCCTGTAATTTAAGGTGCAGTTCTTGATGCCTGGAGCTGCAGGAAGGAGCTGTGCTTCCCCATGGCTCATAGTATAACTTCATTCTTGAGTACCTGGGCTTTAGAACTGGGGAATGCTTATATGCTCTTAGCACCATGAGAATTCACTCTTCCCAGAGCTGGAAAAGCTGCTGTTTCCTGAGCCTAGTTAGTCTGAAGGCTGCTCCAGAGCTGCTGGTTGAGTTTGGTACATACAGGGCTAGCAGCAGAAATCTCACTAGGCAGTTGGCTGACCTCCTTCACCACTGCTGCCTTGCCAAGCAGAACGCATACAGCTTCATTTCCCGGGACCAGGTAGAGAAAAAACTGACCCTGTGTGTCAACTTAAGGGAGGGACGGTGAAATCCTTTTTTGCATCACACCTCATAAGATTGCTTTCTCACAGTAACTCGTGGGGAAATTGCTGAGCTGCCACTTCACCAGGTCTTGTAATCTGGTGCTGAGGAACCCAGGTCCTGAATTTAGGACGAGCAGATCCAGCTGCAAGGAGATTAGGATGTTGATCTGGGTGCTGTACAAACCTCAGAAAGACAATTTTTTCCTTTGATCAAAGATTTTATAGTTTGTTGGCATCTTTCATCTGAGGCTAAAGTTAAATGTTGGGGTTTCATAATGGGTTTTTAGATCATAAATATTTTACTTTGACATGTTTACTCCTCACTTCTTGTAAGCACCCTGTGTTAGAATAATTACTCTTGACTTTTTCGACAGATCAGAAGAACACTGCCTAAATCGGAGTAAAAAGTGCCCCGTTTCACCTACTGAACCCTTCTTGTTTCTATAATCCATTGGTAATACTCTTTTATCTGAGGTACAAACAAGAGAAAAAAGAATAGGGCCAGGTTTAAGGGCCTTCAAGCTTTACACTGATCAGTCTGCTGGTATCAAAATCAGTAAACTGTGTGTCTTTATAAGAACAGCTGAAATTGAAAAGTCCCTGAAACATCATGGGTGGCCTGGGTACACAACGAAGTGAGTCGGGATACAAGTCACATATCACGCACATGAAATAACTACACTGGCAGTGAATGCTGCTGGTAACCTGTACTTCAGGAGGAGTTAAGAGTCTACCTTTACTTTTAATCATTTTTCTAAAAAAAGAGGATTTTTGTACAAACCTTTCTGTGAAACTTGGAATTGCTAATAAGGCTGAAGGTTTGGAAGCCTGGCGTTATTTCTGTCTTGCTGTATTCTATAGATTCCTCCAGAGGCTCACAAATTTCTGTAGGCTCTGATTATCAGTGTAATCCTACTTCTTCAATTTTTACTGGAATTACAAAGTAGGGACTGTATCTTGGCCAACAGGAACAATGTGAATGGGGTTTCTCTCTAAGCCTATGGACTCTCTAGGTGCTGCTGTGCTTGTCTGCTTAGCAGGGAGAGCCATGGAAGATCAGACATCTCCTGCAGTTCTTATTTTGCAAATCACCTCTAGGATGTTTGTTTCTTACAAAAAAACTACAAAGTATTTACTGAAGAAATGTTAAAGTTATATATTTATAAGTTGTGTGAAATTTCCATGTCCATTTTGTGTCTCTTCCCTTCATTTCAGAACAATCATTTTAATTGCAGGTATTAGCTATCAGTAATAATTTGGCCTCTTGACTGAGAATTAGAGAAATTCTCTGTTAATTGTCTGCCTTACAGCAAAACATGTTTTCTGCTAATACATTAATCTGACAGTAAGTAATGAAGTGTATTTTTAAGTGCTTTGGATTATTAGGAGCATTACAGAGTGCTTTGGAATGCTCACACCCCTTACGCACGCAGTGCTGTCCTTGCTCCTGCAGCCCCAGCTGTTTGCCTCCCTCTGCTCTGCCTGAAGAATTTGTCTCAACATGAGACTTCACCCCCTGCCAGCCCCAGGTAAGGGCTGGGATCCCCTTCCTAGGCCTCATGAGTATTAATTCCCTCTTCCTTGGGAAAGCAAGAACTGCCTCACGGAGCAGTGCCACCTCCACAGCCTGTTCCTTGGTTGGAAAGGACTGAAGTAAATAAGCTTTGACCATGCAGCAGCAAAATTGGTCACTGCAGCTCCTCCTGCCTTCCTGCCCGGAATTGCCTGTATGGGCACACACAGGTGTCCCAATTCCCAGGCATGCAGATGATCAGGGCCAACAGCTGTGAGTGAGTCTGTAGCATGAAGCAGGTAATGCTGAGGGTCTGACCCATCAGGGGTTTTACATCCACCTGGTTCCAGCTTGGGCACGTGGACCGAGGGTCTGATGGCCAGTGCAGTACATTAGAGCTATTCATACAGTTCATTTCCCTGTTAATCTGAAAGGAATAACTGCACTCCAAGACTGGCTCCTGTCACAGAGCCACGTGCAGTAAGGAGGCAGATGCATTTTGGAAGTGCTCTTGAACTGAAATGTCTTTCTGACACATGGTGAAGAGTCAGTGGGACACAGCCAGGCTGGCAGTGGGACAGGGCTTCCCAGAGCCGTGTTTAATGTGGGGACTACTCTGGAAAGTTTGCAGTCCTCTCAATAGGTTTTTTGGTTTCAGTCACTGTGCCTGCAAACCCGACTTCAAAGACCTGGCTGTAATTTGTTAGCTCCAGTAAGTGACATTGCTTGGAGAATAGGAAACCAAAGCAGACTGATGGTACCTGTTGATTTCAAATAGACATGGATTATTGTTGTACTGGATCTGTGTCAAGGCATTGGTAGTGGGTGGCTTCAGGGGTGGGTTCTGTGAGAAGCTGCCAGAAGTTTCCCCCATGTTGGACACAGCCAATGCCAACAGGATCCAGGACGGACCAGCCGCTAGCCAAGGCCGTGCCAATCCTGTTGAGGATCGCACACCTGAGCAGGTGGATACTCAAAAGAAGCTCTGACCCCGTGGGAAGCCCGTGCTGGAGCAGGCTCCTGTCAGAACCTGTGGGAAGCCAGTGGAGAGGGCACGTTTTCTGGCTGGACTTGTGGCCCTGTGGGGACCGGTGTTGGAGCAGCCTGTTCCTGAAGGACTGCACTCTGTAGACGGGGC
This sequence comes from Campylorhamphus procurvoides, assembly GCA_013396655.1. Lineage (NCBI taxonomy): Eukaryota > Metazoa > Chordata > Aves > Passeriformes > Dendrocolaptidae > Campylorhamphus > Campylorhamphus procurvoides. The sequence continues at coordinate 745,788 of WBMV01000447.1, forward strand.
TGACACTGGAACAGTTGGTGAAGAACTGCATCCCGTGGGAAGGACTCGTGTTGAAGTTCGTGGGGGGCTGTTACCCGTGGGAGGGACCCACGCTGGAGCATGGGAAGTGTGAAGGGGAGGGAGCGGCAGAGAACACATCAGTGTGCGATGAACTGACTGCAGCCCCCACTCCCTGTCCCCCTGCACCAGGGAGGAGGTAGAGAAATTGGGAGTGAAGTTGAGCCCGGAAAGAAGGAAGGGGTGGGGGGAAGTTATTCTAAGATGTGTCTTTATTTCTCATTCCGCGGCCCTAATTGGATTGGCCATAAATTGAATTAATTTCCCAGCGTGCCCGCCCCCGTTTGTGGGCACGGGAAGGCGCAGCGCTGCGCCGCCACCGCGAGGGGCCGCTGTTGGCAGGGAAATGTCTCCCGGGAGCCGGATCAATCCACTCGGATGCCGGGATCCACCCACCGGGATGCCGGGATCGGTCCACCGGGATGTCGGGATCCACCGGGATGTCAGGATCCACCGGGAGTGGGATCCATCCACTGGGATTCCGGGATCCACCCACCGGAATGTTGGGATCCACCGGGAGTAGGATCCATCCACCAGGATGCCGCGATCCACCGGGAGTGGGATCCATCCACTGGGATGCCGAGATCCACCGGGATGCCAGGATTCAGCCCCGGGAGCAGGGAGCAAGTGAGCAGCTATGGTCTGCCACAAAATATAATATTATAATAATAATCTGCAATATAATATTATATTGCTTATAAATATTAGTGCATACGAATGTCTTAAGGGCGGGTGTCCACAGAGTGGTGAGGCCAGACTCTTTCCATTGGTTCCCAGCCACGCGACATGGGACAACGGGTACAAACGAAACACAGGGAGTTCCGTCTGAATATGAAGGAGAAATTTTTACTGCGGGGGTGACAGAGTGCCAGAGCAGGCTGCCCAGACAGGCCGTGGAGTCTCCTTCCCTGGAGACACTCAAAACCCCTCTGGATGCAATCCTGTGCAATCTGCTCCAGCTGAACCTCCTGCAGAGGTGATTGGACAGGATGGTCTCCAGGGGTCCCTTCCAAGCCCAACCACTCCATAATTCTGTGACTGTGACTGGCACACAGAGAGCTCTGCTGCTGCAGACAGCAAAAGACAAAGGTGTGCTGATGCTCGTTGTGAATGTCAGAACTCTCCAGACAGCTGAGAGCTCTCAAATGGGAAGAGAGAAAATCGGGGCTGGCATGTCTGTCATGTGGGTGAGGGGCCTCCTCACCTGGCTGGCGGCAGCACAGGCTTCACCATGCTTGGGTTGGGAACAGACATGTAGAGGAAAATGCTGAGCACGGCTTTTACCCTGGGGTATTTTGCAGTGTGACATTTATCTTCTGCACTCCAAGTATCAGCTGCTTGTACAGGAAATTTTCCACTTTGCTTTTCTGGGGAGCCAAGCTCTGCCTCAGCACTGGGTGGCTTCCTGTAGCTACAGGACCACTGTGCATTCCCACCACTATTAAAGGGATGGGGTCTGCCCCAGCTTCAATGTACTCCCGCAATGCGTTCTCAGGGGCACTGGACAGGTATATTAACAACAACAAAGCCCTTGCAGTCTGCCTGAGTCTTCCCTCCTCCTTTGCCCACACTGCTTAACTATCTTTAATTTGACTCCAGTGAGGTCACTTCACTGCTTTGCCAGTAAATTTTCCTTCAGGGCAGCTAATTTCTAACTTGGAGGAAAAATAAGGGGTTGAAGCAGCCTGGGGAAACCATGAAACATTTGAACAGTAACTTCAGCAAGAGCCAGGCCTTAGGAACATGTCCCACAAATGTTAGCATAGACACATTCCCCCTTTTCCCTCCAATGTCATTTCAGAAACACTTGAAGGACATATGTAAGATAGGTGAATACATTCATCTGCAGTTAGTCTTTCATTCCTATTGTGGGGCAAGACAGATTTAGCTAGAGAAAACAAAAACCAGCAGAAGCAGAGGAGCTTAACTGTATGGCTAGAGGTGGTATTTATTAGCAGGAGAGCTGGGTCTTTTGCTAGAATGAACATATGTCTCTCCTCCCTCTGCAATGCCTGCCATCCCCTGAGACATCCTGCTTTCTTTCCTGCTAGTCCCCAGTGTCACTTTCCTTTGAGCCTCGGACAGGAAGCACAAGCCATTGCTGTCAGCCCACACCAAGAACCCGCTCTGTGCCATGAGCTAATTGTGGCACTGCCCTTGACACTCCTTAGGGGACAAGGAGAGTCAATCTGTGAATATAATTTTTCCCCCACACCCAGCTTTGAAATGGAGAGGAGATGCCTTCCTCCACTTCTCCCGTGGGATTTTGAGAGCCTTGCTCCCTGCAGGCTCCTGCTTGTTCCACAGAGCCTGTTGGGCATCTGACCATCTGCCTGAGCAAATGCCAGGTTTGTTTGCTCCCTGCTGGCTGCCGGGGCAGGGCTGTGCCGGGGCAGGGCTGTGCCGGGGTGTGCCGCCTGCTGAGAAGTCAACCCTGACTGCGTGTTTGCACAAACAGATGCAGCGGGCTCTGCTTTGACAGGGGTATTTTTAAATCCACTCCAGACCCTTGTCAAAGCCAGCTGTTCTACAATCAAGTTGAAGGGCGTTGCCAAAGCTGAGCATTAGTAGAGGCAATGTACCCTACAATTTGAGAATACAGAGCCTCTATTCATAAGAGTTGAGCAAGGCACTTCATGGCCCAAAAGACATGGTCTTGTCTTTTCTGTGCCCTCAGAAGAAATAATTCCTTTCACTAGTGGACTGGTAGCTCTCCCCAGGAGAGCTGCATGGGGGATTTGGGTGGGGTTTGTTCCTTTAACTGTGAGGAACTGGGCTGTGGTGCCGTGACTCAGCTGTAGTCTGTCTTACAGCCAAAAGACTCTTCGTGCCTGCCAGCTCAGTGCCCAGGTACTTGTTGTGTCCAACTGCTTGTCAAACCTCAACATGCTGGAGGTGCCTGCTGGCACAGCATGGCAGGTAAAACACAGAGGTTACACATTTGGCCATGGGACAATGAGGCTTCATTCCCAAATCTGCACTTGGGGCAGAGGCTCTGAAGAAAAGCACACCCCATCCCATAGCTCTGCAGGCATCACTACCGAGGAGCAAAGCAGGTGCCCTGAAGGAGGGAGGAGGTTGAGGTGGTGTGGGACACACACACGGCCATGCCTCATGGGCTCCACCACTGCAGATCTCTGCAGTGTCACAGACTACGAGGGCAGTGCGGGGCTTTCCTGGGGCCGAGGTTCAGCAGCAAAGCCCTCCCAGCTGGTGCCAGTGCTGTAGGGTGGTGACAACAGCCACGAGGCTCTTGTAGCAGTGGGGAATTACGGTGTTCACCTGCACGATGCAAGGCTGACCACTGTCCCACAGATGTGCTGGCACACCACCTGCCCCTCTCCCCGGCACACCGGTCACTGACCCAGATGGGGGAGCTGCCTCCCCTCTGGCATGGCTGGCCATGGCTGCACCCCCGGCACAGGCTGTCCCCATGCTGCCACTTGCTGCAACACGGCCCGAGGTGGAAAAGGTTATTTTTACCATGGCTTTGGAAAGCCTCTCACAACCGATGCCATAGGAACGGGGTGGGTTGTTTGATTGTTTTTCCTCCTCTTGCATTCCTGGAAAGAGTGGCCAGCTCAAAGCCAGCACTGGGGAGCAGGACCATGAGTCAGGAGGGCTGGGCTCACCGCCTGCCTCTCCCTGGGGTTCTTGGGGGAGCTGGGCCAAGTCACAGCCCTGTGAGATGCTTGGCTTAGAGCTGAACCACATGGCCAGTACTGCTAACCTTGTCCTGGGTTTCCCCTTAGCCTTATCCCATGTTCCCTGCCCAGCCCCAACTGGGCTCAGAGCTAGCTTGGTCTGCTGATGGCCGATGCACCAGAACCTGAGGGATTGGAGCCTTTGCTGGAGACAAGGCTGCCCTTCAGCATGGGCTGGAGTGACAGGGACTTTAGCTTCTTCTCTTCCTCCACCCACAGCAGCTCTTGCCCACAGGACTGCCTCTCATCAAGGGGCTGAACCTTATACCCAGTCCATGGAAACCTGTATTTTTTTACAAGAATGCTTAGTCAAGAAAGGGGAGAACTAAGACACAATTACCTTTCATGTCACACCTGCCTCATAAAAACTATCACCATCAGGCATAAGATGTTCTGCAGGACAGGGCCTCCAGCCAAAATGCTGAAGTGTTTCTACTTCAAACAGAAAAATGAAGCACTTGTTGGCCCAGAGAAAGAGCCTCTCTACTGACCAAACACCACTGCACCCTTTGGAAAGAGGCCCGAGTTCTTCTAGCCCTGCTCCAATTTCACAGACAAGGGCAAAGCACACGCTACAGAACAAATGGGATCTGGACCTCCTCTCCCTCTTGTGAGTGCTTTTATCATTAGATTACAAGGTCCAAGTCATTCTTTCCTTCTCATCTGATCTTGTCTCTGGAGAATTCAGATTAAGAGGCTCAAGAGGTCTTAACGCCCACATTTGCTGAAGGCCAGAGTCCTGTGGCCTCCCCTGAGTTCACACCTGCTGGCACACATGGCACTGCACACTGGGGAGCCTGCTGCTGCCTCTAATCAGATTTTTCTTATTTCAGCACAAGCTGCCCAAATCCCAGGACAGAAACTAATGGTTCAAAGATTCCTGGCACTCTGCTGTATCAAATAAGGTTTGACGTTACAGGACTGTATATCTCATGTTGGCAGAAATTCATTCATATGATCCAAACCACCCTGACTACTGGGCAGGGAATGAAATGAAGAGGCTGCAGACCAAGCATCCTCCAGCTTCATTTTCTCTCCAGAGAAAATCTTCTTCCCCGTCCTCACTCTGATAAATGTGTCCTGCAATCACACAGCTCCCTCCACCAAATACTAATTTCAGATAAACTGTGAGTTCCTGGTGGGGACACTCCCTTAGGCAGAAGAACAACCTTGACAAATGCACCAAAGGAAACTGGGAGTTCTGTGCTTATTTCAAAGTTGCACTAGGAAAGACCTCATTTTCATTTAATTAGGGATATGTCCCCACCTGCTGTGAAATATTATTATGATGCTTTATTTCATCTTCACCATTTCTTCTGCTTTTTATTCTTTCAAAGCCCTAAGCAAGTCAAGCTTGGGGAAGACTGAGTTACTTGGAGACATGTTGGCAATATCTGCTTCAGGACTGGCTTCTTGTAAGATAAGCTGCAAGAGGCCTGGCAAGTGTCATTTTACTGTAAGACCACTACTTTTTCCCGCTGCTCTCTCCTGCAGACACACACAGAGATCCCTTTTTCACAAGCTCTTCTTACCACTTACTCATGTGGTCTGATGACTGCTCTCCATGGAAAAGACTGCCCTCACAGGGAAAGGGCCATTGCCCCGTTCCCTGCTGGCCTGACACATCTCTGCCTACACACAAACACCGGGGTGTAACTTCACTCCACGTATTACAGCCAGGTTTGGATGCCTTCAAGTGCTCCTCTGTGGCCAGACCATGCAGACAAGAGCAGCTCACAGTGCTGACCCCCTCACAGACTCTCTGGGCATCTCTGTGTGGGTCACACTCACTTTGTCAAGGACAGGCATTCTCCAGCGATGCTCCATTAGACGCTTTTTCCGAGCACTGGCTGAACGTCCAATATTCTCATGTGACTCCAGGGTCTTCCAGAGGCTGAGGCAATGGACACGTGTCTCTGTGTTAATCCAGCCCTGGGGACCAGCCCCACCCCAGGAGCTCAGAGCACAGCCAAGCGCCCTTTGGATTCAGGTTCCAAATCTCTCAGGATCAGACTTAAATGACTGGCTCCAAGGACTGCGATTCTGGAGATGGTCCCTCACTGACCTGCAAGCAACCACTGACAGAGAGCACCATGCATTGGGCTGGAGGTGCAGCTAGTGGTCAGGCTAGGCTGGGCTGGGGTCCCAGCACCCTGCCAGCCAGAGCTGCAGAGGTGATGCTTCAAAGTGCTTTAAGCTCCAAAGGCAGTGTTCATCTGTCTCCATCTGCTGAAACCAGCTGGCAAAGGAGGGAAGGAATTTAGCACTGTGCGGAGTCTGGCTACCCAGAAAAGCAAGAGAAAAAGAACCCACAGGGATAGAAATAAAGGGTGATCAGTAATCATGCCTTTAATAGCTTGTAAATATTTTTTTTTTTAATTCCAGGCAACTAAGATGTGTATTTGTTGTGTGTATCTGACATTGGAAAAAACCACAAGTCCACAACCTGTTCCATTTCTCCCGTTCCCTAAAGTACATAAATTAAAGTATCAGTCACTCCAATATACAAGAGTTTAATGAAATAAAAGGGCTTCTTCTGTTTTTACAATTCAGTGTCACCTTTTGTCTGAAGCTTTAGCTAGAGTTTTAGCTAGAGAACTGTCTTAAAACAAATAGAAAAACTCAGAACTTATGCTGTCCAGAAAAATTCAAGAAATTTCCACTCCCTGCTCTCAAACTCCACTTCCTAATAAAGCCTCAGAGTAGCATTTTCCTGCTAGAAACCAAAAGACCCAAAAAACTCTTCAAACACACCAGGGAAACACGGTCTGTACCACAGAGCTTGTTAAACTTGAAATAATAACAGTGCAACAATTTCCCATTCTACAACTTTACCGCAGAACCTGAATTCACATCAGGATGAGCAAAGACAGAAAATGCCAGACTACAAGTAGCCTTTGGTGCCTGGGGCTGTGAAATGGCCTCCCACCCTTGTTTTTGATATCAAATAAACACTCTCAGCTTTGAAAGCACCTGCAGGCTTGGGGACCTCAGCCCACTCAGCAGTTCAGGCTGAAGCCTTTTCAGCATCTGCCTGCTGAGCCCAGCTCAACTTTGCCTTGCACAGCTGGGAGTGGAATTCTGATGGGAAGACACTGAGGATCCTCCTCTCTCACTGGTGCTGGGACTCAGGATTCTCACTCTTGCTGGTTTCCATAGATGCGGTGTCTTTCCTGGCAATAGAGCACCGGCCTTGATGGAGGGGGTTGCTCTTGTCTTCTTCCCATTGTGGAGTACATGGGCACCGTGTGCCTGGGGCTGCTCCTCTCCTCAGGAGACTGCTTGGGAGCTGGTGGGATTAGCCTGTGCTCTAACACAAGATAGATCCCATACAGAGAAATGGGATCCAGACAGAAATAGCTCATCTGGCTGATGTATCCATCCATTCTCTAGCACTGAACAGAAAGCCTCTGATCTAGAAAAAGGAGAACTCAAAGATGAGAGAACACAAAACAAAGCAAAAACGTGACCTTTACTGCTTTTTCATCTCCTGCTGTTTTAACTAAAGGACCTGACCTATAAGTGCAGCTAACTCCAGAGACGAAGGTACTCTTTCACAGTCTTTTGTGTGTGTGCAGCGCTAGAACCAAGTCACTATGACAGGTGTGAAGGAACAATGTTACAGTCCTCAGAAGACCTGCTCTGTGCACTCACCAACAGCTTGGGTTTGCTGATAGAGAGTTAAGCAAAGAGGTTCGTTCTTCTTGAGCACAAATCAAGATCTGTCAAACCAGCTTCTATTACAGAGAGATCCTAAACTGACATAGATAATTATAGTCTTGATTAAAAATAATATATTATTCTAGATTTTTGGTTTTTTAGTTCTCATGTAAAACCCCTATACTCTTTGACATCTAGGAACAAAGACAAAATAAAAACTAAGCACTTGCTGTGCCTTCTCAAGCACTATTGTGGTATTTAAGGGACACAGAGGAAGTTAACAACTGAGTTTTAACGTCTACAGTGGAAAACAAGAGGAGTTCTTCATGCCGTCGGCCTTTTCAGCTCTCGGATTTGCTTAATCAGGTAGTTCTTCTCATCAGTGAACTGTTCATCGTCGGTCCTCTCTTTCTGGAAATTGCTCAGAAACTCAATTAGCTTGGGTTGGTTTTTCAACAGGATCTCCACAATAGGCTGTGTTTTGGTTGGACTGGCCACAAAAACCTAACATGCAAACAAAATCAGGAACAGAGAGACAGTGAGGGGGTGGGGACAGAGAGAGAGAGTGAAACATCAGTCACAACATCTCCATAAGTTATTTTCTACCAAGTCAGCTGAAGGCTGGCAGGCAGATACTCTGCTGCTACACACCTTGTCCCAAGGCAGACACAGAGGAGTTCAAACATGTTGGTCCAACAGTAAATTGAAGCAAAGATATGCCCGTGTGTGGTATCGCTTCCCTTTCATTTTGCTCTTTGTTGATAAAAACTTTAGATTGTAAACCCAGCTGTCCACAGCGAGCTATCAGTTCTCAGCCTCTTTCACCCGCAAGACAGATACACAGAAATTAATTATCAGGAGAACAGAAAAGCTTTGTGTCAGTATCGATATCATTTCCATATTAACCCAGGCCTAAAATTAGACTTGCCAGTTTTGTTTTGGTTTGGAAAAATATGTCAGAGGCCCCACTTCCCTCTGCCTAATCCATTCATGGGGGCATGGAAACTTACAGCAGCAGGAGCAGGATGGTGTGACCGACACTTTCACAGCCCTCCCTGAGCAGAGGAGGCTGGTGAAGGAGAGAGGTGACATGAGATACAGATACTCACCTGGTGCAGCCAGCCCAGCACTGTGGGCTTACTGGTGTTCTCCAATAGTAGGTTTTAAAAATAAACCTACCCATGCTCTGATTTTTTTTCTCCTGTAATCCCTAAAGCTGCAGTTTTCCCACTCTGAACATGATCCTTTATGCCACAACACTGTTTCTTTAACATTTTCCCTGCCTTAAGTGCTGGCTGAGGACAATAAACCTAAGGCTGGTTGCAAAGGCTAGCGGTGACGAGCTCTGTTCAGGGACCTCAGGAAGGCACGGAGATACAGGCTCTGTGGACACTGGTCAGGAGGGGCAGATGGGGCCTGCAGTGGGAATACACAGGTGCAGCACACCCTGGGAGGAGCTGCCACATCTGGCTTGCACCAAGGTTACCATGGCTGGTCAACAAAACACCGCCTGAGCGCTTGTGCAACGACAGAAATAACTTCAGTTATTCTCTAACCCATGAGAAGAAACTAAGGATGGACAGAACTGGAAAGCGTCCAGTTTCCCTCCAAGCCTGTCCAAACCAGAATGAAAACAAACATCTGCTGACAGTACAGAATGGCATGTTATCTGTCCGAGCACAGGCGGCACCACCGCTGGCCCAGCCTCAGAGCTGGTGGCTCCAGACCTGAGGCTCTTCTGCAGGTTCATCTATCACCACGGAGGCTGTGCCAGCATGGGAACCTGGGCCATGTCCAGCTGCACAGGGAGGAGCTGTGCTGCATGACAAGGAACATGCACACTCTGTTCTGGGGGTGCATTACAGCCCCTTGCCCCCAGAAACAACACCTGGTAAAGCCTGGGGCAGGGTTCAGACTGGACCCACTGTTGGGCTTCATACATCACAATAAGAGGATGTTCCACACTACTTGTATAAAATGCCATGAGAGAGGAATGTGTGGAAGGAGTGGGGCTCAACACACACTGACAGTGCCACACTGAGTATTTCTGCCCAAACAGGAAGGTAAGAGTACTTTTTTGGAAAATAAGGTGAGGCAAAGCATCTACTCTGAAACCCTGGCATGCTGATGCTGTAACAGCCCTAACCTCTGCCCATGCTTTTGTCTCTCCGGATCCGTCCCTTCTCAGGCTGCTCCTAGGAGCCTTTGCTTCAAGGTACTTTTCCCTCTGCTCTGTAGAAAGAACTGCAACCTCTGCCAAGTTGGGTGAATGTTTCCAGACCCCAAGTGTATTACAAAGTTCTCCCTGATCCAGCACCCGGGCTGTGATCCCAGTGACAGCACAGGATCTACAGTTACTCACACAGGCCTCCACATCGCCCTTCTCTGATTACTCTGAGCTATAATCCTAAATAATTCTTTTTTTACTCCTACTTGCCACCTAAAACTTCTCAAGAGCAGCACTGACAGCCTCCACTCTCAAGGACCCCTTCAGAGCAGCCACTTCAGATAGCAGCTTCCTGTAGGATGTCCAAAGTGCTCAAAGGGCAGTTTTGTACCAGAGACAACATCTATCCCTGGATGGGACAGCCAGTTCAGAGCTCTCACTACACTCGATGGACTGTCAACAGGCAGGGATGAGGAAAGTAATTGTTTACAGATCTTCATTAAAAGTTTTTAACTTTGGAGTTTTGTTCCCCCTTGGTGACCAAGAGAAGAAAACCATCAAGTACACCGGCAGGACCCACATATTCAGAAATAATCTGATGACAATGCAGATGGAAGCCATTAAAGAAGGCCTGACCTTGAAGTCCTGAACATCTTCCTTCAATGAATATTAGGCCTTCTTGATATCTGTCCCTGAAGACAGGTAAAGGGTGATTCAAAATGAAGAAATCTAAATAATTCTTCCTGTAAAAGCTATCTGCTCTGCAAACAGAACTGGAAGGTTAGTGGTAAAACTAGCAAATAGCATTTCATATTGGTCCTGCCACTGGTATTACCATAGCAAATAATTAAAGAACTTAGCTTAATAGAAGCCATCACATCCTGTTTATCTTCCTGCTCAATTATTTATAGATTATAATCTTCCCCTTGTAAAACTGGCAAACTGAACATTCAAACAAAGATGATCTTGACTGCCAGTCTTGCACAGTGTCAACAGGGACTCATAAAGAGAGAATGTCCAAGGACCAGAAAATTCCTGAAATGTTATTCAATATTTTAGTTAAGCAAACAAAATCGGTTCTACCAGTATCAACTGATCAGCTTCACATAGCCCAGGAGCAGGACCATCATGAGACCTTACTTTAAAAAGAGTCCCCCCTCATTCAGAACTCTGTATTGTCATAGAGGGGGAGAACAATCCCTGAAAACAAATAATTTTAAATGCTATCTGGAACATTTCTACCAAAGTGAAGTTGAACCAAACCACAGAGAACTTAGTTTCACCTGTGGCTTTATTATGAAAGGGTGCATATTCTAGAGCACTAAATTCAGATAGCCAACAGAGACCCAAAATAAAAAAATATAAAAATTCCAACTCTAAATATAGCTGTTTCAGCACAGTTCTGTTTTGTGAATATCTGCAAAAGGCCTGGAATGAAAATAAACTCTGAAGCTTTAAAAGTTGTCCAAAGTGGAACTATTGCTATCTTCTCCATTAAAAGTCATACTGTATTTCTTCAAACAAACATCAAAATTATATGATTGAGAATTTGACCTTATTTCCTTGAAATTAATAACCAGCCATTACCACCCTCTGGGACTACAGCAGAGCAAAAGTGATTACAAAGGATGGATGCCCTGGACTGAGTATTCTAAGACCTACTCTGGGGTCATGGACAATCTTACTGTCAGGAAACTGCACACGCAAGTGCCTCGCAGTTCGCATTGCTTATAGCACAATGCTCCACATAATAATTCTTGCCCTTTAAACTCTCCAGCTAAGGAACAGAGAGGACACATCCCCACAAACGTGGTTTCAGCTTCATACCAAGAAGAAACTGCCAGTACGGTCCAATTAAGTGAGGCCGTTTGCAGAGCAAGCTGCAGGAGGTAGCTTGTAATGTGCATGAAAGAGAATGGAAAAATGAAACTAAGGTCACAAAACACAGTGTACCCATTCTATTTTTAGATTTAAACAGTAAAATATATCTTGCTAAATGTCTGCTTAAGAATGACAAAGTTGCATAATCCCAGTTCACTGCTACAGAGTGTTTTGCTCAAAATAATCTAATTGTTTATGTGAAAGCCAAGAGAGCTTCTAATTAACCTTTATTTGTAAACATGAAAGGTCAAAGGAATACCTGCACTGTGTTCACTGAAAGATTTGGTCTCCCTTACAAACAGGCAAACTCGAAGTAGGCTCCACTAATAAAACACATTACAAACCCATCATGGGAGCTGGAGAGCCCTTCCCAATACTTGGTCCTCAAAGCGTGTGTGCTCATGACTGACATCTCTAAACTGAAATCACTGTGGAGAAGAATGGGTGACTCTCAAAGCCTACAACTCTAGGTGACCCTTTTGACTATTTATAGAGGAGGAGGGAAGGGGTGAGGTGTGTTAGCTTTTCCTGAGGATTAAATTCTGCATGATCCTCATGCATACATTGACTGGGACATCCAGCTCTACAAGGCAGCTGCAGACCTTCAGAGTGGTGCTGTAAGGTAGAAGCTCCATTTTGCTCAGGGAAAAGGAAGAGAAGGGGCTGGAGCTAGTAGGAAGATCAAGCATCTCCTCAATTGAGGATGCAAAGAGGCACTGCAAGTGGGCACTCTGTCTTCATCTTCCTACCCAAGGCAACCTGGATGAATGAAATATTCTCAGAGCTTGAGGGTACTGGCATGTTCAGACACAAAACGTTCCTGCAAAATAAGTTTGCACTAGAAGTACTCATCATTTTAATCTCTCCCTTACAGTTTCGAATCTTCAATAATTAGAAATTGCCTAAGGGAGTAAGAGTCATAAGCCTTTTTTTTGGGGTCAGCTGGGGCATGGGAGCATTGGAATCCTGATGCTTACAAAACAAACACTTTTTCATTTCTGCTGTGTCTAACTGGTGAAACATCTAAATCAGGTAATTTAAACCCAAATCTTTTGGCAGCTCAGACAGAGCAGCAAGTATCCACTTCTCAGCAGACCTTTGATTCCAAATCGCCATGGTTTGTCTACTGTAATTTCAGCCAGCACTGCACAGGTATTTTGCAAGCATAATTTAAAAATGCAGGCACAGTTTAAAATTTATGAGATTAAGGGCTGAGGACAAGATTCTTCTCCCAGTTACATTAACATAGAACTATTACAGCTGACACAAGAACTGGGCTGAGGGACACAAACCCAGAATCAGGAGGCAGGGAATTCAGAACAGGGAACAGTCAGCCTCCAAAATATTTTTAGGCATTTCCTTCAGCAGTTCTCAAGAAGTTGGAAATCAATTGAAGAAGTGAAATCAGAGGGAAAAGATCTTCTCTGACCCTCTCTGCAAAGATAATTCACAATGTGATTTTCTATAACATACCCTCTTAACCACCTTGCCCTCTGGGGAGAAGCTGAATGCTTCTACATCCAGGGACCCCAAACCCTCAGTGAGGAGGAGCCTACAAGGAGAGCTCTGCTGCACCCTAACAGTTACTCTCACGTGCTGCTGGTGGTTACCAACAAGCAGTTTCCACCTGATCAGGTTCTGATCTGAGTCTGCAGGTTCCCCAAAAGGAGCGCTGTGTGTGTGAGGCAGTGTGAGGAGTGCCATGGCACCACTGAATTGCTGCTGACTGGTACCACTGGAAAAACCCAACATCCCATGGAGGTATCTGAGGGCAGGGCTTGGCCCTTTGAACTGAAGAGACAGAATGCCACCACTGCTCCCCATTTGTTTTGATGGGCACTCCAAGGTCCAAACATTATGCCCACCCAGCAGTAACTGCAAGTAGTCAAATACGGCTGAGCCTGCCATAACCCCACTCTGACTGGAAATGGGATGCAACTTACTGAAAAAGGAAAGGAGGAAAGGGAAAGCAGAATGGGAGCAACAGCAATGCGTGACATGGTTGCACGCTGGAATTCTTTCAAGTTATTCCAAGTCCTTTTGAATGCCTCTTAAAATAAGTGAAATCAGCCATTCCCAAGGCATGGGTCATTCCTATCATAAATTCAGGAACAGCAACTCATGTGTTTGATAAATAAAAAACTAGCCTTTATTCACAGCATGGCTAAGAGAGCCCAAGCCTCTGACACCTTCCCCCCATAGGCATCTCAAAGACTGCAAGTGTTTGGAGCCTGACTTCCCGCTTATCTTGGAGCCACATACCTCTTGATAAGGAGGAAGAGTAGAAGTTACTCACAGTGGTTCAGTTCACTGTGGACGAAGTCAGCAAGGGAACGACTTACCAAGCTGCTTATTTCAGGAAGGGAATTTTTTCTTTAATCCTCCTTGAAGCATTTTTTTTCCTTTTAGGAAACTAAAAGCTTTGTGGAGAAGCTGCACATTCTCTAAGCCTCCACACTGAAGATCTGAAAGCTTTTTTTCCAACTCAGAAATGGCAGAAGTACAAAACTCAACAAGTCACCCTGAATTTGTGGAGGGTGATGTAACCTTTCTTTTGCAGTCTTTTATTGTGATCTGGCATCTTTCTTCACCATCTGGGGGAAGGGATACCCTTACAAGCTCAACAATCCTCTTCTGAAAATCATTAGCAACTCCGTTTATAGTTTGAAATTAATGTGTTCATTCCAAATTAGTTAGTTTTGCATAGAAACAATCAAACTTGCCCTCTGTCCCAGAGCAGAGAACTCCTTTGATAGCAATTGGTAAACTCACTTCTTAACATTAATCATTATGAAAAACGTGACACTGGTTGGATCTCATAATTCTTTGATCACTGAAAAGGATGGAAGGATTAAACTAATTTAAAGCTGAGATTTACTGAATCTTTTTAATACAAAAATTTTAGAAGCAAATTGTGTTTGCACTGATGGCCAGCACCAGCATCATCTACTTTTAATCATAATGCGGAGTTTTTAGACCTTTCTTTTTTATCTTTACACAGAATCACAGGGTCAAATGATCTAAGAGTAGGGGGAAGGTCCCCTGGATACTGCCTAGAAGGTGTGTATTTTGTTACTTGTAGCTCATTACTTGCCCGACTACCTTTCAGCACAAACCAAAATGCTGCTGCTCAAGATCTCACCTGAAGGAAGGCAAGCAGAGATCAGAGGCTGAGTGATAGAAAGGTTTTCAATTATGACACTCTCAAAGGCTGGAAGTGACTGTAAGCCCCAACCTTTGCCTTCATTTGCTGGACTTTTTCTCGTCCACCTTGAAAGACACTTTTATGAGGATAAGAGAAAGTCTGCCACATCTGCAGCTCGTCCTAGCTCACCTTGAACACATGGAATGCTTCAAACTGAATGTTGGGGCTTTTGTCTCGCAGCAAGTTCATCATCAGCTTCAGATTTTCTGGTTTGCTAATGTATTTTGTCATGATGGCAAAGTTGTGTCGGTCCAGAATCAGTTCACCCAGCAGCTACAGGCACAATTAGGAAAAGAAGACATTTTTTTTCAGTTCACATTACTTTTGAATACAAAGAAAGCAGCAGCGTATTTCAATGTTTGGTTAAGAGGTTTCAATGTCACTACCTTAAAAAAAAAAGAAAAAAGGTAACTAGACTTGTTACCATACAGTTGGTTACTTAATACCCAGTACTGCTTGTCTTCTAAACACTACAGGGAGGGATCCTGCATATAGGCTGGGTGTCACAGGAACTGGTGTGAGCACTTAGGCCAGAAACAAGCGCAGTGCAGCTGTCCCACAAAGACACCTTCATTTCATTTGTGTGTTACAGTAACACACCTATCTGGTTCCATCTGCAGGTCATGTCAGACTTGGTGCACCAGAGACTATCATGTTACTCTCAAGTTCATTTTAACCTGTGTTCTGAACCAAAGTACAGATTTGAGGTGGGAAGAAAAATTATAGTGCTCGTTCCACAGAAACGGCCCAATGTTTCACCAAGCATCCAGAAAACAGAAGACAATGAGCTCCTGTGCATTTCCAGAAGAGCATCACAACCCTTAGTTCTTTTTTGTCAGGAAAACAGCTGCTTCATTGCCATACATGCAACTTCATACTGTACATAACACGGAGTACAAATTTAGGAGGAAAGTGCTGAGAGACTTTACCTTCAAAGATTGTCTCTTGGTTACATAGTTCTCAGAATTAAGGAGTTTTTCATAATCCTCAAAGACCTAAAGTAACAAGAAAACACAGATGCATCAGATTCATGCCTATCCTTCCTCCTCTTGGTCCTTGCCACCCCAGAGGGGCAGCAGTGACAGCAGCAGTGACAGTCTCTAACATTTCACTGCAATGCCAGGCGCCCCTCTTTTGGCCTTTTTCCTTGGCTGGTTATCATGCAGTGAATTAATGCCTAGGAACACTCCTCTTCCAAGTACTGCAGATGAGGATACCACATATGGACTGGATGTAACAGGGGCTGGCATGAGCCAACTAGGACAGAAGTAATGCAGAGCCTCTACACCCTTCTCTTACAGAAGGGTGAATGTGCTGCCAGGACATGTGGGTCCAGCATGTAACATCCACTCTACTCATACTGTGGTCATGACTGGCTATGTGATTTAATACAGTACTCGAAAATGGTGCTGGTACATCCCAAAAGCTCCTCTTGTGAGGGGTCACCTCGTCTGCCTTCAGCACCCTCACTCACTAAAGCCATTTGCCCAACAAGGATCACCAGGAGCCAAGTGTGTGCTGGCTTTTGCAGGATTGGGCCAAGGGAGTCTTGTGGTCAAGAAGACTGAGAGAGAAGAAGGCTGCAATATGGCCAAACCATCTACCAAACAAGCGAAAAAACTCAACACTGCTGTCCAGTAATCAGCTGAAAAATTGCTCACTTAGGCAATTAATACTTAAAAATTTAAAATGTTAAATAAATGTAGAGTGGGGACTGTTCCGGTGCAGTGCTTCAGTATTAAGAGAGAAGATTAGCAGAGACACTAATTTTGCTCCAGTTAAGCTGCATTTGTGACTCAGCAATAATTAGCCTGCTCTTTATTTAAACTTCTTGATAACTAGAATGAAAGAAATTTGTCTTTTCACTTTGGCAATGAAACAAAGAATAACTCAGGTAACATGAGAATATAACCCATAATCTAATTCCATGATCTGTATCAGTCCAATTCTAGTTGATTCCAATGGAATTTTTCTGACCCACAACTCTGTCTAAAACAGAGCCAAAAAATCAAACTGAAAAATGGCAGCTAACCAAAGGACTGATTGCCTTAGGATGATAATAAGAATACTCCGACCTCAGGCCCTCATTTAGGTACATGTAATTTTCAGTAATGCTAAAACTTCTTCCACAGTAACTCTTTGCCTCTGTCCCAAAGTATTATAAATAATACCAATATGGCCCTATTGGTGCTGGGGTATCACAAAACTGTTCCAAACTGCACATTTTTCCCTGTGATCTATTTACACACAAAGATTTGGTTCTATTCAAATATGAGGAGACATAATGCACACAGAGAAGAATAAAAGCTGCTTTGAAATTATGAGTTCTCCTGAAAACTTGGTGTGTGTCCCCAGGTGTGTGCAGAGGGGGCAACTGCAATTTACACATCATGCAAAGATTCTGCTCTAGTAAAAAGCAGTGATTAGTTTTGCAGTCGTATGTAACTATTTTATGTCAAACATGAAACCCCCTGCTACTGAAAGGGCACTTTTCCAGCTAAGCACAAAGAAAATTAAAAAAGTCTTTTAGCATTGATACTTACTGGTTCGTAATTTTGTTCCAGAAATTCTGCCACCAACGATTTGTGTCGTGTTAAGAGGTCCTGTGGAAGAACAGAGAAAGGTTACCTGAGAGAGCATGCCCATTTGATTATCCCTTGATTCTCAAATGTATTTCAGCACCTTTTACCAGAAGGCATTTACAACATGGCTTCGACAGACAACACTGCATTATGAGTTCAGTAGGCCTTTAGGAACTCAGTTAATGCTAACAGAACCTGTGTAAAACTATCCTAATACTCTTTCTTTTTATTCCTGTCTCACTCCCACCTTTTCTTATGCTCATTTGTCATAGTGCACAGTGTTTATGCTAAACCAGGAAAGGGGAAAGGAAGAACATAAACTAACCCTTTATGGAGGGATGAGCTATGATCTCCAAGCCAGAAGTTATCTACATGCTACCCCACAGCTGGAAACTGTGCTAAACCAGATTAACCACAATTGCTCATCTCCAAGAATACCACAAGGAAGATTCAAATTCAACTGCTGCAGTAAATTAATAAAAAAAAGCTAGTCACCAATCTAAGCTGGACATCCAGGTTCCCTCGCCCTCTGCTCCATCCTTAGGAAGCAGACTTAGGTAGGTGGGATGAATCCCTTCTGCAGATCTTTTTCTGCCCAAAGTTGGCTTACTGACACAAAGCAGTAGGAGACCTTTCAGACAGCTGAATGGGATGCCTCCCATGCTAAATTAAAATTTAAATTAAAGGAACCTCTCCCACAGAATGGGGATGCTGGTGCTCAGCAACAGAGTCTCTTTACTGGAAAAACAGCTACAAACTGGAGTGGCCAGAGGCAGGCATTTGATTTTAATCTTATCGCTTCTTTTGAAACATAACACTGATCACAATAAATGCCTGATGAAGTCTATTCAAGTTGGTAAGTTTTTGTTGAATCAGTTTCTGCTCTCTTTTTCATCATCTTTTCCTGAGTTCCCCTCCCCAGTCAGAGGCTGAAGCTGCTGAGGAGCTCAAGCAGATGCACAGACACATCATCATAAATAAATCCTTTACATACTAATCCCTTAATTTATTTTTACCATCAATTATAAGAGGAAAGCACAGCCCTGCAAAATTCAGTGCATGTTTTAACACTTTCCTTTATTTAGCAGGACTGCAATGACAGCAGTTTTAAAGGTTAAGTGAAATATATGTGATTCATGAGCTTTTATGCAGGGCACTTAGGAGGCAAGTACAACATCCTTCAATAGGGGGCACAAACGGAATATAATCCAAAATGAGCTTTCCATAGAAAATGACAAGAAAGCGTGGAGCAGCAGTATTCAGTCAGTACTCTTTCCAACTGCTGCTTGCACCCTCCACAGCCAACTTATATCTCTAAATACAAGCGTCTCACTCTGCATTTTTAACAGCTCAGTTTTCTCTCTGCAGTGCACCTGGGTGAATTTAATTAAGAAGTACATCTCCAGATCATAAAGAATTCCAATACTTCCCTACTATAAATATCCTCAGACTTCAATGCACATTTAATTAAGCCCTCCTCTGGTGCATAGACTATCCAAGGCTTTCAGCTCTGAACCAGACACCTCGATGGCAACACTACAAACTCAACATGGGGGCAACAGTACTGAAAACAAGAGTTCAGTAATGCAGCCAGCAAGCAATCATATTTTTCTAGTATTAGTAATGAGGTAGCTCTATATTTCATGATTCAATTGCTTCCACATCACTTCTTGCTGTTCCAGCTATTCAGAGTAACAGACAAATAGGAGATGAGAGGAGTAGCCAGTTTATTTCCAGAACTGACCCTGTATCAGATGCTAAGAGGATATTTAAAAAACAAAATAACAAAAAAACCCACCTAAACACCCCCCAAAAAATGCAATTTTATACATTTCCCCCAAGCACTTTAAAAGGCAATTTCTGACCTATGTCTGCAGATGAACTGCCCTCATATTCCTCTCTTTCCAGTGCATGTGAGGATGTAGAATTCTATTTTTAAAACCTGCTAAAAATACACTCAGTTCACAGGGGACAGACGTACTTTCCACAGCTGTAGATCTGTGAACAATGTCAATCCCTCTTTTTTGGGGAGAGGGTTGTAGCAGTCTGCAGTCCTTGCCACAGCTTAACTGACCCTTGTCCCCATCCTTCCTCCTGTTTGGGGTGAAGACTGTCCATCACCACCAACACACTCTGCTGTCATGCTCAAAGCCGAACCCGGGGAAAAGATATAAATCTCTTCTCTCAAGCTGCAAACTGAGTCCAAGAGCACTTTTTCTAACCAGAGACCAATATTCTTCTGAGCATAGGATAAAATGCCACAAAGATTTAAATATCTCAGTTATGTTGCATTTTTTTTTAGAGCCCTGCACCATACTATTCCTTGTCTGTGCTTTTGTGCTAGTTTGACTTTCGTAACATTTACCTAATGGACACTGCAACATCGAAACTTAAGTAAGGGAAAGATGCTGCTATTGATTAACTGGTGGTTTGAATTGCTAATCCTGCTCAAGTCATTACTGAAGAATGCAATGTTATCTCCATGATGCAAATATTCATCCCATTTGGTAGGTTAGTAAAACCAGTAAAAAGCCAGGTTTCAGTCAACCTTGAATCACTGAGCTGAACTCTAACATACCTTGCAGTTATTCCAAACGTCTATCTAATCATGTTTCTAATTAGCTTTATAAGGAAAGAATAAATAATGTGTTTCTATGACAGCAAGGAGCTCAGTGATAGAAGAAAAAAAGGAGTTACATCTATATTTAGAAGAGTCTTTAACAAAAGAGAATTTTCCCCAGCTTTCTTAGATTGTTTTTCAGAAATAAATTCATCTTCCCTGTACATAAGCCCACGACACCAAGTTTTGCTGAAAGACTCTACTAGCCCCTTGCAGGAACGATGATGGTCACATACAAACCCCAGGAAATTTGGCAGGCTCCACCCAGCTTCGTTTTTAATACAAAACAGACTCTATACAGAGTCTATGCAGTGCTTCCACCTACAT
This sequence comes from Campylorhamphus procurvoides, assembly GCA_013396655.1. Lineage (NCBI taxonomy): Eukaryota > Metazoa > Chordata > Aves > Passeriformes > Dendrocolaptidae > Campylorhamphus > Campylorhamphus procurvoides. Next base: position 765,991 of record WBMV01000447.1, read on the forward strand.
TGCTTTTAGCAGTACAGTCCTTACACTGAATCATGGGTCATGAAAGTAAGACTATGAATGCACTGTAAAATAATAGTGAGACACAGCATTAATCTAGACCTGACTGCTGAACTCAGAAGGGACAGCAAAAATTACAAGGATTTCAAAAGTCACTTTCAAATGATGCCTTCTATTGTGGCTGGGATGGGCAGTGGTTTTGTCTCTGGGGAAAGGTAGGGAGAGAAAAGGGTTATGCGTTTTGCAAGAACTGTGTGTAATATATGATTAATATGAGTTTTAAACAGTTGCATAAAAGATCTTGGGTTATCAAGATGAACATTAATTAAATACAGGTTTACATTTCTACAAAGATTCTTTGCAGACTTGATCACTGTTGCGAATCCTGTTACAATCAGACCAAGGATTAATTATGTCCTTTACCGAAAGATAAAAAAGTCACCCAGTTCAAAGCAACACAACACTCAGTGATGATTCCTGATGGAGTACCATTTTTGACACAATACCATGATTCAGGGATTGAATAATTTACCTTGAATGTAGCAAAGGCATCAGAAGCAATATCAAATGTTGACATTTCCACATATTTAAAAAAGTCTCTGAACTGTTCTGAGAAGAGTATGATTTTGGCCAAGGGTTCATGTCGGATACACTCTCTCAGCATAATTCCACAACGTAAGGCAATATTTGGGGATTCGTATCTGAAGAATGAAAAGAAACAGAAAATATAAAATCAAAGAAGAACAAAGATAAAAAGGCACTTTTCTAGCAACAGAGGACTTTGTAGCATAAAGAACACATGTTCTAGAGGGGACACAACACACAGAGGGCAGCTCCCAATCACAGCACTGCACCCAGCTTCAGGACTTCAGCCCAAAGCCAAGGAGCGGATGGATGCCACAATTTTTCAGCACAATCCTCTCTCTTCCCCAGCCAAAACACATTTTGGTGTAAATTTGCTTTACACCTCCTCTCTGCAGAAAGGCTCTGGGGAGTGTGTAATGTTTCAACAGAGCTCCTTCACCGTTTCAGATTTATGAAAAAGCAAAGCCCATACAATATAAAAATCTTCCTTTTCAGGTTTAATTCTGAGCCCCTCAGCTTATCAAAAAAAAATGTAACACCTCATGACCATTCATCACCTCCCACTCCTCTTCTAGAGGACATTCCTGCAGAGTATTAATGAGGAAGCTAAGAAAATCTATCCAGGCAGTGTACATAGGATTCAGCTTTCTGCAGCTCCAAAGATTTTTTTGCAGTTTATGAGGAATTCCTCTCAATCCCTCCTCTACAGAGGAAGGGAGAGGGGAGGCAATTCATATCATCTTCTATTTCTATAAAGTCTTGATTTCTTTAAAGCTGAAATTAATCTGAAACTATTAGAAACACATTTAAAAAAAATAAAGGATGAAATCCAATGGTCAAGGACATGAACTTCTTCCAGCAATCTTCAGTCATGTGAAAGTGGTGAAGTCCATGGGGACAGAAAGCATGCTTCATTTCAATAAACTGGTTATACTATATCAGAACTGTATATTATCACCCAGAGCTTATCAGCATCATTTTTCCTTTGCACAATTAATTCCTATGACTAGGCCAAAAGAAATTTTAAAAAAAAAGGAAGAAAACCACAAAATGCCATCTGTGTTGTAAGTGAGTGGGCCCTCAAATTTACCACCAGCTTGCAATTTAAAAGAACGGTAGTGTTTTCTCAGCATACCAGAGCTGCATACTTCAACCTGGTATCAACAATAGTTGGCTTAATGAAAAAGGAATTGCTATTCCAAACAGGCAAATGAAACTTCCCACCCTCAAGGAAATGCAGGCACTCAAGCCCCTACTTGTTTTGGTTTTGGGAAACATTTGCAAACTGGAATTTATAACTCTTTAGACAACGGAAATTCACTGAAGTTTCCCATTGAGGCATCAACTCCATTAACAGGAATACTAATTTGCACAGAAAAGAGGCAGAGCTGCTCCTAGGAGTGCAGCCAGGAAAATATTTAATAGTTGGCTAATGAATATTTTGGTTGGAATCAAAGCAAATTACATTGTTTCCAACACAATAACTTTTTAAAACATTAAATATCAACAGAATCATTCTTAGTCAAATGCTCCATTATCTGGAAGTGAGTTACGGACCTTTTGCTGTTCACATAAGTGAGGGAAGTTGGGTTTGGCTCCTGGAATATGCCAGGAAGAAGTTTACAGGCTACCCAGTCATAACCAGCATGTTCTCTGCACCCACACTTACATGCAAAGCCACCAGGCAGGAATGATAGAAATGTTTTTCAAAATCACTTCTAACAAGCAGTTAGTGCTCTATGTTGATGTTTTTCCACAGCAGAAAAAAAACAAAACATTGAGTTCTCTCTTTGGATGAACTTACAACCTAAAGAAACCCCCACACAGTGACTACTGGGGGCAACTAGAAAATGAAACAACAGACTTGAAATATTTCAAAACACTTGTTTTGGAGGTTGAAAGAGGCAAGACTGAGAGCAGAGATGGATTTCAGCGTAAAGGGAATCAGCCTTGCACAGTTAGTGCCGGAGATGCTACAAGGTGAGAAGCACAAACATGAGATCAGAAAGGCATGAAATGTGAGAAACACAAGGTCTTAACAAACAGATATATTCTGATCTGATTTTACATAAACTTGTATAGCCTGGATTAACTAGTATATCCAAGGATAAACTCAAGGGGAATTCTGCCACCTCAGCCAATATACCAATAAGGCTTTAACTGCATTGTGATATGAAGAGGTCATCACAACACATATCAGAGCAGTGTCTAGATTAGAGAGAGCATGTGGCATGAGATATATATATATATATTCACAAAGGGGCTTAAAAATTTGTCACTTGAGAGTAACAATGCAAGTGCCATAAACAAAGTCCTTAACAGTCACTGTACTAGAGGGACAGTACTATAAATTACAAGGGACCAGAGTTATTTCCGGGCTAATGCAATATGCTGATGCCAGAGAAAAATACTGACCCAAATATGTCTGGATCTCTATATACACCAAACATTCTACTCATCTGAAATCCTACTCATACACAAAGCCTGCACACACAGAAAATAAGATACTATTTAAGCAAGTCCTCATGCAGCAGGAAGGTCAAATAACCTAATGAAACGAAAAAAAGAATTTTTTTTAAAAGTAGGGAACTATGTGCTGTATGTTTTCTGAAGCTGAGAAACTGGAAGGAAGCAGGCAACAAGTAGAATGAAGCCTAAAAGGTAAGAACAGTTATCTCAAGCTGGCAGTGCTGCTGGAGTATTAGGCAGGAAACACTGGGTGGGAGCTCCAATTCAGGATCCTTCCCACATTAAGCCACAAGAAAGCAACTTGGGAACTGTCACGGGGCAGAGAAAACTTTGCATCCAACATCCAAGCAGTAAAACTAAGAGAAGCCTTCACAACTGTCCTGGGCTGTTTCTTCTACAGTCATGGCAGAGACAATTTTTTTTCTCTCCAGGTAATGCCATGATGTCATGTAACAAACACGGAATGGTACAAGTCAGCCAAATCCACTATCCTCTAAGCAGATTTTGATTTCCTGTATTTCATTCAGCATTAGATAAATATATATTTCTCTAATATAAATAATGTGATGCCTTTAGCATTAGATAAATATAAAAACACACTGTCAAGTTCCATTTTCAAGTGGTGGTGTCTAACATGAAGTGCGTGTTCCCCAGTTCCCACTGCACACTGTGGACATGCAGCAAGCTGTGTGTTCAGCGCCCTGCCCTTGCTGTGGGCACATATTTTAAGTATCATTTAAGTATCATTTTTAGACAGTCCCAGCAGCAGGACACAGGCAGGTACGGCATCATTGGGTTTGACATCAGTACATTGCTCTGCAGTAGCTGCTCAGACACCACTGTCAGGGCTGGACAGGACTGACTTCTGGACTTCTGCTGATGAATTCAACAAGCCACTCCAGAAATGGTGATTCTGATACAGTGCAGTGTTGCAGGGAGCTAGTCAAGAAATCACGAGCAAGGAACCGGAGGACCAAACTAACACAGATATGCTGCAGCATGCAGCAGGGATGTCCAAAAGAACACCTAAGTGATGCCATTTAAATATATTCACTGTCTCAGATCACTTACAGTAAAACGTCTGTCAGCAGCACATATGCATAACATAAAAACTTTATGATCATCTTAATGTTCTTGGTTGTTACAGATGCCAAAGAAAATCTGGGACATGATCCAAGAATACTTTTTATCTTTAAACGAAGCCCAGACATATGGTAGTGATACATGCACAATGTGCAAAACCGAAATAAGTGAAAAATTGAAAAAGCAAAGACAGAGAAAAGGGAAGAAAATTATTGAATCTACATATGAAATTGAAATTCAAGTTGTAACAATGATGGAGAGAATTACCACCACTGACCTCAAACAACTACTTCGAAGTTTATATAAATGGTGAATTTTAATGAACAAATGAAACCAAAATCCATTTAACTAGCTTCCTGGTTTTCTTTCTGAGGAAGCTGGTGTTTAGTAACACAAAACAAGTCAAGAATTTCAAAACGAAAGCTAAATCACAACATAACACTATACTTGTAAGAGCAAGACCCAGCTCAGCCCAGACACCTGCCCTGGCAGGAAGGCAGCAGGTCTCTCCCAGCAACCAAGAGCTTTGCCACCACAATCAATCACGAGCTCACCGCACTTGAAATCCCTGGTACTGACTAGTTCTCTCGGTTGCTTTTTCCTTACTCAGCTGTACTGGAATGTGGCCACTTCTGAAGAAAATAACTATTTTAGAGCACTCCTTTGTTTATCCTTCACCTGGCTGGGGTCTGCCCCTGGGAAAGGAGGGAGGCTGGCTGAAGGGAATTTTACCCTTGGGGCTGAAGCCTTGTCATGCTCAAATCTTAGATTGTGCTTAAGTATTTTCCTGGGTATGGAGCAAACGGTAAAAATGAAAATCTTCAACCTCAAGAGCAAGAAAGAGACTTAAAAAAAATCATTCTCTTAAGAACCATTAGTTTAAAAGGCTTATATCATAGTTTCGAATGACTGTTGTTACTTGTGTGACCATACAGCTACAAGAGTTCATATTGTTTCAAACTGATCAGATAAATGCACTTATTTCCACATCAGTTATTTAATCCCAATGACATATAGTCTCACCTCCTTAGGGAAAAAGAAACAAAATCCTAAAGTCAAAAGAAAATCAAGCAGAAAACAGTAGACTTCAAGAGCTGGAAAAGCAAAGCTGCTCGCTGAACAAAAGTGGCTTTTTGTCAAAAGTAAAGGGGACAAAAACCTCATGTGTCTTAGGCCAACATTTGTGCACTCCTGAATGCAATTACAGTTTATGTCCTCTCCACACAGGACTCTATTCCCTCTCCCTTCCCAACCAATCTTGGGAACCACCAGGTTACAGCTGTGCACTGACTCCCTGAGGTTAAAAAGACCAAAAAAAAATTAATGTTGAAAGCTATAGAGTTAATTACAGAATTAATTTAAAGTTGAAGTTCACTTGTGGCCACAAGCATTGTGTGAGAAGTCTGTCCCACAGGCACAACTACTCTTTTAATGCCTTTTTGCTTTTCTCTGTTCTACCACACACTGGTCCAGTTTTACTCCAGTTATTTACAGACACCGCTGCTGGTCACTCCTGCAACGTGAAAATGTCTAAATCAAACTCAGCAGTCACCAACAACACTACACAAGAGTTTAGGGCAAGAAGTGAAGTACACATCACATGGGGAGCAGTCAAAAACAATCAGCACATAATTATTTCAACATGAAGTTTGGTGAAGAAATAACGGTTAAATAAAAATCATAATCCAGTCATCAAAAAATATGCAGTTACACACAAAAAATGTCAATATGAAAGAAATAAAATTAGAAATCTAGATGAAAACCTGAAAATCTGGGTTTTTTTAAAAAAAACTAGAAGTAGAAAGTAGATCAACTGCAACGCCAGCATGTTCCAAGCAATGCTCTTTATTGGAAATCAAATTAAAGCACCTACCCTTTCAGAAGCATGAACAGGATATGTGGATGGGCACTAATGTATTCCACAGTAGGGCTGCGTGTGCCAATCTGTCTTCTCAAGATGTTGTTAAATATCTGGGAAACGTCCTTTTTCCCCTGTTAAAGACGCAAAATATATCTTCACTTAGGAAAACACAAACAAATTACCATTTACTAGAATATCTATTTAAAGCAGAAATGCAATTGAAAACAGAACAAGTCAGTCCTTTTTTTGCAGGGGCTATCCACAGTCTCACCACCTTGTATTTGCTGTTTCTTCAATGCCTCCTTAGACTTCCTCTGTCAGAGGGCTCTGAAGACAATGGTTATCCCACTCCCATTTACACTTTCCTTTTTCTAAATGAGGATGTGCATTCCTCTTATTCTGTCAAGCAAGTCCCTGGCTATTTTAAATAGCAACACTGAAACACCATAAAAGCAAGCCACCACCCTGAGTCAAACACGCTTCTGCAGTGTGTACTATTGCTCCCGTAGCCTCCAAATTTGTCAAGCTAATACTAATACACTGCTCCTCTGCCTCAACCTATGAAGCTAAAGCTTTGCATTACTTAAATGTGAACAACACTGAGTGATTGAGTTTCTGAACAACGGGGTTAAATTTAAACTGCACCCTACATCATGAAAAATTAAATAATTACTACCAATAAAATGGCTGCATCACACAACCTCTGTTTTAGTCACAACTAAGATCCTTCACTTTGTCCTAATTTTCTCCTGCATACGCGTATCTAGACAATCACATTTTGTCTTCAAATGCTTCCCTGTGCAAACAGCTTTTCAGAAGGTCTTTCCAAATTACATTCTATTCAACCACAAGGTTCACCAATACATCTTGCATTAGAAATCTTCTTCCTCCCCCACCACTTTCCCCCCTGGCCATAGCAGACAAATTGATGTGTGAAATTAAGGGAGGGGAGAGACCGCTGCACTAATGACCAGTAACCAAGGCACTGAGTCAACACCGGGTCACGATGCACAGGGCAAGATAAAGCAAAAGGTTACTTGTTCATTGATCTGTCTTGGGAGGACAAAAGTTCCTTGGCAGAGAACTTATTGAATGTTTGAAGCCAAGGAGCAGAGAATTTTTCTTTGTGTGAAACTCTCTGGTTCACCTCTACAAATAAATCACTGCTGAGAAACACAAAATATTCTGCTCTCCTACTCATTCCAGCCCAGCTGGCTTGGAGACTCAGGGATCTGGGGACTCAGGGAATTAAACAGGAGAATCAGATCAGAGCTGGCCAGTCCATCTGCCTTTGTCTGCAACACTTTTTTGACCCTTGGACATCATTTTAATTAGGTGAATTCTGGACATAGTCATCCCATTCTTCCCTGTCTTTACAACACCTGCATCACACGCCTGGAATCCTGTGATCCCCAGTGGGTTCTCCAAGACGAAACCAGTCCAGACAGAGAAGAGTTGTTGAAAGGGTGAGGTAAAGATGGCCAAAAATTAAGTGATTCTCTCTGCTGTGCCAAATTTTATATTAGTTACTTAATACTGGGTGCATTGCAGCATTATATCCAACAACAGAGAGGAGATAAGATAGATACATATATACAGATATATATATGTATCCAATTATACCACCTTTTCTAGAGATCAGTGAAGGTGAAAGCCAGAGTTGATCTCCTTGGGTTCTCCTGGAGGGAGTGGAGGCAGATAGGAGGGAACCAAGACAGACTTCCCTCACCACCATACATTAAAATTGTAGAAATACTTTTGGAACACTTCTTACTTGGATCTGCAATTCAATTTTGCCTTATAACAAAATACATACGGCCACTGAAGCACAAGATAAGGCAGCATGAAGAAAAAGTGGAAAGAACAAAAAAAACTGCCAAGAATGCACTATATAAATAAATTGTAGGATACCTCTGCCGTAACTTAGCTCCTGTTTCAAGGCAAAGTAAGGGAAAGATTCTAACATCACCGGTGCGAGGCCTGCAGCTATTTACTGCCTATTTTAGAGGCCATACAGCTTGTGAACCTTTAGTATTATACACAGTTAGTAACATCTACATTTTTAGCTGACTTTTCCTGTGTGCACATTTCCCTCAGTTCTTCAAAGTACAACAATAAATTTAGTATTTTAAGTTCCTAAAAATCCAGTCTGATTTTGATACTGAGCTCCTGCCCAAACCCAAAGTGCTTGATAGCAAGATCATGACCAAAATGATATCTTGTTTCTTGAGGAGCAGAAGCATTAAACCTGTATTTTCTATGGATGTATGTAATGGATGTATGCAAGTCTTCCCTACACAGTCTTCGAAAACTCATCTTCAAATGGAAGTACAGCTGTGAAAAAGTGGGATCCAACTGGGCTACAGGGTCAGTGGCAAGCAGACAGGGAGTCAGGACAAAGCTAAGTAACCTACATAAACATTATTCCCTTCAGAAATCAGATTTTCAAATAATTTATGATTTACCTTCTACCAAAAAATTAATTTGCACATTATCAAGTGATGAAACTGCTTCTTAAACAAAGAAACTGAAATCCCAACCATGGCCACCAATACAACAAAATGGAAGTAGAAAAGTTCATAAACTGGAAAAGTCAATGGGGCCATGAAGGCAAAGCAGCACACGCTCTTACCATCCTCTTGTTCAATTACGTTTCATTTCTAGTGTTTTGTTAAAAGAGTAGGTATAAGAGCTTTGCTAAATGGTTGGAAAGGTTTTCTCATGGAAAAATCTATTTTGCAATAAGAATTATTAAAATTGTTTGTAACAACAGTAAATTAGCAACAGATTAGGTATTTCATTCAGTGCTTGCATTTAAGAACTGTGTGTTCAGTATGTCCATAGAGAATTCTTTTTTCTGACAGAAGTAATACAGACTGTCATGTAACTAAAACAAATGCAGTAGTGTTTCTTCTGTGCTAAAAGTTTCTTCTCCTCTCCTTTTTTCTTGAAGGATTTTTAGAGGTTTGGTTTGCTGGGTTTTGAGTATTATTGTAATTACAACACTTAACAGTAACCAGGGGTGGCAAGAAGGTGGCAAAGGAAAGATTCTCAATAAATTCTAGTATTAAAAACCCCTTCTGAACTTAAGAAACTAACAACATTTTTAAAAATTAATATGAAATAAATAAGTCCTTGAATCCTGGCTTTACTGGGGGTGGGGGGAATAGGGGGAAAAAAGAAAACATGTACCTCCCATAGTTCCTCCCTTTCATTCATTTACCAAATTGAAAGAAAATAACTTCAATAAGGAGAAAAAACTTCCCCAAGAAAGTGACCCCCACAAAAGGTGGGTCTGAGAACATCAGAAGATCTCTTTGGGAAATTGATTTTTCAGTTCAGCAGCTGCCTATTGGGTACTGCTCCTGCTTCAGACCTCAGTGATGGAGGTTTGGCTCCTGGGATCTGGGGATTTCTCACTGGTGCATGGACACTTGTGATACTTCACGGGCAGCCAGAAGCCACATAAATCCCAGAACTCATAACAGCAGTCCCTGGGGGCCACTGTCCCAGCTAGCTATAGATCACAGCAATACTATAAAGACCTGACAAAGTTTCTTCCCAGTCCCTACCAGTCAATGCTCAGTTAAAAGGTTTACATTTATCCCAAATTACTTCAATCTTTACTGTAACTCTTCTTCTCCTTACTTATAAGCAAGTTCAGTTGTCTTAGCAGTTGTCTACTAAATTTTTGGCTTTAACAACAAAGTTGACAAGGAGTTACACAGAATATAGAATTTTATATATAAATACATAAAATTAAATAATATATATACATAGAGATTTAGGTTAATCCTCCTGCTATGAAAAAAAATTTATATTCTTTTCTTCTTTTAATCCAAACAATTAAGTGGGGGTCACTCAAATTACCTTGCTGCCTGCTGTCACATTTTAACACATTTTTCAGCTCCTTCCCTCTCAACCATCCTATTTTTTTTCACTCTTTGTCACATGAGATTTTCCCATGCTTCCAATTATTTTCATTCCATGTCTCTGAACCCTTTCTAAATTAGACACATTTTTCAGAGACAGTGGATCTGATGGTTGCACTATCTCAAAGAGTTTCATCACTGCAGCTTACAAGGTCAGTCCTAGGAAGTATTCTCAGCATCATTTCCTATCTTATTTGGATACACATGGTAATATCTTGTTATTGTTTTTGTTTTAATAAAAAAAAATCAGATGCATTCTATTTACTGCCAGTATACGAGCATGTCTTTCAGGACACTGATGAATCTCGAGTAGCCACTTTCTTCAGTGTGTGAAAAACAGTTTTGAATGGAGTAAAATGATTTAGATTCCAGAAAAATACAGCTGTACTCACTGACAACACTGAGACCAAGGGGATGCAAAGGTTTATGGATGCTGACCTACCTCAAAATCTATCAGCTGTAGGTTGGCAATAAGCGTCACTAGAAGGCCACTGTTGTATAGCTCTTGCGCCAGCTGGGCCACAATTTCTGTAGGTGGCTCTTTGTCTGTGGTCCCACACAGAATTTCCTTCATTGCTTGCAGAGATTTTGACACTTCCTCTGATGCCTGTTTGTCAGCAGAAATGGGTTTTGGTCCAAAGAAAAAAAAAAAAAGAAATAAGAGAAAGGAAAGCATTTTCTTTTAAAAGATATGCATTTCAAAATAAATGCTTCTAACCATACTTAAAATGATCATTATCTGTTGAAAAATGGTTCAATAATTTTATGCAATCACTGAGGCTGAAGCATCCACACCTTATCCTGAAGGTCTTACACAGGATATATTCAATTTAAACACAGCATGCCATCACTTACAGACCATGGGCATAAAATGGGCAAGACAGTAATTACCAACAAGTATCAGCAGGATCCTTTACACATTAGGAGACAGGCATTGCCCTGCAGAAGCAGCAGCAATTCCACCACTGCTCCACTCATCCTCCCCAGTGGGTTCCATTGACACACTTGGGGCAAGAGGTGCCAGATGGAGGTACCAAACCAGGCGGCTGCCCCCTTCCGCAGGGTGGCTGCTGTGCTGCCTCCCCATTGACTGCTTGCTGATGGATTGTCCCAGCTTCTCTACTAATAACCCAATAAATCCTCATACTTTTTTGTGTGTGTGTGCTTTAAATGCCACCTGCTCCAGCCATTGGGCTGTGGACAGAATGGCTCTTCCTCGGTCTGGTTATATTATACGCATGACCTGCAGCAAGGCTGATTGGATTCTTTGGCAGGGAGTGGGAAGGAAGTAAGAAACAGGTTCGAAAGCAAAACTAAGAATGACAGCAAAGTGCCAGGCACGATAGTTAAGGACTCTGGAAATAAGACAGCCTTTCATATCCATATTGCAAAACCTTTAAATTAGTATTTTATTAGCATAGTAGGTGAAAAGAAAAATCAAGATACACACAGAACACCCATAAGTCATTTGTAAAAGTTAACAGGACATTAATGGATATTCAAAGCTAGATCAATAATTTCAGTACATCTGTCACATAAATTGAAAGGAAAAATGTCATGCTTTCAGAGACCACCCCATCGAGCTACATAAAATAACCACACAATGCTCTGAAGAGGCATTTCTTACATGCTGCTGATCTCCCTATACTTTAATATTGATTTAAATCACAGGTTTTATTCACATAGTGAATAAAAACTGTAGAAAAAACCTAGAAATCCCCAGGAAAAAAACCCACAAAACCAAAATAAAAAGTCACTTTCACATTGCATCTACGTGGAAGATTCAAGCATTGATTTTGCATTGCATAAAGCACTGTTCTCCTCTAATCTCTTTATACCTACTCTCAGTTTTCTGCTATTTGAGATAGGTCAGCATGAGTGGTATGTAAATGAGCATAACTATATGATAACTTTAACCAGTAGAAGTCTTGCTGTTCCTTACCATCACTCAGCAAAAGAGCCTATTTTTACCTCAAATGTTAATGGTATGTCACTTGAGAGATCCCACAGAATATAGATGGGATTAACAACAGGGGTGCTATCTTGGAAACTAAAGCTCTAAATCTTTGTAAGAGCAGGGGAAATATTTTCATATCAAAAGAAAAACCCATACATTTGGCTTTTCACCCATTCTGCTGGGCAGGGTGTGAATATCTCCGGCATCCTGTAGCTAAAAAAAATAATTAATAACTTTCCTTTCAAGTGTAAGCAGTCCTCTCTGATATGTAGAAAACCATCTGCCAGGCTCAGCTTTAGGTTATATTCTCAAAAAGGAGGAGAAAAAGTAAAGCACTGTGTGAAAAAATGAAACTACAGGACACTGTGGTGTTGATGGACAGACTGGGCACCACAGCTGTATTTCTCTAATTACCTGCCATCCCAACCTATCATCTTCTCAGCTTTTCTACATGCAATTTACATTTCATGTTTAACTTCTTTCCCCTTCATATTGTCTGGGTAGTCTGTGGCTTGACAATCAACCCACCACCAAAAGCTATTCCCGGACAAATCCAAGGACAGCTTTTCAGTGCCTAGCCTTCTATCCCTCACAATCTATCTGGAGGAAAACCATAATGCTGAACACAGATTCTTAAATTAACTGTCACTTCTAGTCTCCATTTTGACATTTCCACTTAATCTTACAGCAATTTGAGAATAATACTTTAAGTATATAAGCACTGTTTCTGGGATGGAAACTTGCTTAAGATTTGGGGGGNGTCCAAAACAAAAAACAAAGCAAATATATTCACACATGCACATGGAAATATGAGATGACAGAAATATATTTACACAGGAAGTCAGACTTCTCCTGACCCTCTTTAGGAAAAATTGCAAAAATCAACAATAAGCCTCAGCAAGACACTCTTACTCTTCCCCCCAACAACACCACAAACAGAATTTCAGTGACAAAATTAAAAAAAGAGATTTTCTAGAAACTCCAAAGTCTATTATGACTACCACACTACTTTTATTTTCCATAAGTGGCAACAGCAACAAAAGAAACAAGTTTCATGAAATATCTAAGCACTTTCATTCATTTGCCTCACTCTTGCAAAAACCTTATTTCCAGAAGATTTTCCTTTTACCCTGTAGGCACAAGTCCTTTGCATCATGTTTGAATTTATGCTATTATATTTATAAAAGCTGTTGTGAACAGAGGGGGAAAGAAAGGGGGAAAGGAGAAAACTAACCCCCAAATCCTAAACAGAACAGCTTATATGTATTACATACAAATGCCAAAAGTGGGATACACTGAACTTTGGTCGGTCAAAAGCTGCGGATAGGGACAAGAAAGCAAAGATGAAATGCAAGCTGATTCCCAGCTCAACAAGTTTAGTGTTTGCATTGCTGTCCCTGCACAGAAGGCAGGACCTCAAACTCCAAGGGCAATTTGCAGATATCTAGTCCGCAGGCACAACATCTCAGTTCACAACATCCAGACTTGGCAGGACCCAACCCCACCACAGAACACTAAAATTCAAGGTGGGTACACGGGTCACTGCCCAATGAGTTACGAGGTTGATCTGCAATAGCTGTTTAAGGATAGTGAGGGAAGGAGAGCACAAGCCAGACCCATTTGCGCAACAAAGGCATTTTTTTTCAAAGGCGGCCATTTCTTCGCCACTTTCATGTAACCCGGGACTAACAAGTTATTTCCAGTGAGAAGTTACTCTGTATCCACAGAGTGTAGTTTATAGCAATCACCAACCCACAAGAAGGTTTTGGGTCCATTTTGGAATACAGTATTTTGTGAAAATGTGGAAATCTAACAATCTTCTGCTAGCCCCACTGGACTAAAGGATGTACAATACCATTAGAGCTGGAAAACTGACAGCATAGATAAGCTTACATAACTTCTCTAAGTTAAATTATAAACATGTTCAACCTCCTCTGCTTATAAAGCTGATTTTGGTCAGCACTCACGTGCCTTTATAAACCTACTAATGGCTTCAACAAGACCTGGAAATTTTATTAGCTGAAGATACTTGTTGCAGCTTATTTTCTTCACAGATCAGTCTTGTCACTGTTGACTTAATGGGAACGTAACACAAAGAAAGGAGCTTATGGAGAAATGATTCCCTGAAATTCTGTACAAAAAAATCTTCCCTGAAAGACCTCAAGACTCTCCACTCTGCAGCTTATCCCACATGTGAAGATCGACCAATCTTGTTGAAAAGGTCCAGTCTTTATTACAGAATGCAGAATTACTGTGCCTGTACTGAAGTATTTCCATACTCCAGTATGGAAATATGATCTTTCTTCTCCATTTTTAATATTGGGTTCTTCAGTTTAACTTGCTTAGCCAAGTCTAGGAGACAATTCTGAGTTTTATCTGTTTTTTCAGACTGTTCTCTACAGGAGGGCCAAAGTGCATGACAATGTTCTTAGGTCAGTAATTCAGCATTATTAAGGAATGCAGCAAACCAGTTAGTTTTCTTTCCTGTATATTTCAGAATTATACAAGAGAGTTCAACAAGGAGTGTCTTGTTGGGGTTTTTTTCCCTTAAGGAATTACAAAGAAATCCTCCAAGACACATATTTTTTGTTGTTGCTATAAAATCTTCAAGTGAGACTTTAAAGAACAGCATAGAAGGCTAAACCAAAGCCTCTTATTTATTGTCCACACCAAAAGCCGAATTTTTATTTCCATAATTACATGAGTTAGGACTTTCCATACTCAAAGTATGGAAGCTGTTTTATCTGCAACACTGCTTGTGTGATATAGCAAAATAAACGAAGCAGATCTGCTTCAGAAATCAAAAACTTCACACAGACAGTTTTTTAAAATTCCCATACACAGCACATCACAGATATACTTTACCAAGGGTCCCTAACTTCAGCAACATCAATTTCTAACTATTCCAAATGGGTTAATAAAAATTACCTCTACTTACTAAGCTTGCCCTTCCCCTCTCCTCAGCTACTTAAGGCAATTTCACATTTATCTTAAAAATGCCATATTAAGTGCTCGTGATCCAAATCAGTTATGCTTGTCAAAGAGAGAGAGAGAGATCTCCTGCCATTCAGGGTAGAACCATTCCATCTTTTTAACCCTTTCCAAGGAAGATTACAAACAACGTAAAGGGAAAAGCATCAGGCCCTGAATAATCAGCAGTCTGAGCTCCTATACCTGAGCTGCAACTTTTCAAAGCTTTCAGTGGACTGTCTCTATTTTACCTCTATTTCACCAACAAGTTTGAGGTCTCACATGTATGTCCATATGTTACTGTTCAGAAGGGCTTATTCTTTATTCAACCAGGAACACAATATAACATTTATGACAAATGTAACAGTGAAGAAAAAACAGATTGCATGGACTTTTTCCAGCTTCCCAAACTCAGATACCAAATAGATATAAGAAAAATACAGGATGCCTGGTGAGGAAATCCTTGACTGTTCATAAGAATATGGCAAAAAGGATCATACAGCTTCTGTTTGTGTACCTACTGTATTTTCAGATCAAAAATCTCTCTGTAAACTGTTGCTCTCTTGCACAGCAGAAGACAGTAACACACACAGATGCCTGCCAGTGTGAAGTTAAATACTCCAGTGTGTGATTCAGTGATCTGCCACTACTCTACACTATATATTGCAACCAAAAGCTCCTTGATTTGGTTTTAACTGGTTTAAAAATACTCTATGTGATTCAAACCAATTTTTCTCCTAAAGGAATAGTGCCAATGCAGCTCTCTCTACCAGTGACTGTAGGGACTCCCAAGAAAAGCCATTAGCAGAATCTTAATCCATCATCTATGCTACTTCAGGATCACCCCAGCTGACTTATTCTTGTTACAATTTCATGGTAAACTGATCTATAGGAACAAATAGTGGATATTTGGATCAGGAGACCTGAAGTCTGCAATTTATTAAAACAGTATGGACTAGTACTCAAGGAAACTGGCAAAGGCAATTTGGGCAAGCAGGCACAACAGGGAAACACCTTTTAAAAGGATGAATGATTAAATGGGGAAGACAGGTTTGCCCCACCTGGACATAAATTCCTTTCCCACTGTTAATCCTGCACTTAAGACAGAACTAAAGGTTGCAAGGTCCTTAAAAAATATAAAGCAACCAGAAGAGACAGGTTTAAACTCTTGGCACCAGCACTTGATAGTATCTGTAGTTTCTCCCATCTCTAGGGCCGTAACAGGCCTTAGCAGAATAGGGAAGCTGAAACATGAAACACTTCAAAAAACCCCAGGACACACAGAGCTAGCAGGAAGGGGTGCCAAGCCCTTCTTATCTCATTCTCTTGGTTTCAGTGTGCAGCAAGGAAGTCGAAGGCAATTTTGCAACCGAGTTTGGCAGCTACAGAATCGCATCCATGGGTATTCACGTTCACAGCAGTCACGCAGCTGCTCTTCCGTGCAAATGCACGCCACGTCCTCTGCATGCACCTCACCTCACACACTGGTCCCCAGCTGCTTTATCAGCACAGTAGCAAGCTAGGTGAACAAGTGCCTGCAACAGCTTCACTGTTGCTATGCAAAAAAGCAGGACGTATTGAGAGAAAAATTTGTTCCAGAAATCTCAAAGTCTTTTAACTGTAGCCTTAATAAAATGCTGCTCTGCTGACTCTTTTGAACAGTACCAAATTTGTTACAGCACATGGAGATGAAACAGTGGACAGATTACAGTGACTTGCCTGAACGAGCAGTCTCGTTAGATATATTTCAGTGAAAGGGGCAGAAGCTAGACACTTCAGGTTATTTTACATCTAGCTTCACTATGTTTCTGAACACTGACTAAAGGTGCTGTAGCCTGCAGTTCTGGAAAACACTCAGCCCAGAGCCCTGAACCTGCTGTAATGCATTTGGGTTCATTTTCCGCAGTGAACCCAAGTCTTGGATCAGTTACCAGAAACTGCAAATCTTTCAGTCCATCTAGACTATCAGCAAAGATTAGACCAAGTTTCAACCAACCTCAGATCCGTCTGCTGCGCTAAATTAAAAGCCTGTGACACTTGGAAGGCTTTTGCTGGAGGGCAGGTTCATAAAATGTGACCAAACCTGTAGGCACTGCAGATGGCACTGAGTCAGGCTGCCGCACCTGAAGGTGTGTGGTTAGCAGAAGGAGGCTGATGTGTTCAAGGACATCCTTCAGTGACATACTGGATGCCACCTGCACTGCTTTGTGCCGACTGGACTCCGCAGCTGAACACAAGACTTTGAGAAATCGGGATGTCACACCCCTCTTTTAGTGAGGTGGGTCAGGCATCCTTTCCATTGCTGTTCTTTTCCAACATCCATCAACAAAAGACAGTAATAAATGCAGCAGTGTGAGCAGCGTGTCACAGGCTGTCCCTTCTTCCTCAGGTTCAACAGATCTTACCACTTGATACCAGGGCTTCTCCTCTCTTCATCCCTATTTACATGCATCCTCCAAATGCTACAGGAGTTGGTACCAGAAAGAAGGAAAAGAGCCTCAGCGCTGAAGGCTTCCTTTCCTAGGTATTCAAATGCTTCCCTGCTTTTCTAGTTAATTCCAGAATGGGCATTTTTCATTAAATTCAAGAACAATTTGGTTCTACATGACTGAGATTAAATTTTTATGACATTTACGGAATTCTGTAATAAAACTTAATTAATGGTTCTTTACCACATCAAAGCCTGAACAGGATGTCAGCAATTGTACATGCGCCAAGAACACCTTATTTTATTTCAGGTATTGGAAGAGAGGAGAATGGTTGATAAAGAAGGCATTAGTCCACTTTTCCAGCTCTGTCTTACCCTACTTAATCTCCCAATTGTTACATTAGATTTCTCAGTGCTACAATTCCTTCTTTAAAACAGATGTTATTTTTAAAAAAAAATGTAAAAACAAGGTATTAGAAAGAGCACTTCAGAGGAAAAGGAGTCATGTGTGTTGGCACTTCCCAATCCACGGTCTATCAACCATCAGAACGTAGCTGAGAAAAGGGCAAAGCTTTAAGTACACATACATCCATGCAAGCAAACAAAAAACTCCACATACAAAAGAAAAGTAAGAACCACACATTTAAACTTTGCCTATTTTCTCCATCGAGAGTGTTTAAAAAGCATTAAAAAGCATTTTGGCAACACTACACAAATTAGTATTTAAAAAGAAAAAGACACATGGAGAAATCGGGTCAAATTCAATCCTTACTTAAGAAGACAGATGCTAGTGCAGTCAACAGTAGTTAGTCTGGGTACTACTCTAGGACTAACAAAAAGCATCATGAAGAAGAGTACAAACTTTCGTATATTACGTGTGTACATGGAAGTGTCTCAGAAGAGATGTATAATTTCCTTTATACTTAGAAGTGGCTTCTCTATGCTATCTTCTCTTGATCCCATCTACCAAGCTGTGTCCTCCACCTTCTTCCCATTACCCTGAAGTATTAACTGCTCTGCTGTAAAGTTCCCCCTACCTGCATACTGCATAGCTTGGCAGGAATAATCATTTCTGTATTATTCAAAATCATCCCCTCCAAGACACAGGTGGTTTCTGCTAACAGTTGCACAAAGTTGTACTGGAAGCATCAAGCCTCTCTCTGTCTGACCTTGCATGCTCCCAGCTGCCCAGGGCATCTTCACCTCATACTTATGACTTCTCAACTGGGAAACAAAATGAAGATGTTCTCTGCTACCCCTGCAGTTAATTTAGGCTTTGCCACACTTCCCTGCCAATTCCAGCTGTACTAGCAGCTTTTAGCTGTCTCAACCCACATACCATATTGGCTGTACTACAATAACAACTAATTGTCACAGGATAAATCTTCCTGTTTAAGCATCTGAATCAGTCCTAGTTGGAAACTATTCTGCATGCAAAATCAGGGATGCTCTGGAATTTTACCCTAGAAGTTCTGGGAACCATGGTTTTATGGTGAGGCACAACAGTACCCCTCTAGTTCTCACAGGAGACACAGAGCAAGAAACCTGAAAAATTGGACAGCCCTAATTTCCAAACTTCCTGTTCACAGGGCCACAGGCTTTGAAATACCCAGGGACTCCTGCAGGAGCCAGACCTCTGGACCCCATCATGAAAGACTCACACATTTCTTCTCCCTTTGGAAATAAAACTGGAGGTAAACTAAAAAAATTTGCCAGGTTTTGAAGAGCACAGAGTACAGCACTGTGCTTTGTATTTCTTTGCTTTTGTTTTCAGTTAAATTTCTCTAATCATACTCATGAAAAGATGTTACTTATTAGTATTACTAACTTTTGAGAACCTGTGTGCCACTGAAAGTCTCTCCATTATCTGTTCTTCTCCAACTCAAATTTCAACAACACTTAAAACCGGTACTACTAAGTCCACAAACCTGAATGGATAGTAGCAGATGTGACTGGGGTGATTGTTTTTGCAAGAGCTACAGTTCCTGCCATTTTTTAAAGTTTATCATCATAACAGTACTAAAGATATTCATTATGATTTACTTCCCTAAACTCAGGAGAATAAATTTAGCTATTTTCTTTAATAGGTATTTATTTCAGGAAGGCTGAGTGCAACACTCTAGATGAAAGGCAGCATTACCAAGGAGTCTCATCTCTTTCCTTCTGAAAGGAGGGTGACCCTGTGTGCTTCCTCCACATCACAGCACAAGGTCCTCAGTCAACAAGCCATGTAAAGCATACAGTCACAAAAAAAAAAAAAGGCTGCTTTCTTCACCTTCTGCCTTGCTGATGAAGGGACTGCCTTGTCCCATTCCTTTCTCTCTCCTGATCACCCAGGAACAGCCCCTACCCATAGCAATGAAGTGTGTCAAAAATAACTGAAAACCGATCCCCTCTTGTAAAATAAGCATACATTAAGTTCATGAGCTGTTTCCATTCTAATACGCCAAGGAAACACTTCCATGTCTTTCGTTCTGTGAGGAAAATACACACCAGCTGTTCTGACTTTTATGAAAAATTTACATCAAGTTTTCAATTTTCTAAGAAGTGTGGATTTCTCCTCCTTTGTCACTGACACCCAAATAAAAAGACCAGCTCAAAGCTGAAACCTCTCAAAACCACAACCTAGAGGAGTCATGCTGCAAAACAACTGAAAAGAAAACCAAGTCTAGAGCTTCTGCTTTGAATGTCTTCTTTAATCAATCTCCAATGGATGAATTCTGATTTTTTTGGTTTATTTAGTTACTTATTTTATGTTTGAGTTCAGACTCAAATTCTCTCAGCGCTTTTCAGTTAACTGAAGGTATTTCAGCATAAGACATCAAATACCAGAGGCCTCCCAGAAACCTATGTGACCGATCTTACATAATTAACACACTCTGAGAAACTTGCTTTGAACCAAAAAGTTTCAAGAGCATTTTGCTAAGCGTGCAAAGGGCTCCATGCCTACATTTTGGGTTGGGTTTGTTTTAATACAGGCTTCTGCACAACGTGGGGGAAGCATAACATGCACACATGCAAATATCAGCTCCAATGTAAAATTGGTCCTTTGTTAATTAAAATCACATATTTCTATTACAGAAATAGTATAGAGGGCCAGAGTCTCAAATCCAAAAAAGAAAACAAAACTATTTGACTTTATGCAAGCACAAATTCCTAATTGGGAGCATATTTTATGTTGGGGAGCATCTTCTCCACTGGTCACTGGAAAAGTGGTAAAAGTAACTTGGGTCTGTGTCACGGAATTAGAAGAGAGCACTAATATTAGCAAAAGCCTATCACTATAATTAGAATATGAATAGCACAGCTCATTTAGGAAGCACTAGCATCCAGAACATTGAAAAGGATCAACACAATGAAATCTCCTCTATATACAGCAAATTTAATACATGCAAATTTGCTGGTTTATGTGAGCAATGTTCATCAGAAGTAAGTTTTGCTCTCTGGGTACCTACAAGTTACTTGGCTGTCTTATTTGTTATCCTCCTACAACTTAATAGTATAATAGCTTTCAAATAGCCTTCCAAGCTGTTTTGTTAAATGCATTACTGTTTGAAGTAGTGGGAGATCATCCTTTGTTTTGGCTGAGGTTCCTGGATCTCAGCATTTTCTGTTTGGCCCCCAGAACTGGTGTATTTTACTTAGGCAAAAGCCCTCTGATTTTCAGCAGAACCGTTCAAACACACAGCGACTTACACAGGCAAGCACTTGCAGAATCAGGGCAGTGAGCAAACACAGTTTTGTTCCTTTCATTCTACTGTTCCCCCAGCATAAAAACCTCATTGGTCTTCTACAACATTATCTCATACCTTGTCTGTCTTTTTTTCTTGTTTTTCCAATATGGCCATGTTTTCTTTCAGAACTTTCACAATCTCAGCAGGGTTTTTGTGCGATTTACTAAACAAAGGCATGGTCTTTGTTCACCTGGATTTCTTCCTTCAGGATAGAAGAGGACTGCCTTAAATCAAACAAAAAATAAAAACAGTTTTTAAGGTTTATACAAAAATGCAATAAAAACACAAAAAGACATTACAAACAAGAAAAGTTATGCCTCAGGCACTACATCTTGCTTCAGCGGCTCAGTAGAGCAGTAAAAGTTCTCATGTACAGTTACTGCAAGTTCACCCAGGGTTTGCAAGCCACCATTAGCACGTGGAAAGCAACTACTCAGCACCTGCACAGGAGCTGGATGCTTCCTGAAGACCTGAACAACAGGTCAGCACTCCAGTAAGTCTATGCCTATGTCCAGAATATTCCAGAAACTGCGTATCTGGCAGACTTCACTAGATTTCTCATAAGGGTTTGTCAGACCACACTGGCTCCATCATGATGCAGATAAGCAACTGTAAAGGCCAGCACACCAAAGCACCCTTAGTTTAGAGCACTGCAAGTTAAGGTCCCAGCTTCCCTGCCATCTCTCCTTCTTCTTCAGCTGATTTTCTTTTTCAACCCAAAGCTTCTTGAGAGGAAGCAGTTTAAGCTATCCTCCAAGTCTAACAGACTTCAAGAATCTGTGGGTCAGATCTCACTTGTGTAAAACATTTTCTGAATTAAATAAGGAAGAGAGGGTCAGGTCCAAGTAAGAACACAAATGTTTTCATGACATTTAAATGCAAGAGGGAGCATTTTAATGAAAATGGATTGTTTGTTTTATTTAAAACATTCTTTCTCTGTATGGTTAGAAAGGCAAATACCACATCACTGTATTTATATATGAAAGAAACCAAGTAGCTCATTTTCTCATCTTACAAAATGTTAAGTTGTGAATTCTTATGGCTTTTGCTGAGGGTTCAATACAAAAATCTACTGAAGTCAGTGACTGACTACAGATAAGGTCTGGTTAAAGCCATACCACTTTTCAGGAACAGCACCATTCTAGACTGCATTCCAGTTTGAACAGTAACGAAAAAGAGGCAAAAATAAAAAATAAAAAAAAGGAAAAACAAAAACAATCTCAAACTTCCATCTCTTACAACATTAAAAGAAAACCATCACAACCCCTCCACACATATATTGGTAAAATTAGTTGTGAAAACATAAATATACACACAAATCCCTTCAATCTCATTTTTCTTCAGCTTTTGCAATTCATAAAAAAGCTTTACACAAGAGGTTTTAAAAGAGAGAACCAAAGGAACACAATACACACAGCATAAAGAAGAAAATACAGTGGTACCAAAGAACCCACTCCTCTCATGCTTTATTGTTATTACCGACATGCTACAGAGTCCATCAGGAAACATGATGCCATTTGTGCCATACATCCATGTGTTACTAATCCCTGAATATCCTACGGAATTAATACCCAGATCAGACACACATTCTATTGCAACTATAAATAGCAATCATATAAAACAGCCAAGTACAAAATCCAAACTTTAAAAACTCTATAGAGTCTGTCCTAACAGCCTACTAAAACATTTCAAAACATTTTTCCAGATTATCTTTACAGTTTCTATGACAAGGAGAAAATATTTTTAAGTCTCTTATTTAAACCAATATTTCTTTTATAGTGTCCAGAGTAGGTGAATTTGTATATAGCTTCTCATTTGTCACTATGTCAGTTTTACAGGAATATTTTCACATTCAGTGTCTGAAAGCTTTCCATTTTCAAGCTCCTCACAGTCCAGTTCAAACTCATTTTTATTTCTGCAGTTTTGGCTACATAACCTTAACTCCTTAGCTAAACTCTCAGCTGCAGGGTCTTGTTCCCATGCAGCTCACAAGTGCAAGCTTTGGCAGCACCAGCCAACTTGCAACAGAGCAAAGTCACACTGCAACCTGACAAAGTGCAAGATTAAAGACTGGGTACACTAACAATTCACTCTTTTGGGCATTTTCAGCTACATACAAGCATTGGAAAAGACTGGGACGCCAGTATTATACAATAAAGTTGTTTAAATGCTGCTAGCAAATGCCAAACACTCTGTAATCCCACATGTGCAGCAAAAAGAAGATTAATAACTCACAACACACTTTGAGAGGGACCTGATTCTGCGTGTTTTTATTATCTGTGAAGACGTAGCATGAAGATGCAATGATGTAAGAGAGAGAGAGTCTGAACCTCTGAAAGCAGGAGCTTAAACTGCAATATGCATTTCAGAAAAGAAGTATTTTCAACTAGGGCGGGGTATGTATATTCAGAATGCTGAAGTCTTCCCTTCATCTTTCCCTTTCAGAAGATTCCACACAAAGAAAAGCAAAGAGAGAGATAATTTGATTTTTAAATTGAAGCACTGCTTAGCTAGAGGTTCTGAGTTTTAAAAGCTGAAGTTCACATCTCTAACTAAAACGTTGACTATTAACACAGTTTCCTCCCAAACAGTAATTTACATAACTGTCTACAGTAAGGTGTCTATTTAAAATAATTACTAATTTTGCCATAAAACTCCAACAGCCAGGCTAGCATTTTTCCACTATATAGTTCCAGTCTTGCCACCCAGGCATCACAGCACTGCCCAGTGATAAAATACAGCACTCTTCACTTCATACACTACCATTATCCTACAGCAAAATGACCAATAATAGGGCAGGAAGGGCCTCAAGATAACTGTTCAGTTCATTGCTCCACCAAATAGAGCCAAGTCTCTGCATAACTTCATCTACCAGTCTTACATACAAAGCAAAGCCTCTGCTATAGGCAAGTGGAGGGAGGTAGAGAAAAGGAGGAAGAGTCCCAGATGTGCATCAAACAAAGTTTTCATATTTACTCCTTCCCAGACTACAGTTTTTAACCCATCACCAAACCTGATCCAACACTTCAGAAAATACATACTGGAAGCTGCAGGTTATGGTCTCTTTTGATTCTCCATGCAGTAACCTTCTAGGGGAACACATGCTAATCAAAATTATAAGTGGAAGCAAATGGGGGTAAAGTCACTAATGAGATTTGGGAGTTGTACTCCTTAGTCTTATGGCTGGCTATTCCACAAGGCATGTAGCAAAACAAGAACTCTTCTCCTCCAGGTTTGATCCTCATGACTGGGTTCTCCAGCATCAAAGAAAGCATGAGCTCTTGCTAAAAGCTCTTAACACAGCTGGACATTTCTGCCCTGCCCTCCTCCTTGTATCAGCTCTCTGCTCTCTAAGCTTTTACCTGGGAGGTCTTCTCTTCGGTAGAGGCACTAATTTGGTTTAAAGACCCTATTCTTTTCATTGCTTATTTTCAGTTCATTTTTTGGAACTTGGTATTTTCCAGGCATCTAGCCCTCTGTCAAGGTTACTTGAAATTTGACACTAAATCCAAAAGTTACCATGGGAGGAGAATTAGGATGAGAGATGAACAGTGCGACCACATAAGCTTTATTTTCTCAAGAAACCAGTCTAAAAATAACTGAAAACCAAAGCTGAATGACAACTAAAAAGAATGTAACACAGGCTTACCAAAGGTAGCTCATACTAGAATGCCTTATGAATATATTTTTAAACAGAGAAGACACAGTAGAATCCATGTATCTAACATGGAAATACAGTAATTTGAATATAGTACAAAATAAACTACTTGAAAGAAAATTACCATGTCATCTGAGTCAGAAGGTAAGAGCAATCTGGGGACAGGATTTTACTTAGAGAGGCATAGGAATTAAGAGCCTACACAAAAATTATGGAGACTCAAAATAGAAAGATATTATCAACACATAAGAGGACTGGAATATCATTACCTGGGAAACTGGATTGTGTAAAGAGCTGAGATAAAAAAAAATGCTAGGAGTAGAAAGTATCAGGTAATGCTGAATGGTAGAAGAAACAGAGTTTGCAGATATTCCAGATACATGGAAACATTCCAGATCAGGCTGGATGGGGCTCTGAGCAACTTGATCTAATTGAAGACATCCTCACCCATGGCAGGTGGAATTGGACTAAATTACTTCTAAAGGTCCCTTCCAAACCAAACCATTCTATGAGTATCTGCTTCAAGCTGAGGACTTACTATGAGAAATGACAAAAACAGGCAGCTGGTGACATATACAAATACACACGTCTTTACAGACAGAAGAAAGACAGACACAAACCTGCGATGAATTACGAACGTAATTGTCAGTAGAAACGCAAAAGTACTTATGTCTCTATACAAAGTCTTAAAAGGACGTTATAGAGAACCTTTTATACAATCCTGAACACCCACAGTCAAGTAAAATCAACAGAGATTAGAGCAGGTGGAGAGAAGGACCCTAGGCTGGCCAGAAAAACAGGAAGACCAGCATGTTTAAGAGGCTAAAAGTTCTTGGTAAGCTTAGAATAAAAATACAGGGAAGTCAAAAAAGTTATTTTAGCTGAAATAACAATAACACTTTACTTATGCAGAAGCAAATGGTTATAAACTGCTGATGAATAAACTTCAGCTGAAAATGTAAAGGTTTCCACCCATTGGGGCTTTGAGGTTTTGAAATTACATACTCTACCAGGAACACTACAGAGCATCTCTTCATGGATTTTTGACACTGCTGTCTGGCAGCAAGGGACAGGGCTGAATGAGCCTCTTTCTTTCCTACTTTCTAGGAAAGCTTTTTCCACTAATGGTTACTCAACGTACGTTTTTATAACATCAGAAATAGATCATGGACGCCCCAGAATTCATAATGGGGGACCAGCCAACTTCTGAAACATTTAGTTCTGAAGATGTTAGTTCACTGATGCTCTTGTGAGGAGCTTATGACACCAAAGGGAACAGCTGTATCTCACTGGACCAACTCTCCTGGCCTCAGCTGTTGTGTCTCCCAGTTGTGAGGAAAATGCCTCGGCAGAACTGTAGGAGGAACAGTGGTTTCCAAAGCCTGCTCCTGCCATCAGCATGAACACGACATTTCAGCTGCCAGAGTTGGAGTGTGCAGCACATTTCAGGAACTCTACTTTTATAAAAATACTTTAAGGGAATGTCATTCCGTGTTTGTCCAGGAGGAAAAAATTGGCACTGATTTTATCTTAGGTAAGTCAAGAAACACCAAAAGGAAATATTAAAACACACTTTCTAAATGCCTGGTTTTTTCTGTTTGAGTAAAAAAAAAGGCATGGGGTGGGGGAGGTGAAAAATCACACACAGTAATGCAGTGAATTGAACCCAGAGATGGATGTGCTTTACAAGACATGAGAGTTAGGGTATTCAGTAGCCTGTCAAAGTAACATAACACACCTTCATACTCAGGGCATGTCTTCCCCCAGGGGCCTCCAACTCCACAAACATTTAACCAAGACTTCAAAAAACCTATACACCTGCTTTTACTCTGCCCCCTCTGCAAAGGGAGAAGCTGAAGCACAGAAAGATTAGAAAACTTAACCTAAGGCCACATGAAAAAAAAAAAAAATCAGTGGCTGCATCAGGAACACAACCTAGATCATCTGACAAAAAAGCCTACGCTTTATCAGTCTTCAAAGTATGTCTTCTTCCAGTTTATCTGCTCATAATGTACTAAAAATATATACTTAATACAGCTATAAAGTACAGAAAGAGATCTAGTTCTGTTTATAGGCACTCTCGCCAGTTTCTTTGCTTTTAGTCATATACTTCCTCAAAGGATTATAGTGCAGCTGAACTTGTAAGCACAACAAAGGACAAACACACATAGCAATATCACTCTACTAAGCAGCCCATCCCACTATGAAGTGACTCAATAAAGCAGCTCTGTGACAAATGCTTCTTCCTTCCCACAAAGGCAAGAATGGGAGAGAGCACATGAGCCCATCCATGCAATGTTTGCAGACACTCCTCCAGACAAGCAATTTGGTCTTCAAAAATAAATGAGCTAAAAAAATTTCCTCCCCATCAAGTATCAGACATTCATCTTACCTTAGCTGCTAACCTTCACTGATCAGAATCAAAACATTTCAGTAACTCGTATCTGTGAGAGTTTCTTGAATGGAAGAAAAGATCTTCATTTTTCATTCAATGCAGTGTTCCTAAGACATATATTTGGGACCTGAGCTAGAACACTTTCTTCATCATTTTCTCTAATTCAGTTTCTACGTAATGGAAGAGGCATTTTAATCCCTCCTCAGTTCTCCCTCCTGACATATTTGGGAAGGTTGTTGCAATTACAGAGCAATGTACTCAAACCAGCTGATGGAAGACCCCGTGAGCGATGATCATCTGGAGAATTCCAATTTACCCTCCCCAATGCAGTCACCTCACATGGCTCACGTTTTATTTGATACACAGAAGGAATCTGGGCTACACAACAAGTAACTTCCTTGTAAATCCTCCATGAGCTGCAGATTTTGGAAGGTACATTGCAAATGAGCCAAAAGATTAACATAAGAGAGGACAGTTTTATGAACACCAACTCTGCTTGGCAAAAATTATTCCAAAAACTCAGGAATTTACTCATCATAAGCTTTGGTGTTGGCTACTTGTTACACTACCTGGAATGCAGGTGGATATTGGCTGAAACTTCGCCTGAACCCACAAAACATTGCAGTAATGCCTATCATCACTACAGATTCCTTTTTTAGCAGATGGTAAGTATCCTGAAGATCAGACACGGAAAAGAAGTAGGCAGCTATGCCCTTAATTTAATCACTTCTGCAGAATGAGAATAATAATATCACACAGTTGTTTAATACTGCAATGAAACTGAAGGCACTCATGGTGATGCTCCACTCAAGTGCCGTGGTGTAGCTCTATGGAAGCACCCAAATTATTTATTCTGTTTGCAACTGAGTGCTTGAATGCCTATTTAATAAAAAACAAAAAAACCTATGCAGTCTGTCAGCAAACACGGGGGATAAAATGAAACATCAAAGAGCAATCTGGTCACTGAGGCAACAGTGTGATAAATGCTTTGTTCCATGATGGTGACACCCTGCTCCACATATAATCACATCCTTACAGACTCTTTTAGACTGATATAGATGTTTGCAGGACTATGGGGTGAGCCAGGTCAGAGAAGTAACCCAGGTTAACAAAAAATAGCTTGGTGGGGAAAAAAATGTCACACAGGTTTCCAGTCCAGTTCTGCTCACAGTCTAGAGCTGTACCAGCACAGGAGGGTAAGAAGGGGATAGAATGAAGGTACAGAGACAGGGCTGCTGGAGCAGATACTACAGCTCAGGTGTTCAGAAACTAAACCCATAATGAGACAGCAATGATCAGAAAGGGGGTGTAAACATGTGACAATACAAACAAAATGCCAGTCATAGAATGGTTTGGGTTAAAAAGGACCTTAAAAATCATTTAGTTCCAACCCCTCTGCCACGGGCACAGACACTTTCCAGTAGAGCAGGTTGCCTGACCTTGAACACTGCCAGGGATGGGGCAGTCCCAATTTCTCTGGGCAACCTGTGCCAGTGTCTCACCACCCTCATTGTAAAAAAATTCTTAATATCTAATCTAAATTTACCTTGAGTAGAGTATAGAGAATACACTCTATACTCTAAGATAGATACATACCAGAATTGAAGTTAGGGACATTTTGGGTGTTTGACTTCGTTACCTAGTGTCTTTCTATTGAAAATCCTGTGCTACCACATCTATGTTTATTATAATATTTATTACAAAACAGCACTTGCATACTGCAATGCCAGGTAATATTCAGATTCTAAACCCATGCAGAAGTGGCATCCTGTGGCATCATACTCACACCAGCATCAATCTTCTCTGTATCACAGGATTACAGAGGCTGTCCCACTCATGCTAATGAAACAGGCATGAAACAGTAGGGTGTTACTTTATGTTTAATAAAATTAGAAAGCTAGGAAACCAGTGATTTACAGCTATCAAATTTGCATGTTGATGATATTTGAGATCCCAAATTGTATTTGTCACCACAGAGGTCTTTCAAACGTAAAAGATTAAGGATTCAATTCCATGCCTAACTGCAGTCCATAGCAAAACACCCACAAGCTCAAATATGCAGAAAGAGATCTTTAACTAATGTCTCTGAAGTACACAAAATTCTAACAGGAGAGCCCTTAACAGCTTTTCATTTACTTAAGTAAAAGGGAAACCAAGTTAAATATTCATTTCTAGTAGGAATAATAGCCGCAGAAATATTGGAAACTGGTAACATAATTTAAATAACACAGGCAGCAGCCAAGAGGGAATAGAACTTCCTCCAAACTCATTAGCAAGAAATGTGAATACTACTTTTGCTTTTTGTCCAATACTAGTAAAGTTATCTACACAGCACTCCCTTGACCATGTTCCTAGCAAGTCTGCTGTATTACTTTGAAGAGCTTCATAACACATTCAAATAATTTTCTATGGTAGTAATTTAACTTCACTACTAATATTAGCACAAGAAGGAGCTTTTGCTCTGAGGAAAAAAACAACAACAAAAAACCCAAACCCCAAAACTTCCCTTAAGCTCAATGAAGTTCTGCCTGATAAAGACTTCATGCAGCGCCCACTGCGCAGAATTAGCATTTCCGGTCGACAAGACCTATCGACTATAAATACCGAGATGGTTCATTTGCATACGCCGTCTCTCCGGGCAGTTCACACGCACGCTCATCTTTCCTTCATCTCTGTTCCCCCTGTCTTATGCAAATGGCCACGCTCCCATTCCCCCGCATCTCAGGAGCCAGTCCGCAGCTGCAGGCGGTCGGCGGAGAGCAGCAAGAGAAATGATAGATTGCAGATATTTTATTTTTGGAAACCACACTGTAAATAAAGCCATTTCCAGAGATATTCCATGGACACGGAGTGCTGGGTCGCAGAGCCAGCGCCTTATGTAACAGGAGGAGTATTGTTTAGGGTTGCCTGCATTAAAGAGCCACTCCTGGTAACACAGTTTACAAAGCTATAAAAAGCTACCAGCGTAACTACCGAGAACAAGCGGGCAAGCAGTTTATTACGAAAAAGCCTGGTGCTGACTGGAAAAAAAATAAAGTTTCATTAAATCACATAACTTTCCGTCGCTCGGAGGGCATCACCTCGGCTGGCACTTACTGTGAGTGGAAAGGTGGGTGCTCCTAGGCAGCCCTGCGCAGCCCCATGGCCAGGTGCTGAAGACAGCTCTGCCGCCTCCCCGCAGCCCACGCCGCCTTCAGTGATCTTCCATTTAACTCCGCTTTATTCCCCCCCCGCCGATTCCCGACACGTGGCAGAGACCAGGGATCCCGCGACTCGGCCTCCCGCTCTTCTGCCGAGAGACCGTCCTCCTCTGGAAAAGCGTGAGCAGAGAGGATCACTCGGACATGCACAGGCGCTCGCAGGCAGCTGTAAATTTCCACTGCCCGCTGCCTGCGGCTGGACTCCCGGCCTCGCTCCGGCTCCTCGCTGTTCCTGCTCCGACCAGCTCTGTGCCTGGGTGTGCGTTCTCCCCCACTGCCCTCCCCGCTTCCCACTCCCTCGCTAGTCGTGCTCGCAGGCTCACACACACCCCCTAAACTCCACGTCAGAGGAACGCGTGGAAAAGCGAAGCATGAAGCGATCGCTTCGCCGAGAGATTTCTCCAGGGTTAAGGGAGGACATGCGACGATCTCGCATCACTTCTGTAAGTTTCCATTCCCCTCCAAAGTCTCTCGGTGCAGGGGAGGCATCGCTGACGGGTCCTCGCACCATCACGTGGCGGAGGCTGCTGGAATTAAATTATTCACCTTGCCGTCCTGCTAGGAATGCAAATAAGGGAGCCCAACAGCGGCTTGTTGTTACAAGATAACAACAAAATCAACATGCTCCGGCACCACATCTTTCAGCAAAGTCCTGTCCAGAGAAGCCGAAGTGAAGCTGCTTCCTGCCTGACTATATATTGTAACACAAAGGTCCGAATACTTCTCCACAATACTCGAGGGGATAAAAAAGCACCCTGCCGTATACTCTAAGCAAAATTTAAATCCTGCTGAAGAAAAACATTAGCCCAAAGTATTGTTTAAAAGGCTAATGTCGTGAGGAAAACAAAACTCATACCTTAAAGTACTCTGAAACAAGTGTTACTAACTACTATCAAGCACATAAATACAGCAAAATGCAATTAAAGAAATTTTTAATCTTCCATCTCTCAGCAGTTATTGCTCAGCAACTGCCACACATTCCCAAAGGGAATGATGTGTGCTTTCCCCCCTGCCCTCAGCTGTCTAACAGGCCTTGAGAACAGGGAAAGGAGGATGCTTTACCAGGCACCATGGGCACTGCAAGGTGGGATTTAAAACCTCTCTTCATCTGGATCTTGGCCGAGTCCCAGCAGGGATGACAGCCCAGCATATATTTCTGCCGAGCTCACCAGCTCGAGGGGGGAGATTTCACCTCGTATCCCTTCCTCCTCCAGGCAAAGCCTAGCCAAAGTCCTACATTATTAAAAATAATTCTGTATGCTACATTTGCCTGAGGAGCTGATCTCAGCCACTGCTGCATATAGCGCTACAGTTGCATCAGATCTTGATTTAGGGCTCACCTGCAGGATCTATTCACAGCCCTACATTAAAAGCAACCAAAAAAAGCATGAGAAACCTCATTTCTGAGGAATACAGATGAAACAGACACCTTTTAAAGCTCTAAGACCCTTTGCTTGCAATCCCAGCTCCTAACTGAAGCAAGCAGGAGTATCCCAAATGCTCACTTTGGAGAGTAACTTGCTGTCCCTGCCTAGCTCAGAGCGGCAGAAGCCATCCCTGCTCCTTAACCTCCCTGCACTTGCTCCTGCGTTTGCACAGGAGGTGCCAAGCCAACCTCATATCAGCAGATTTGTGGTCCTAACTTATCTGTAAAGCCCATCACCGTTTGTGCTTCTACTTTACCTAACAGATCATCAAGACACTGCAGCCCCGTGTTTTTGGACTGCCCTGAGCAGGACTGGGAACAGGCATTAATTAGTGCTGCTTCCACCACACCCAAAAGCAACAAGTGACACCAAGTGGCAATTTCTGCTCCAAACCTCTGGTGAAATATCCTTCCAGCACTGAATCGAAGGCTTCACATTAGCCACCCCTGACCAGGTTTCCTCCCAGGCCACCTCCAAAGAGAGCTCAGCGAAGGATGCTGTGAATGCCAAGCTCAGAACAGGATGAGCCGCCCTTTTGAGCAGCATCTTTCTCCACGAAGCTTAGTGGGCACATGAACAACCAGCACAGGCCAACGTTTCATGACATGAAGGACATGGGGAGAAAAACTGGTGCTGGGCATCCTTTCATGGGTGCCCTGCTCTGCTCCAGCTGAGCAGGAGAGGGAAGCGGTGACGTGCCTTACCCCCACTCTGGGGTTGGCCCTTTCTTTTCTATCGGATACCGCAGCCTTTGCGTAAACGTTACAGTGAAAGTCAAATGATAAACACTCTGCCCTTGGGCTACTACTGAAGGTACCAGCTTTTCTTAAGGCAACACAGTAATCTAAGCGCACCAGTACTTCCACTGTGTGTTTTTAAGAGATTATCTGTTTTTCCTCTAACCCTCCCACAGGAAATAATGTCTTTTCCATTGTGATTCTACCTCAAAAAAATCTACTTCAGAATCTACCACTGTGAATCTACTTCAAAAAGACACCCTTTCGTTGTCCCATGAAGTTCAACTTTGGTGGGTGCTACCCTGCAGTTGAATAATCACAAAAAGATGAAAATACCACAAAAAGTTGTTTTAGTTGCACACTAAGGGGCCCCCTTGGGGATAATCTGTATATCACTGAATTCCATGAAGTATTCACGGATTGTTCTGAGTATCCCAGCCCTTTGGAAGCATAAGAAATTTATCTACAAAATTACTGTCCTCTGTTTCAGACTAAATATGTCTGTTTTCCTGATTCTGAGGAATAAATTGAATATGCACTCAATTACAGTTCAACTCTGCCCATCTTCTACCCGAGGAAATACTTTAGGGCCCTCTACACACCAGGAGAGTGAGAAACTCACCTGCCTCCATCCCTGCATTGCAGCAGAAGAAACAGTGCAGATCAGGGTAGCTCTAGGGGCGGGGGTGGGGGGGGAAACACTCTGCTTCATCTTAAGTGGAGTAAATTCCCAGATGACAGGAAAAGGCCCTGAACCATTCAACAGGAATTAAGCCATAATTACTTGGTGCTCTTATCTGTTTGTTGTGAGTTTTTTGTTGCCGAGAGGTTATTAAATATTTCCAAAAATATGTTTTCTTCAATTCTTAATTTGCAGCCATCTCAAATCTAGAATGATATAGGTATAAATAGACAACAAATCTTTAGAGTCTCAAAGTACAGTGAAAAAAATATCTCTGCACTGCTAAAGGACTACAGCTTCCATATATTTATATTTCATTATATTTGTTTCCTTTAAAGCAAGCAGAGTCCTCAGGCTAAGGCATGGTTAGAGTTTTTTGAGAAATGTTTGTCCTTGCTTTTGTAACTTAAAATGGTTCAATCTAATAAAGACCAAAAGAAGAAAACCCTGGTCCATTATTCCTGCCCTTTCCATTTATTTTCTAAAGTGGAAAAGAGAAATTAAGGAACTTCAACAATTAGTGTGGTAGCAATAAATTACAGCATCAGATGATAAATATGCAGTGTATATATATTAATTCTGCTCATTTAATCATCCACTTCCAGGCTGTCTACCTCCTCTGAGATTAATTTCAGCATTCCAAAGCCCTAAGCAGCCTCTAATAATAATAACAACATCCTTCCCCCAAATTGCTCAATGCCAAGGCCCCAGGCCATCAAAATTCAGTTCTCCACAGCAACAGGTTTAGTTGTGTAATGCTGAATATCAAGAGCAGAACCTTTAGAATACTAAAAAGATTCCTGCACCCTCCAAAACCTGAAAACTAAAGAACATCCCCCACAGCATTTCATCCTATTCTTACAGATCCCAAGATACCAACATTATGGCATTTTAGTGGTGTGGAGGGGAACTGAAAAAAAATAACTTATATAATCTACATCGTAAAGCTGTTACACTTTAACTTGAGGCATTTAGCTTTACGACACAGTAATATAAAAAGTATGCCCAACAACACTCCTAAAACCTCTTAAAAATGAGAGATTTTACAGTAACTTTGTACTTTTTTGTTATTCTACAAGTTTGCAGATACTTCTTTTGGTCAGATCCATGCAAGAGCAATGTGGCCACTCCAAAATAAATAAGGCAAATAAAGGCAAATAAATTCCTCTCCGTCTAATAGATCCCCAATACAGACACACAACAACACTCCCACTTTGTCTCATGTTCCCCCATATAATCTTGGAGGAAGACAAACTGAGATCTGGGTCTGTATATCTTATCTCCCCAAAACAGCCACCGGCACTGAAAGGCAAATTAACATTTGGCTGGTTATCCAAATACAAAATAAGGCAAAAAAAAGGGTACAGTCTATGGAGGGGCATGTGGTTTCTCTTATGGCCATTTAAAAAGCAGCGAAGATTCTGGCTTCTCTCAGGACTAGAAAACTGAAATTTCTTCAGTGAAGTGTGGGAGGACAGAGAGCAGCAAGATGCAGTGCCTGACCTGTAGCTGCATTTTAGCTGAAGTAAGCAGAAGGATTTAAATGGACGTTTTATATAAACTATGCCTAAAAATGCTAACGTCTTCAATGGTTTTCCCCGCTTCCTCCTGGCTCCCTCTAGCGGTTTCATTCACATACTACCTTTTCCTTCCTGTTACTTAATGCAAATACAATTGCCAAGATGAGGTTTGGTTTTGTTGGTTTGGGTTGTTTTTTTTTTGTTTTTTTTTTTAAATCTTCAATAACTCTTATAAACTGCTCATGAGTTTTTACTGAACATGTTATTCACATGTACATCATTCTAGAAATCAAGCACTGACACTGGCCTTTCTACCAGAGGTCTCTATGTATTAATATTCTATGTACAGGCCAGCATATTTATGATTTTACTCATATTAAAGGCATCCATCAGTCCCATAGTTAGAGAAAGTCCACTGAAATGAATCCCTTTCCTTGCATGTTCCCACCCCCAAACAAATTACATCTAAACAGAAGGTTAATAGAGCCCAACAGCTGAAAAATATAACATATTAAAATTTTATGTATGCTCTAAAGAGTCCCTTATAAAATTTTAATCGTGCCCCTTATCTACTGTGTCCCAACATAAAACACAAATACAAACCATACCTGCATTCCCACTTTTATAAGTGGACGAATAGTAAACTCATGACAACATCATGCTTTTTTCCTGCAGACATAGGCAAACAGAAAATTAGTCCTTCAAAATCAGTAATTCCCTGAAGAGCTGAGCAGATATTTTTAATTTAATTAAAGCCTTCACCTCTTGAAACTGCTTCTATCCCAGCTCTGTACAGTCAACCACTTCGGTGGCCATATTGGTTTATTTAAGCTCTGTTCACAGAATTAGAAATGAGAAAAGGAAAGCTCACTTCAAGAGGAGCAACAAAAAGAGCTTTGCTGAAGACTTGAATTTTAACTTCTCATTACACATGTGCCATGAGAGGCACAGTCTTACATTTTGTATTGCAGCATACTAAAAAAGAAATGTTATTTACAGGAGTAACAAATACACAGCCAAATAAGCCCTCACTGTCTAGTATGCTGGAAGAGAGTCCTTGCATAACTGCTAGTATTTTTCTTCATTAAACTGAAAAATTCTTTCATGTGTATAAGAGCATCTGTCCATCTATCTCCCATTTCTGAAATATTCACACAATAGCAAGAATGCTTAGTCTTTTTGCAAATACTGAATTTAATTACTGGTTTCCACGTAAATTCAGCAAGCAATTTTCTTAATGTTAGGTAGCATGAGGTACTGCATGTTAAAACATCCCCTCCCAACATGCTTGCTTATGCAAAAAACCCTGTATGTGTTCCCTACAACCTCCCTACTGGTGAAAGACAATGCAGCATTACTAACCAGAACTTTGAGCTTCCTAATAGGGCTTGAAGCTGAAAACTGTTGCTGCACATCTGTCTCAAAAATGGTGACGTGTAATGAAAATACTGCCTAATGAACTAATGAACTGCCTTTTGATGATGATAATTTCTTTACACAATGTGTGGCTCTGTTTCTGACAGACCTCTACTGACCACTATTACAGAAGGCTAAAACATTTTTCATCAGATGCTCTCGAGACAACTTACAAACAAACAAAATTAAGCTTACTTTGAAACACAAGATAGAAGCTACTGTGAGACACTCACTATATCACCCAATTTAGTATGAGGAAACTGAGGCGGCACCAAGCAAACATCCAAAGACATGCACTCTAAAATGCACTGTTAAAGAATGTCAGTAGAGAGGAACCGTCTTTCTGGATCAGACAAAGCTCCTTTAAATTCCATCTCTAAGAGCAGCTGACACCAAGTGCAAAGTAGAAAAAGAAACATATACCAGAAGGGTATACTCTATTCTTCTTCTGCTTCTGGCAGTTATCACCTTTGAGGTTTCCTGAAGTGTCATCCAAAATCACCATGCTGAGTAGCTACAAGTGGATCCACACCTGTTTGCTTTAAATAAAGAGCATTATTCCTCTTCTTGGAGGACTCTGAAATCACATCTGAAATACTTAGATACAACTGATTGCTCAAGATTGCTCCTGACTGTCCAGACTGAGCAGCCAAGATGGCTCAGTGACGGCTATTTTCTGTAGATGAGGGATGAAACAAGAATCAGCACCATCAGTGATTTATTGCATCCCAGGCAGTTACTTCTTCAGGGCAGGATTTACCCACATTGTATTTTTCAAGTGATTGCCTCAGACAAGGGAACACCTACTACAGGAAAGTCC
Source organism: Campylorhamphus procurvoides (assembly GCA_013396655.1). NCBI lineage: Eukaryota > Metazoa > Chordata > Aves > Passeriformes > Dendrocolaptidae > Campylorhamphus > Campylorhamphus procurvoides. The sequence goes on from WBMV01000447.1 coordinate 802,862, forward strand.
CACACAGAGGTAATGGTGTTATACCAATGAAGAAATGAGTTCAGACCAAAGAAGACGAGTCAGTTCCAACTTGTGTCATACATTTCTATGTGATCTTGAAAAAGCCACTTCAGTCCCGCCATGGGAAAATGACTTCTTTCAAGACCATAAGGTACTCTGACACTGCAGTGATGGAACCCAATCAAACACATTATGCAACACCAACTTTCTGTGTCCTTTTCTTAGGATAACAGTCTTGCAGTTTGTGTGATGCATGTCTCCAGAAACCATGCCCACAGACAGAACAGATTTCTGAGTCTCTTCTAATGCAGGTTAAGAATCCTATTAAAGCAGAACTGCTGAACCAAAACCCAAATAATATTAGGCTAAAAGTCTAAACTGCTGCTTTCAAGTGAAGAATTACAATTTTTTTCCTGGTGTCAAATAATGAAACCTAAGCATTACTATAATTCATGAAAAACAGTTCTCGTATTTAAGCAAGTATTGCCCTAAACTGACTTGCCTGAAGTTGCACAAGAAAATCTCCAGCAGTCAATGCTGCTCCCCTGGAGAAAGAGAACCCAGATCTTTTCACATTTTGCTCTTTACCAGTTTTGTTCTGCAACAATGTTAGTTTAACATATTGGATGAAGCACCTTGGGAATTCATCATGCTTAAGCTGCACATGGAGACATCTTCTTCAGAAGTACCCCAAAGTGATTTGTTCTGACAAGCAATTAAGTATATCCATCACATGTAGGATTGTAAATATATTTGCCTTCACTCAACAGATACATGGTCAGTTGATGCAGCACTGGGTGTTTGCAATTTTTTGTCCCACAATAAGGATCTAAACACATTAAAGTTTAATGTGATCACCCTGTTAGGTGATGAATGGTCCCTGTTGTCACAAAGTCCCTATGAGAGTTTAGTCACATACTCTTCTGGTCCCAAGATGGAGCCTCCATTGGCACCCTAAAGAGCTATGCAGTCCGTCCTGGACAGAAGTTGACTGTATCGAGCCAATGAACCTGTAGGATATTCTTTGAAGTCCAATATTGTTGCTCTCCCATGGCAAAAACCTATCCACGCACATTCCCACACCACTAAAAAGCCATGCCCTGTTCCCCCTATCTGTGTTGGTCAACAACTGATATTACAAATTAATTATTATGTCAAACATACAACTCCAAAGTATTCAATTAGAGGCTGAGTTCCTTTTGTTTTAATTAATAAACCAGGGTCATGCCTTGAAGTCCTTAAACGGCAGCAAGCACACTGCATTTTTTAGCACAGGAAGTCTGTCATGAATAAGGACCAACATGCAGCAGTGTGCTTGTCAACAGGATGACCTCTGTTTCGAATGGGGAGCAGCTGAGTCACCTGGGCATGCCTTGATTCAACTCCACTCCTGGGCAGCCTCAACAGTGAAGCCCTGACAGGCTCTGGATACCTGGAAAAAAATCACTCACCACATGACACAAATGGCAAGCTCTACATACACAGGTTTTATCGGGTCAAATACACTGACGGAAATCTTCGTGGCAAACATCACTCCTCTAGATATTTCCCAATGAAATCTGACAGCTCCTTTATTACACACCACACAGATCTATACTCAAAAACTTTGTCATAGGCTCTGGAAGGAGTTCAAGAAATTACAGTTTTGTCATGCTAATGGCCATTCACGTAAGTGCTCCATTCCCATAGAAACAACCAATAATTTTCCTCCTGTGTCTTCATTTTCGCAGTTTGCATTCACAAAATAATTTATTGCCATTAAAATCTAAATTTCTGTAGGGTGAAAGACTGCTACTGTCCAATTTAAAAGGTCATGATTAGCAATAAAAATATGTACAGTGTGCCCCTCCCAAATGAGAAAGGAGTCTTAAACTGTATCGGCCCAGACATGAGAAGTTATCCAGTATCTTACAAAAAGTAATACTTCGAGTTAGATGGTGTCTGAGTCTGACCAGCTGCAGAACACATTTTCTAATATGTATGTATTCAGGACCTTGAATTTATGAGTCAGAGCTGCAAGCCTGACTTGAGCAGAATTGAGAGAGAAAAGTCTCAAAACTGTTTCTTTCAAAATTGTAGTGCTCATCAGGACATAATATATGTCTGGCATTATTTCCTATTTTGGAGTTTCCACCCAAGTACCAGTGAAAAGAAATGGCTTGTTTTCTCAGAGCAGGCAAGATCCTGTGAGAAGGTCACCCATCAAGAGTTGCATCAGTTCAACTTTCCATGAACAAGGCAGTCTACTAGCTGTCATCATGGGATGAAATTACTTTCACAAGCACAAGAACTCCCATTGAAAGATTGCAGCAACAAAAGTCTGTATCCAAAGAGCTGGATAGCAGCCAGGTAACCAAAGACATAAACATAAGCTATTTAACACCTCATCATCTACCCCAACAACCACACTACCTATCTTTATGTTTTCCCATTAAAAGAAACCAAACAAACAAACCAAACCAAACAAGAAAACAGATGACATGATTAGGAAGTTCAAAAGTAACAAGTAATAAAAGTCTGCAACAATTTACACAGAACTGGCTTTTCTTTCATAACTGAAGACAGCTTCTATATGCTTCTTATGGACTTATGAAATAAGACTTTATTTGGATTTTAAGAAGTTTGAAATAGATTTTTTGCTCTTCTCAAAACAATAAATTAATGTTATTACCAACAAACTTTTAAAAAATGAAAGATTACTCTGGTTCTCAGAAGACATGAGAGACCTTACAGAGCTCAACAGCTTCTTAAACAAGATCACCTTTTAAAAGATCTTGGATCTTGATACTAATTTCATGTGCTGGAGAATCTGTGAAGTCCAACAATAAGACAGTGCAATAGTTAACTAGTTACCACTTTAAATGTGGGGTGTTTTTTTTTTCCTTTTATGCAAGTTCATATTCTACTTTACTTTCGGCTTCCTGCTGCTGTGACTCCTATGTTTCCAAATGCATGCTCTTTGGAGGCTCCCCATTTTGTTCATGCACAGACACATGACAAAATCATTTCAACAAACTTGGAATTTACTTCTTCATTACTACCTATATTAAGTATATAGGTATGGTTTTCCAACACCTACAACCACTACTGACTTCAATTTAACAGTATGTCTTGAAGTGAATCCATCAATCCTGATTATATGACAGAAACAAGGTCAATAATATTGCAAAAGAAATCTCTCATTCTGCTTTCAGTGTATTCAACTACTATCAACTCTCAGTGCCACAGGGAGTGTCTTCTCCACTGCCTGTTGCCCACGAGGCTCAACACCTTTGCAGTACTGGTTTTTTTCAGACAGTGGTCCTCATCTTTAAGGTGCATCTAGCCTTTCCCATGTTGATTAACTTCACAAAGCTCTGAGCCCATCTTTCAAAAGAGTCAGCTAACATGCTCTTCAATTCAATCCAATTCATGAGACTATGCTATCATTGTCATTTTTCTACTCTACATGGCCTAGATAAAACTGTCAGAAAGGATTATGCACTTTCTTCCAACTGTGTGTTCATTTCAGGATTTTTTTTTTTTTGCAAACAAGCATCCAGTGACTGAGTATCAAAAAATTTCATATTAATTAAATGATTCTTCATTGAGTGTAACATTCTCAAGAGTCAGTTTCTTAGCCAGGCTACATCAAACCCTTAATCTAACAGATATACTAGACGTTTTATAATATCTGTTTTCTATTCATCATCTCGAATAGCATTTGCTTCATGACAATTCTTTGAATTTTGGAGATTTACGCTAGACATTAAAAAAAAATAAAATTCCTCAGTCGCCATAAATTTGTCACAAATTTTCAAAAGCATATTTCAGTCTTTATTTACTGCTTGAATATGATGGATTTGTTCATTGTTATATGATTATTCGCCATATTCACCTTCGTTCTCACTACAGATGTACATAACACTTCTGTATTTTCAGCAACATTGTTGATAACTTTAGCACAGTCATCCCATATATGTTATGTTATTATTTTTTTGCTCCTGGTGTTTTTAGACCTTCTCCTTATTAGCCCTAGATCCTACAGAAAATCCAGAATCTTCTTTAATAATTTTTATAAAAATTACTTTTTCTATATATTGACTGCTGCCCTTGAGCCATTTCTAAATCAAGATGGGACTCTTTCTTTGTTTAAATTAATTTTTTTGTATTTGGCTCTGCACATTCTAGACAGGCATGTGTTCTCATGTCCGTGCCCCTTCCTCTGATTTGAGAGTCACTCTTGCAGGCAATGCCAGAAGTTAGTGATGTAAGAGCATGTCACATCATGCAGAAGAGATGTGCTTAGTCACTCACATTTTTCATCCTCAAAGACAGGAACATGACATAGTTTTGCAGCAGAGTCCTCTCCCATGACCTTATGAATGGTGATGAGGCCTAACAAACTATGATCAGGAGACACTCAGTTTACAGCCTATGGAGAGTCCAGCAAGAGAGCAAAAACAATGGGTAACATCTCTGGGCGTGGGTAGCATCTACAGCACTTCATTGCTGTGCAAGAAACCAGAATACCATGAGGATATTTCGCCAAACTCTCTGCAAACATCTTCCTTTCCCTGACAAAAGCATGGGACACAGAAGAATTGCAGGGAATGTTTGCTTACATTAGTGCTGGTTTTTTTTGAAAGAGCAGCTACAGACCTAAGCACCGTAATGTAAAAGACAAGACCTATCAGTGGCCTGCAAATAAGGAGAAGTAGGACCAAAGGTCAGCACAATTTCTAATAAGCTTGCATTTAGAAGGTTCAGCCTTACTCAGCTTATTTGCTTAAACCAATTTGTCAGGAAAAAATAAAAAAAAAAGAATTAAAAAATTAAAACCCCAAAACAAACACATAGACTTTTCTGAGGGATTATGTGATATACACAATATTTGCCTTAACAGAGGACCACAACCACTCCGCAGTCCTGCACTCACCCTGTAAGGTTCCATTTGGTGCCTTATTTCTATCAACAAATAAATCATATACTGCAGAGAGCTTCTCTTTCAGCCAAAAGCAACATTTAGTGAATGACCACCATGAACTGGTAGTCCAAAATAAGTTTTACTTATTTGAAGAAAAGAGTTGTCTGACTGCCAGAACTGCAGAAAGTGAGGGTACACAATTAAAAGGTACACTTGAAGAGAGAAAGCTGATACAGCTGTGCCTCCCCGCTGACATATGAAAATAGGCAAAACAAAGAGCTGAATGCTCAGGACACTACAGCTGCTGGAAGTGAACTCTTCCCACATAATTTTAATCTCTCCCTATTCAGCAATCTCCAGTGCCTTTATTTCAAAAGCCCCATACAATTTCCTTTTCACACTTAAAAGCAAGCAAACTGTATTTTTGCTGCAATAAATTTGCATGTATAAATTTGTACAAGTGCCTTTGTGCTAGATTGACATGGGGTCTTTAACAAAGATCATCCAATCTGATAGCTGTCACACAACTATCCCCACATTGCAAAATGCAGTAGTGCAGCAGTATTTTCTTCCATCTTAATTATTGTCTCTTGCAACAGGAAACACAAGGCACAAACATTACTGAGATATCAGAAGGGGTTTTTTTTAAACTCATGCTGTAAAATAATTTAAAGATGTTTCACAATTGATAAAAGTTGCTCAAGGAACACATTGCTGTCAAAATGGGAATTCCAGCCCTTTCTGTCATCACCTTCCTTGCAGCAGTTCTAGGAATGACATGACTGCAGAGGGAGGCGGATCAGCCTGCTGGGCCCCATGAAAATTTAACAGATGGAAAAAACCAGACCCTTCTTACTTCCCCTAAAAATGAAAAAGTGAGAGTAAGTGTGGAGGGACTTACTAAATGTAAACTCTGTGAAGTTTTTGGAACTACCTCTATTAGTCATTTCTAAAATGGACAATATGGACTAAAATACTAAAAGAACAAAAGAAACGAAAAAGAATCCATCCATCCATTAATATTTTCTTGGAGGATGGTGGATGCAATTTTAAAATATTTCTACAATATGTGGCAACAAAAACAGTTAAAAAGAGAAAATCTTGTCCCTTCTCAAGCCGTACAGCCAGGTTGCAACCACCCATCTTGATCTGCTAATGCAAGGATTGTAGCACCTTGCTATGAATTTGTTAACAAAATCAATTAATTCTTAAAAATGCTCTTTCACTTCAAGTGAAAGAAACTTATGCTACCAAACAACATCTCATGTAACTTGTTCATCACAAACTTGACAGAAACCAATTCTGCACACTTAAGTAAGATAAAGAGCAGTATTTGGTAAACATTTTTTTAAAATGCACATTAAATTTATGTGTCTAGCAGCATTTAATCTTAATAAAGCTTTTTTTTAATGTCAGTCTGCATGTAATCTAAATTGACTTTGTATCACTTGTAACAAATAGCATATGTATCCACTTATATGAGAGCAATGCCAAATTCAGACACTGGAGTCACTTGAGTAACATTTCTTAAGAAAAACGGGGTTTCTCTCTTGAGAAAAATGGGTTGCAAAGGTTTGGGTCCACAGTTCCCTCTGTGAAAGGATGTCACACACATTTTCAACACAGCTTCTTTGGTTCCACTCATTCAAGAATCTTAGAGGGAAAAAAAGGTAGTAACAAAGTCAAAGGCAGGTGCTCAGGAAAGAAACCCATTAATCTTCACTCTCTGCTAAAAAGCAGGAGGGGATTTTGGTCCAGCACAACTGAGAATGCAGAGAGGGTCAGGCTCTGCATGTGATAAGACCATCCATCCACAATAACTCAGACACGGTAAGTGTTCTGCCCAAACCACCACTTTTGCACCTAGGCCACACCCAATTCCCTGAGAGAAACAAAAATACCAAGTGGCTGCACAGCAAATTAGATGGAAAAAGTTATTCAGATAAAATTAGCTGAGCCAAATAAGTAACTTTTTTTTTTTAAACCCCAACCAGTCCCCTGAGCAATGGCACAAATGAACAGGGAAGGGCTGAGAAGCACAAGGACATAAAAACTGTTCCTTTCTTCAACAGTGCCAATTTTAAATGTTCAGGGGACTGTGGCTTCCCTGACCCATCATAATGCTCATTACCAAACCCAAATGCAATAAATATTAATAGGGAAATACTGCTTCCCATTCTTGCTCCTCCGCTCCTCACACCTTACTGCCAGTTCCACACCTTTATAAGATTAGGCTGAACCAAGTGCTGATGCAGCACACTGAACTGGATCAGGGAAAACAGCCAACTGAAAAATTAGGGTTTTCTTCAACTAGATTATTTTTCCCACATGAAGCTGTGACTAAGGACTATTTAGTCCAGAATATTCTTATTAAGAACCCTATGGTTGAGCCTCTTCACCGCAACATATATTAACCATGTTTTCTAATGGTTTAGTCAAATTCCTCTTCGTATATTTGAAACCTTACATGATCTAGTTTTATTTGAATGTGGTTATTTCGTATAAGCACAGTGATGACTTCAGGTTGTTGCCACATGCCTCCTTTTGATGACTTTTATTAGTTCAAGTCCAATTCTACACCAGGTACTGCCTCCGTGGCCTATGTACAGCTGCTACCAAGACCAGCGCTAACTGATCAACCTGTTCACAAGGACAGCTTCCTCCACACTTGGGTTTGAAAACTAAAAGACAAAACAAAAGGAAGTTGTGGAGGTCTCCACAGAACATCTCTTAAGAGTGGGAACACCACAAATTCATTCAATCTTGCAGATTGCTTAGAGATTTTTGTCTACTACATCTTCATTTAATGAAAATACTTTGTGCACATACTTTAATCTGCATGGAAACCCACAAACAGAGCCCATCAAAAGGGCTGGAATACTTTACAACCACTAGCTCTACTTCATAAAATACCAGTGAAAATTTATTTCAGATAAATATATTGCCACATTCACATGGAAAAAGGATGACAAAAAGATATTTATGCATCCCTTTATTTTGGATTCCTTTCATCGTATACATCTACTGCCTGGTTTCCAGAGATCTCAGACCCTTTCAAGTGCAATAGTAATCACAGGCTTTCAGATTCTGTTAATTCAACCAAATCACCCAAAATTAGAGGGTAGAGTTTTAGGTCTTGATCAGTGTGGTGGGGCTGTGGCACAGCAAAGACAACACATGCTGCTCAGCTTGGTCCAACATTATCTAACATCCCAACCAGTCCTTGCTTTCTGTGCTCACACAACTGTCTGGAATCTATGCTGGCAACGACTACCGAGACTGTAAGACAGAAATATAAGTAAAAATAAAAACGTTTCTACTGCTAAAACAGTCTATAAAGACGAAATCCATTACATTACCAGTTTCCAAACGCAGTCCTTGAAGAATATGCCAGCCAGTGGATGGTTAAGAGTTTCAGCATATTGGGCTAGATTCCAAAACCCTCAAGCCAGTTAGTAATTAACAGACATCTAGGTCCTCCACATGAAAGAAGTCTATTGTTAAAACAGTGACACAAATTTTTCCTTTCCTTTTCATAGCCAGTCTCTGCCTGTGTTTTAAGATTCCCTTAGGACTATAAAAGCCTATGATTTTAGAAGCTCCACTTTTCAAATAGACAATTTGTTAGACTTTTAGTTGCCAAGAATGCAAACATGCTTACATCACAGGTAGGACAAAATCATTTTACAGGCTTCTCAGAGATCCATAATCTCCTCTTTCTTTAATTTAATACTTGAAAAAAAATAATCTCCAAACAACATTCTAACATATCTGCAACAGCCAAAGAATTACAAAACATACTGAGGACCTGTAAATAGTCTAAGATGAGTCCACTTAGTGAAAAATGTACCTATGGGGGATATTAGCTTGTATCTTCATAAATAATGATGTGTTACAGCAAAATTTCTAACATAAACCAAAGGTTGCCTCACTAAAGACATTTTGTTGGCAATGACTTTGTAGAGTAGCAATGATCCGGGATCTGTATAGAAATGCTTGTTCTCTGTCCTGGTATCTTACTCAAGACAATGTGTGAAAAACGAAAGACTACATACAAACCACACTTAAACTAAACAGTGTAATAAAGGAGAACGTTACGTTGAAATTGCATTTTGAAAGAACGAAGTGCAGACACTCATCTATAAAGGAGCAAGTTAAATCACCAAGAATGATAATGGAAAAAAGTGACAGAGAAGGAGCTGGAGAAAGAACTCAACTGATAAGATACTTTAAGAAGAGTCTATAAATCAAAGAGCCAAGCCTGTCACACATTTTTCAAATGCTCATGGCTTTCCAAAGTCTATGGGTTTGACTGCTTTACTATTTTCTGCAGTCTGATTGGTGTCCCTACCTCACTCAAGTCTATCTGCTCACATGAGAAAACACCCAGATCCCCACTGCATTCAAGATGACAAGAACATCCCTGGAGAACTAGATGAGACAGTTCCTTTTGGACCAGCTTCACCTCCTCCCACTCAAAGGAGCTGTTTGTGGTCTGCCTGTCTATGAAATCGTCCATCTGAAGTCTCTACATACGACCAGAACTATGTAACAAAAGCGTAATTCAGCAACTCAGTCCCCAGCACCATTCACCAGGGCAGTCAGTCCTAACAGAGGTGCTAGCAAATGTGTAGGCACATGGTACAGCTGCTCTCACCTCTGGGTGCAGGTAGTCAGTCCAGATCTGGATTGCAGAGCCCCGGGAAGCTCACACTGCTGCTGGTGGAGTGCTGCAGGCAGGTTGCTGGGATGTCAGATCAGCATCTCTTGTGAGCTTCTGCCACCTAACAAGTTTGGGAAGAACTGAGCTTACTGGCTCACTGGCAGAATTTGCTGCTATGTTGCAGAAAGCCTACATTACAGTTCTAGAGTAAACGCAAAACAAAGGAAATTTGGGGATGTTTCTAAACTGCCTCATTAATTTTGTGTTAAGTCACTGATTTTAAGAAAGACATATTTCCCTTTTTTATTTTGCTTCAACTATCATGAAAAATACATTACTACTTTCGAATATATTTATAAATTCTCTTTTGTCCAAGGCAGGCAGTCATGTTATTTCAGTTTTTTCCATCACTGGTCTCCATCTTCTTTGTATTTGGTATGTTCCTCATGTACAATTTGTAAAGCCGCAAGTGTTTCCAAACACTCAGTATTCACAAGCACATATATTAATAATTTAGCAAAATGAAATTAATCTGCAAGCATCATCTCATAATGCAGAACATTCCAAGAGCAAGAAAAGCTTGCGCTTAATATCAGAATAAATAATTATGAGGGATAGATCTCTTTTTTAAAAGATGTAAGCTACTATTTTTATTGAGAGATTTGTCAGCACATCAGTAACACTGAGCCACCCCTCACAGAAAAATGACATTTCTATCCGGCTTTGCCCCCGGTAAATATTTTAGTAACATCCACGAGATTGTAAATACTTTGATAATTATTTGAGCTCGTTATGTTCATCTCTACAGTTTAAAGTGGCAGCAAAAAAAGAAGGGACAAAAAAGTGATGACAGACGACCCTCCCTGCCTCTTAAAAGCAGGTTGTTTCTTTGCCCCTCTGAAAAACCCCTTTACGTGGCTAGGCCGCCAACGCTTGCGAAGCCAACGCTGCTTCAACTTTTCCAGGGCGACATAAGCCTTTATTTTCACACTTAGCATCGAAAAGGGCNTGGCCAGCGCCGCCGCCCCTCCCTCCGCCGCAGCCAATGGTGGCGGGGAACGGGGCGGCCACGCGCGGGCCCCGCCTACACCGCGCGGGCCCCGCCCACACCCGACGGCCCGCGTGGGCGGTGCCCCCTGGCGGGGCGGAGGAGCAGCAGCAGCAGCAGGAGGAGAAGGAGGAGCAGGAGGAGAAGGAAGAGCGGGCCTTATCCTTCTGTAGGATAAGAAGGATAA
>WBMV01000447.1:814739-884713 GCA_013396655.1 Campylorhamphus procurvoides
GGCACCGGCAACTTAGCAACTCGCGGGGGGGGAGAAGCGCCGCGGCCAGCAGTTAAGTTACGCAACTCCCCGGCTCGTTACCAAACGTATTTTTAATGCGCGGCCCACCCGCGGAGCCGCCCCTTCCCCAAGCCCTGCCGCCCCGGCCCCCTCAGCACCCCGGCCCCAAGATGGCGGCGGCGGCGCCCCCACAGCGCCCCGGGGCCGGCCGGCCCGNCGCAAGCCCCCCTGTCCGCCGCCGCCGTGCCTCAGCGCAGCGAGACCCACAGGCCGCGCCCCGGCCCGGTCTCGGCTCGGCTCGGCGCAGGTGGGAGCGGCCTCCCCCGGAACATGGAGGCGAAAAGAAGTAAGCCTTAACGAAAGCATAAACAAATAAAAAATAGATGTGCGTTTTGAGCAGCCGTTGGTCTTGCCAGAAACATTTCTGGTTTTCCCATTCAGTCAAAGGAATTCAGTGTTCCTGAACTGATGGAAATGGCTGCGGTTTTTCTTTCCAGTTGTAGCGTAGAAAAGATTAAGTCGGTAACATAAGTGGAATGGAAGGGGAGGTGGCGGAGTCACCATCCCTGCAGGTGTTCGAGGACGTGTCACTCACTCAGTGCCATAGTCTGACTGGTGCTGTTAGGCCATAGCTTGCCCTCAGTAAGCTCAGAGGTCTTTTTCCAGCCTGAGTGATTCAGCAATTAACGATAGTAGAAATGTGGAATCTTTAATGTAGTTGAACAGTGCTGCCCTACTTCTGCTTACTGTTCTGGCAGTGGAGATGCCTTGCTTCATCTTGCATCTGTCAAGAAACAGATTCAGTAATTTATTTGCCTAAAAAAGAAAGCTGTCCTTCTCTTCCCCCCCCCAAATAATTTAGTTTGGTTGTAGTGCTGACAGCATAAAAAGACAAAAGAACTGTGAGCTACTAGGGAGTGGAGATTGTGTAGGCTCAGCTGAATGTGCTGGAAAATATGAGTCATTTTGTGACAGCTTCATACCTGAGGGACAGTAAGAAATGACTACGTATAAAAACTTCCTCACACAGCTTGTTTAATTTGAGTGTTCCTCAGCTGTGTCTGGACAAGGTGTGGGATGATGTTTGAAAGGGGGATGATGGTTTCACCACAGTGATTTCTCACACAGTGCACCTGCTGATACCTACTGTAGTATTTACTTGTATAAATTTTAATAAAGCTGGGTAGCTACAACCATTTTGGTTGCTCACCTGATCTCTTACTTGTCTATTCTACACCTCTTGCAGTGCTGTGCGACTTCTTTGAAGAGGAGAACCTCACCAGTTCCAGTGAGGGGAGCATTGAAGGTAGTATAGTTTGGGTTTATGGAGGGGAAGGTAGTGTATATTTGGCACCCCTTCTGACATGAAAATGATGACTGAAAGACCAAAGCTTTGCCTTTTGTGGTGTAAGATGTTAGTGAGCAGCACTACGGGAAACACACACTCGAGCTGTTTTTCTGGTAGCTGGAAGCCCTGACCTTGGCTACTTGTTTCTTGCTCTAGCATTGTTCCCCTGCACAGTGCTGGGGGTAAAAACAGATATGTGTCCACAAGGATTCTACAGAGGGAAAAGAAAATCCCTCCAGCCACCTTTGGAACTATTTCCATGAGGTGCAAGTCCACAGCCATTGGCTGTTAAGATGATTCTGAATGCTGACACGGTAAATGCTTCCTGTATCTGTTCATTCCCTGTCTGCCTGGCTGGAGTTGACAGCAGCACCATTAACATTGGAGAGATTAGTGTTGTGGACATCTGTCTTTTTTGAAATGAAAATTATACTATGGACTTCATATGCACTCTTTGCTTCTTTGTGCAAAACAAAGTTTTTGCTGCTGTTTTCAGAACGCTCCAGTGTGAGAACTGGGAAAGCATTTCAAAGGTGAGTGAGCACTACACATGGTAGTATATGTTTTATTTCTCTTTGGCCTATGCATGACAATAGCTGAGGACTCAGGAACAAAAAGCTGTTCTGTCACCCATTCTCTGAAGTAATCTGTCTGCCAGTGCTATCCAAATTTAGGAAGTGTATTGAAATACCTGAAAACCAGTAATGAATAAGGACAGCAATTTTAATCTATTCCTGAATGTATATTTTGGAATGCAAATGTGAAACATACATACTTCTCAGTATTTTAAATTTCTGATATTGTCATGCACAGCAAAAGGATGGGAATGGCACAGGGCAGGCATTATCTCTTCGACCAGAAGTGTAGGCTTACTAAAATTGTTGTGGCTTGTTTTTGTAATGGGACTTTAATCTTTTTACATCTTAAAAAAAATTTTCGTGAATATAAGAGATCATTACATTATTTTGAAAGTTAGTGCCAAATCAGTCATTTCGCAAGATGAAGTACATTCAACATTGCCTGTTTATATTAAATATTACACTGTTAGCTGCTGGTGGCATAAACAGCTGGAGTTGTGATGACAAAAGATGGTTACTCCCTTCACTGCTGTCATGATGCTTTTGAGGGTAACCATAGACTCTGTACTGCAGTAGAATCCCTTGGCTTCTGGTGCCTTGGGCAACAGAAGTCATTCTCTACTAAGTCAAAAATGAAGGAAATACTTTTTTACAAGCTTTACAAGAATGCAGCATTTCTTGACTGCTGGGGGGGTGTCACCCAGCTCATTTGCCAACTGAGATTTGCTGTCTGAAAGTGGAATGTAAACCTAGTGTGATGAGAGTGAACTTAACCTCTAGAAAGGGAGTAGGAAAACAGATCTGCCTATTCTTTTGTGCTTGGTTTTTGAAGAAGAGGAATATTAACCACAACGAAGAGCTGCTGCTTTTTTCTTAGCACCATCTGTTGACACACTGAACCCTGTTTCCTTTTCACAATCCTTGAGAAAGATGCACTGCTAATGTTTTAACTAAAGCTTTCACGTTTGGGCTTAGTACCTCAAAGGTACATATTATTGGAAGAGAAGAGGTTCTGAACCAGTGGCTTAAAAAACATTTCTTTAAACGAAATGTTCTTTATAAATATTTCTAGTGGAGGAAGGAGGCATAATACATGGGGCGGTATTAATTATTTGAAGTGATACCACTTGGTGAACAAAATTTACCAAACTGCTTTCATATAAAAATATGATGAATATTTTTTTCCTTACAAATCATATCAAAGCTAACAATGGGACAGGATAGCCAGCCTGTGTAGCTAAGGGAGGTTACAGCTATTAAAAAAAATTCCAAATGTCTTTTGCTGAATAATGTATTCAGTTCATTCAGTTGAAAAGGTTCTCCTTTGTCACCTCTGTGAATTTATAGTGGTATTCATTTGCTGGTGTTTGGAGAAAGGCTTCCACAGCACCCTTTGTGACATCCTTGAAAAGTTGCTTGAAGGAGCATCATGGACCATCAGAAGCCTCTCTGTTTTGTCACCTGACTTCTGTTTCACTTTCTTGATTAGGTTTAGGAACAGACTTCTAAAGGTTTAAGCTTTTCTGCTGTCGTGACTGGTTTTTGAGAAGTGCCTCCAAATTAAATTAGTGGGAACCATTGAATAGTCCCCTAGAAGTTACATGTTTCTTTAGACTTCTCAGGAGCTGTACGGACTTATTAACAGAAATTTTCATTTCAGGTGATTTGAAAACGTTTTGGGCTCAATTGGGAGGCAGAAGAGTGGATGTCATATTTGAGCAGGTGCAAAATGTGCTGCTGGTGCTAAAAGAAAAGATCAAGAATGGAACTGCCACAAACCAAGGTTTGAAATCCTTGTAGCGGTTAAGCTGAACTGCAGAGGAGCTGTGGCCTGCTTTGTGTAGGTCTTTGTGATATCTGACGTAATTCAGATATCTCTGAATTTAAATTACCTAGTCGTTGATGAGTTTAAGCACTTTTAAAAGGTATCTTCTTTTTAAAAAAAGAGATGAATAATTTGAGGTGCATTTTGCCATTTTCTTGGTTTGCCTGTACGCTTTTCTTCTTAGCCTGAAGGTGACTAGACTGATGGCAAAGTACAGAGAGAAATTCACCCTGAACTGTCTTTATGTATATCACCACCACTGTAGGCCACCAGTTTGTGTGTGTTTGGAAGCATTCGAGCAGCTTTCCAAAAGCCAAAGGATATTCACTGCCAATTCACAACTACTACCATGAGCTGTAATTTTACTGCAATTCCTAGACCTGTCTGTTAAGTCTGTAATTCAGAAGGTTTCTGATAGTATCAGTCTTGGAATACTTTAGATTAGCATAATGAGAAAACAAGTATCTCTGGAGGACTTACTTTTCCTTATTGTCATTACTTCAGTTACACTTGGTACCTGTTTTGGTTTTTGTGCATAGAATGCTGGCAGGCTTGGGCACTGGTGAATGAAGCTAATCTGGGCGATCTCTCAACTTTGACAAGTGGTATGTGCATCCCGATTGTATTTGTTTGGTGTGTGGGTTCAGTTTGTCTTGTTTCAGTCACTAGAAGCTTAATTTCCTTCTTTGAAATTAATAAAATAGATTTGAGAAGGCCATTAGCATTACAGTGGGGAAAACATAATTATTAATTTCCTCAGTCTGTGAACTCTCACCTGGGTTGGTACTTTTGTTGTTTGTGTCTGTGTGTAATATTTGTACCAAGGGAAGAGAGTTTGAACCAGTAAACCCTGATGAACCTCAGCTGTCTGCGAGCAGAGTCATCCTGTGCATGGCTCCACGAGCTGTAATACCTTGTCATCCTTTTATCTCAAATAATGAAGGGAAATCTGTAAATGTGTTTCATGTGAGTGTTGTTTCTGGTCACTTTGAAAACTACATGGAAGACTTTTTAGTACGGCACTTGCTAATATGCTCTTTGTTAGCTGTACTTCATAGCAAGGCATTGTTTTTAATGTATTTTGTCAATTATCTCTTTAGTGACTAAAGTAAATTCAATTATAAATTGAAATGTGACTTGATGTTTTTGCTTGCTTTCAATTTTTTCAGTAAATGATGAGTTTGATGGAGATGGAGTACAGGAAACCAAACCCAAATTGCAGCATCTTCTTGCAGATGACAACACTGCAAACACTGTAGAGGGTTCTGACAGGTCAGTGGCTTTATTTCAGTACTGTATTTGAGAGAATTCTCAATTTGTATTTTTAAAGTCAGTGTTTTAAACACAGTTTTGAATTCCACCAACTTTCAAAGTGAAAATGTTTTTAACTTTATCCACATGGAAAACCTGAGGTTTTGAGTAGATTTGACTTATTTACCTCATGAGAATATTGCAGAATAGAGTATTCCTGGGATTATCAAGGCTAGGACTTACGCAGCAGTTCTCAGGCTTTCTGTACTTTGCAGATTGTCAGGCATGTGACTTAGTGTCTCTGTAATTAGCTTCAGGTACTGATTTGGAAGATGGGGGTAAATATATTGTTCCTTTCTTTTCTTTTTTTCTTTAATGTCCTTTGTTTTAGCATGTAAGTTCTTTCCAGGAAGAAGCTAAAAAGCTATTGCTTTTTTTTTTTTTTAAATGCAACTGAGTGTGTCTTCAAATGATATTAGGACAGTAACACCATGTGAAACAGTGTTTGAGTGAGACCCTGGGCCTTTGAGAAATGGCCTGTTTCTTTCCTGCATTAAAAATATTGAACCACTAAAAAGCTGAATGCTTCACTGGTTGTCTAAGATGCTAGTTTGTTTTTTTTCTTTTTTACTCTAAGTAGCAAAAAAGAGGAGATGGAAGGAACAGATTCAGGAAGTAAAGAAGCATCTAGCAAAATTCAAGACTTATATTTAAACCTGCAGTATCAGAACCACAAATGCTCTAGTTCATGTCTTGCCACGAGAGCTGCAGGCTCCTACAAGGGTGAAAATCCTCTGAAGATACCAATCCTGTTTCACTTTCAAAGACGCCATGCAAAGGCAGACTGCCTTTCAAAATCCCTGGATGTAAATTACAAAGCTCCTTGCGGACGGAGTCTGAGGAGCTTTCGAGACGTGCAAGATTATTTGTTTGAAACAAAGTGCAATTTCTTATTCGTTGATAACTTTTCCTTCAACACGTATGTACTGCTGGGCAGGAACACCACAAATCCTGAACCCCTCGTGTTTGAGTTTGATATTAGTAATGGAGCTGAGTCTGTGCCTGTCTCCTTCTGTAACAATCTTGACCGTGCAAGATTACCTTATTTCAAATATCGGAAGTCATCGTGGCCACGTGGATATTATCTCAACAACTTCTCCAGCCTGTTTGTGGACTCATGTGGTTGCACAGATGGCTGCATTGATAGGTAGGTAGAAAAATCTAATCTGAGACTAGTGACACATGATGCCCCAGTAGCAGGGTGGTGGTGTGTGAAGGCACACAGTACCAAACAGTGCCAAATGGGACCAATGCTGCTGGAGTATCTTCAGGAGCTGTTTTGTGACATTGCTCTGTGTTGACTGACACCACTGTGTCTTTCTCTTCTCTAGAGCTTGCATGCTTCTGCTGGTCCAATCTCTGTTGTAGGGAAGGAAATAATGAATAGATGGATTATTGTGGTTCCTTTCCCTTTCTTCCCAAATTGGTAGTGTTTCTCCTCCAGGTGAAGCTGACAAGCAGATCTCTTGGCTTTGGAAAAGGAGTAGTGAAGGGAGTCTTGCACCAGCAGAGGAAGGCTTGTTTTCCTGGCAGGCAGGAAGCAATCCAGCATGACAATTTCTATTGCAGCTCCTACTGTGGGATGATATCTTAGAGATGGGAGGGGACAGCCTGGAGGAATCAGATCATTTGGAACTTCCAAGGTGACTGAGGGCAGAGGAGGAAACATCCTCGTTCCCAACTTCTACATCCCATCCTTTCCCTTGTCTAAACAAACACTACAAAACCCTGCAGTCACAGAATACGTTTGTGGTCTGAGCACTTCCAATAGTGTTGTTCATTGATTTTTCTAAATCCCAGTAACTCTGGGCTACAGACACTCTGTGGGAACCTGCAGCAGTCATTGTATGGGAGTTTGGTGATAATTTTATCTGCTTTGTTGAAGGGTGTTTGTCTGATCTGTATCTGTAGGTATTACTTGGTGTTGGATCCATTTTGTATTATTGATAACTGGAGCATTGCATGTGCTGGAGTGCAGCATAGTTGCCCATGACCCAACAAGAGCTTGAAATCACAGCCTGGTATAATGAAGCTTCAGTAACTAAAGTCATTTAGTTTCAGCTGAGCGATGGGACCAGCGTGCACACAGCATGCTGCTTCCTTGCACTGAAGTCCCACAAGAGTTGAGATGCTTTGAATGTGCAGTTTTGTGGTTCAGGATTTGCACAATCGCTGTGATTCCTTGGAGTTATTGGGACATAACGATGGTGAAGACAAGTGCTGTTGTTTGAGTTATCCACAGTGTAAAATTCTTCACTTCCTGGGGACTAAGGTGGGAGGAAGGTAATGAAATAGTGGCTAACAGGGTGGGATACTGGCTCAGAAGAGGTGATTTTTTTTCGTTTGCTCCACTTGACAGTATCTGGTTTATAATAAAATCTCTGTTGTACTTCTGCTGTTTGCATGGGCCATTTAAGGAGCTTGGTGGAAGAATGGGGTTGGGGTGGAGGGATCATTATTTGTAAAGCACACATAATCAGCCAAGAAACAAAGAGAAAAGGTAGGGTGCCTGAAACAGCTTTGTGGAGTAAAAGGAGCGGGGAGGGGGAATGTAGGTGTCTATATAGTTGTGTGTGTACAGTCAAGTACATTTCAAATTACCTAGAGTTACGATTGATTTGGGCTGCTCCAAATACCTTCTGAAATGTCTTACTCTTATTTTTAGATCAAAATGTGCGTGCCTACAGCTAACTGCAAGAGGCTGTAGTAAAACTTCTCTATCTCCAGGTAGTAAAGTATCCCGTGGATACCATTACAAAAGACTGGAGGGACCTGTTCCTAGTGGGTAAGAAAGACCAAACTATTAACTTTTGTTTTATTTGCATGCTCTTATTTTATTCCTGTAGTATAAGTGCTTAAAGAGTTTTTTGATTACTGAAACCTTCTATTTTTGTCACAATCTTACTGACAGATCAGGATGATAAAAAATAATTAATGTGACTTGAGTAATAGGAGGGCATAAAAAGAAACTCTTCTACTGCAGATCCTACAATTTTCACAGATTAGATCAAAGTCCAAGAAAAGTGTAAAGAGTGACCAGAGTCCTAAAGAAACATCAGCTATCTGCTGTTGCCACTCTTGGTTGTGTGTGACTCTTACAAGAGTTTCCAAAGCCATTCATTGCTTCAAGTATTTGCCCTTTCTCTTATTCACCTCCCATGGGCTAATACGTGGCCCGGAGAAGGTGCCAGTTCCTTCAAATGTTTAGAAGAGGAATTGTGCACAGTAGCTTTCTGCAATAGCCAAAGGCTTGAACCCACAGGCTTAGGGAGCCCTGTCAGTCCTCTGTTGCTGTGTGATATTAATTTATGGTTGACATGCAAAATTAAAGCTGTCAGGGAACCTGAAAACAAATACAAAAAAAAAAAGCACAATTGTGAGTTCTTTTAGAAATACTGTTAAATCCTTAAACTCATGACAGCAACATTGAAGTCCAGGCATAAAGGTTGTCTGTGCTAAAATCTGTTCCAGCACAGAATGAGGTGCTTTATAAGAATTTCTGCTTCTCTGAGATTTACTCCTGTAAAACAGAAATTTAGCATTTCTTTTTCTTGTCTGCTTATACCAAAATCTGGCTGATAGACTTAAAATTGATGAATCAGCAATCAAGAAAGTCATGAGCTTCAGAGCACTGTTGCACAATTGACTTTAGTAAGAGTCTTTAGCTTTTCAGTCCATTGCTTTATTGATGCTTAGAAGGGAAATTAGTAATAGCAACTTTGTTTTGGTAATGCATCCTTTTACACTGTGTTTTGTTTTTCTCCCTCTTGACAGAATTTATGAGTGCAGTGTGTTGTGCAGGTGTGACAAGTTGATGTGTCAGAACCGAGTTGTACAGCACGGCATTCAAGTCAGGCTGCAAGTGTTCAACACAGAGAAGAAAGGCTGGGGCGTCCGGTGCCTAGATGATATTGACAAGGGGACGTTCATTTGTACCTACTCAGGTAACGGAAGATGACCTGTGAAGATGTGTAGCATAATTCTCATTCTCTCCTGGCCTCTGCCCTGGATTTCTTTTGGGAACAGGGAAATACGGGGTTGGAAGAGAAGTGCATCCATATAGTCTTAACTTGCAATATGATCAAATGGGCAGAAGAACCTTGAAGAGCTCTGCAATGCAATGGTGACAGGCAAACAATCAAAACATTCTGGAACAAAGTCAATCTCAAACTGTTGATTTCTTACCTCGTAAGTCTGTGCATGCTGTAAAAAGGGCTGTATGTCTAATTCAGTTTGTATGTCAACCTGTATAAGCATCGTAGAATCATAGACTGCATTCATATTTTGCTTTCCCAAGTAATGTTCTTGTATTTTTTTAATTTAAATTTGACCTATGATAGTGAGTTTGACCCACTTTTGAAAATCAACACTAAAAAAATTTAAAAAGCAACCCAAACTTTTCTTTTGCTTTCAGGCAGATTAATGAGTAGAGCTGAAGTATTGGGAGATGCTGGTCAAGAGCTGAAAGAGAAGAATGCTATGAATGACAGAAACCATGGCTTTTCTTCCAAAAAAAGAAAACTTGACCCTGATTGTTCAGATTCAGTGATTGAACTAGTGCAGACTGGTAAACATGACATTCTTGAGAATCAGGAATCTTTGTCTCAAACTGTGGATAGTGAAAATAAATCAACCCTGTAAGTTGATCAAAGTAAGCTTAAGCATAACAAAATCAATATTCTGCTATTCTAGGAATTCTGTTTTATAAACTTAGAGTAGAACTGAATGTCAGATGGGGGTGGATTTTTTTATTTTCCGTACTTTTTTAATTCCCAAGTATTTCTTCTAGTGGGACAGGGTTTTTCCTCTATGTGAATTTTACTTGCTATGTGTGACACTTGGCATGTTCTAGAAATCCAGTTCATCTCTAGTGTCTACTTGACCTGTTCAGGGCATTAATCATAATGCAAATTTGAAACAATTAATAGAAGATACTTGAAATAATAATTTAAAGATACTTGATGACACTGGAGGGTTTAATAACATTTAAGCCACCAACTGTCCTGTTCTTTGCTTTCAGTCTCTAAAACTATTGTTATAATGTAATCTTTCCTTCTGGGAGCCTTAACCTTTCCTGCTAGGAGTCTGACAACACCTCACTTGTGCAGTGAATTATATTTTCATTGTACACTTGGGGTCTCATAGCCTGTCAGCATTCCTAAAATAAAATTACTGAAAAATAACCAGGTGGCTATGTCAATATCATGCTGTAGTCTTTTCAGAACAAAGTTGGGAGCTTCCTTAAACTTTATTCATTGCTTTGCCAGACTACTTTGTAAGCACTTTCTTTGTTCTATTAATGAGTGATTGCAAATCCTTGTTCTTTTCCTAGTAAATTATTGTGGATCTTTGAGAAGGACCATGAAATTGCAAATGGAGACTTTTAAAAATACCTGCTACTGTATTCTCTCTTGCATTTTGGTATCTTGAAAACCTAGTGGATTCATAATTTTGTAATTACATAGTTAATCAACTAGGTTTTACTTCTACTAAGTGCTGTTACTAAACATTGCAGAGAAGCAGAGTTTCTGAGAATAAAAAATATGTTGTGCATAGGCTGTGTAAAAACCTATGACAGAGAAAAAGACTTCGTTATTCTGCCTCTTAAGAAATGACAGTCCAGTTGAACTTAGAAACATTTGAGAGTACATCAGTGTGCTAGGCTTGACATGTCATTCACAGATTACCATTAAAAGAATAAACAATGTAATCATATAACAATGTCACATCTTTGCACATTTTGAATTTACAAAGGGGTTTAAATCTTAAGGAAGACTTAAAGAGCAGCATTTCTCGCCATTATCAGTAGCCCAAAGAAGAACTAGAATTTTTTTTATTTTTGTGGCAGGAAAACACATATAAATGTTCTACATTTAAAATTTTCTTGAATAAGAGCTGTTATTTATTGCTAGACATTGTACAGATATTAATATTAATTTTGAAACTGGTGTTTTCTCCTGCACTCTGAATGTAACCTGAATTAATGTGATTTTAGATGTTTTAAATGTATATACCAGATACTGCTTCCCATCTTCTTCAACCCTCTCTTGACATGAAGGACTGAGGTCCTTCTGTGGGAAAGTATTTTCTAAATCTGCTATATATTGCCTTTTGCCCCCTTTGTCTCCCTCTCTATATCTTGTTCCCACAACGTTTTTGCTTTCCTGTTTGGAAGCTGGACTGTCAAAACTGTTGAAAGTAGTAGCAGGAAAAAGGCAAAACTGTCTGTAGGTGCTCTCTTTTGAGGTATTCTGATATAATAATTGTAAATGCACAGACAGTTTGGTTCTCAGCAGGACAACTGGGAAAGGATGTAAAGGCAGCTGCTGATCTCTCAAAAGAGTATGAACAACTATTTTTTTACAAATACTATAGAGAACTTAGCCTAGGTCCTCAATTCTTAAAGGCAAAACAGTCATAAATCATGGGGTGAGGCCAGACTGCAGGCTTTGCTGTAGTCTGTTCTGGAGAAGAGACTAGAACAAGAGACTGAGAAATGTGTGTTGTGAGAGTTACTTGTGAGTCTGTATGTCTTTTATAAAATTTCTTTTTGACCTTTCTGTGCAGGGTTCATCCAAAGAGCTCAAGTATTGCCATCAAAAGAAGGCCTGGAAGTAGAGCCGTTGTTTTTCGCAATCACCAGCTAAAAGTGGTAATAATAAGTGGCTTTAGTAGATTCATTTTTCCGTCCTGAATAAGTATGTTGATTTTGACCTTTTCAACTTGGAACATTTAGATAGTTCCAATGACCTTTCTTCATGAGATTGTGTCACACTGTGAGCTAAGCTGCCATGCTGGAAGCCACACCCCATCTCTTCAGCATTACCAGTCCTTCAACATGTGTCTCCAGACCAACACCAAGTATTCTCACAGCCTTCCCTTCTCCACCCTTCACTTCTAGTCCAGCTTTGAGAGTCTTAAGAAATTATTCTCCCCCTGCACCTCTGGTTATAACTAACCACAGAGTTAGGGTGTCAGAATGATATTTTTATGATGTCTTCCCAAAGAATGGCATGACAGGGAGAGAGGAAAATCTTGGGATTTTTGTGCGGTTTTCTCATGCAGTGGCAAAGCTGGGAGAAATTGACTTGACCTGAGTGTGAGGTGTTGCCTGCAAATACGTGCAAAGGAGGAAAACGAGGGTAAACTTACTCTGTAGGTTTTATTAGATTCATTGCACTTAAGAAATGCACATGGGATTTCATGCTAATATTTGGCAGTGCTGTCCATTCTGGAGCTACCATAACTAATTGCCTTTTTGTGGCAGGAGAGGAGAAATCCACATCTGTTCATTTCACTGAAACTCTCTAAAAGCATGTTCAGGCTTTGCTTCAGCAATTTATAATTCTGGTGAAATTGTTGGGACTTATGCACTTGTCTGTATGTTTTTTTGTGTGGAAAACTTCTTCCAGGTTATTTTGAAGGATAATATGAAATCAGGATAACTGTTGCATTGCAGTAAATGTATTAGTTTTTCAAACTTGGCCAGAGCCACGCATTTACAGGAGGTTTGAAACTTTCACCCTAGAGTTCCAGAGGCCACTTGCTGTCCTGTGTTGACCCAGAGTTGCATACAGCAACAATACATCACAGCCTTTTCATTTGATACACAGGTGCACAGTGCCAGCTCAGATGAAGATAATAGTTCTCAGATTCATCAGTCAAGCAAAACAAAAGTAACCAGTGGAACAAAGAAAGGAAAAGAAAGTAGGTTTTCAGAGGTATACATACCACATTCTTAGTATGGTTGTGCCCCATTAGGCAATAGACTTTAATGTAGACAATGTGGTTGGGCCTGTTCTCAGAGCAGAACAATGTTGTCTACATGATGTGGAGGCTGTTTTAAGAGAGCTCAGTGGTACAGAAATTATTGGTACCTTGTGTAACACAGTGCATTAACTCTACAGGGCAATCTTGCCTGCAAAGTTGATGTAGGGACGTGAATTCTCCTGACATCAGCTTTCAAATATAGTGCAATTATGGAAAAGTCAGTCTTGCACATGTTGTAGTGTCACACCCAGAACATGTTCCAGTCAACAAAAATTGAACAGGATACAATGCAGGGGTGGGGGAACCTCAAGGTGGAGAGGCAGCATGAAACTGATGCTATTTGCATATGCATCTTGTTTCTCTCTTAATTACAGGTTGTGATTCTCTTGGGAATTAAGATGGAGAATGATGAAAAAAAATGACATGCGGAAGAAATCAATCTGAAATGGGATTTGGGAAGAGTGAGAGACTTGCTCACACACACACAAGGGTGCCTTGGGCAAGTGCTTTAGACACCACAGCAGGAACAGTCATTTGTAGGAGGATTGATAAGAAGCATGGAAAAGGGCAGTTGTGTTACAGACTTGTACATAGCAAGCTGGTTAGATTTTGGAGGACATAGGTTAGAGTGGGTGGGTAAGAGTTCAGGGCCAAACAAGGGAAAGGCTTTGGTCTTAAACTGCTGTTGAAAAATAACATTTGTGTCCATTGACAGAATCCACCCAGGAGGAGAAGGAAGAATATCCAACGGAAATGGGACACACTAAGTCTGTTGGTGTGGACAAAGAAGGATGCAAAAGAAAGAGTCTGTCACTGCACGGCATTGATCATGGCAAGTCAAGTGTGCTGGATGACATGTGTGTTGGGAGGCCATCCAACAATGTACCCCTAAAAGCTGACTGTGAAGAGGAAAATAGCAGGCAGTCAAATCAAGATGCATTTCTTGAGGAGGCTGATGGTGACGGGATGCTTCCGAAGAATGCTAATGAAGAAAATATTTATGTACTGGATGCCACAAAAGAAGGAAATGTGGGTCGTTTTCTAAATGTAAGTAGAAGTTCCATGTGTTTTCTTCATTGTCTTTGCAAATACATCTAGCTTAAGCTAGAAAGCTTTTGCACGTAAACCACATGCAAGGGAGGTACATGTGGTGCTCACTGCAATTACAAGTGAACAGGACAGTAGGTTGGGTCAGTGTTGGTGCCTCCACAAGCTGATGCATCCTACATACCAGCTGTAGTTTTGGCACCACTGGGTTCCTGAGTGACATATTCCCCAGTAATGGGTGATGTCTTTATCCTGATGGCCTTTTTGGGGGTGGTCCAGAAAACAAATGGCACATTTTGTTGATCCCCATGCCTTTTCCCAGCCTCATCTTACTTGTTCCCAGCCATTTAAATTCTAGTTTGTGCTGGTTTAGGACAAGTGTTGTGATATTTTATGAAACTTCCCTACTGTTCAATCATAAGTTCAGAAAGTGATCCGTCATACTGTGTATGTGTCTGCTAAATAAGTTTTGACTTGCTAAGAAATAAATAGTACTGAATTACCAAGCACCTCCAGCTAAGATGAATGATTCATAGACACATCTGCATGTACTCTGGAGATAATTTATTTCTCTTCATTGGCATGAATATGTGTCTTACCGCAAAATCCTTGCAATATATTTAAGCTATTCTTTCTTGCAGAGGTAATATGATGTAAAGATTAGTAATGTGTCTTGCAGAAACCTTTCTTCTGCACCTGTGAACATACACATGTTCCTACATGCACCTGAATCACCTTTCACATCTGGTACTTTGCCAATACACAATCATTTAATCCACTCTTGCTCCCTAGCACTGTTCCTCTGGCTGACAGCGATACATCTGTCACATACTGATTATTTGTGGTGCATTCTGAATCTAAGATTAATTCTCTTCATACATTTCTTGAGGACAGCTAGATAAAAGAACTTTTTTTCTACAGAATAATACTTTAAAGTATTGCAGTTAGTCACAGCAAAAACAAGTGGCAGTGGCATTGAGTAATAAACATTCTGTGTGGTCTAGAGAAGAGAAGGAAGAAACTACCTTTACTAGTGAAAGAAACCTGGCAGAAAATGTTTTTCAGCCAACAATGTGGAGTTTTACTGTTTCTAATTCAGATTTTCTGTTTTACAGCACAGCTGTTGCCCAAATCTCTTTGCACAAAGTGTGTTTGTAGAGACTCACAACAGAAGTTTTCCATGGGTGGCATTCTTCACAAACAGGTGAATTTCTGGAATTTTAATGTTTGATGTTGTTTGTTTGAAGCACTAGGGGAAAAAAGCAGTGCTTAGTTATTAGGACATAATTACACTAAGGACAGGGGCAGATGCTCAAATCATAAAGCATAAAATTACCTTGTTGGTGGTGAGTTCTTATTGTGCACTGAAGATGGAAGAAATACAGCTTCTTGATTGTCACTGATGAGTTTTTCTTCAGTTTTGTGTTGCAATGTAAAGTGAGGAAGCTTAATTTTGATATGTTCAATTCAGTGATAATCTTCTTCAGTGGAGAAATACATTTAACTCAGTATGGCCATTTTGAAAGCCAATATTCACTCATCCCACTGTTGTGTCTCAAATGGCCAGCAGATCTGGATCCCATAAGGCAGGGTTGAACCCCACAGGATATTAAGGTTGAGACGCCTTGTGGGTCAAACAAGGTGTCTCCAGACCTTCTCACAGCTATCAAGAGAAGCAGGACTTTGTGTAGCCCAGCATGTCCCAGGGAGGTGGCACTCGGATACTCAGAGGTGAAAATTTGCTCTGAAAGCAAAAGATGCAGGTATTTCCTTAGTGGCTGTCAGAAAGGGAGGTGCCAGGAGCAGATGCCAGTGAGACACAAGAAGGTGGCAGCTAAAGCCAGGGGTGGAAAGATTAATTGTCTGAATGAATCCATCTGATGCACATGCCAGCAGTTGTACTGTGGGAGGACTTACAATAGAGAGGAGAGAATTTGTCCTAGACAAACCAGTTCCAGGGAACACTTGTCTTCTGTGGAGCCTTGCGACCCTGGTTCATACTAACACAGATGCTGTGGATTGCACTGTGAGGCTCCAAAGAACTGTGAAGACAATATGTTGAAATGTGTCAGAAAACAGTTTTTGTTTTATCTAGAGACCTTCTGGCGCAGATACTCTGTAAAGACTAGTGTAGTGGGGACTGAGGCAAACAGAGAGAGATAATCATGATTGGCAAAGACACTTAGGGCAGGAGGAGAGTTGTTAAAAGAGAGTTCCCCTGACTGGCTCTCCCATTTTCTGGGCCTCACCCTTTACCACTTTTATACATTAAGGACTTCATCTGGATCATTGAGCTTAATTGTGTACCTTCCATGAACCTAGCCAGTCACCTTTTCATTTGTTTTACATGTCTGCCCTCTAGAACATCTTAAGGCAGCAAGTCCCAGGTTGCAATTGCTGTTTGAAAAATCCTCATTGTTTCTTTTCAGTCTACTGCCTGGTAATTCACTGGATGTCCCTTCTGTTGTATGCAGTGAGAAACAACAGAAAATTACTCTGTTCTTTATAATACTTATATTTTATTGTATTTTCAGTCAGTTGTCCTTCAGCATATTAATCACAGTTATTTAGTTTGGCATTCATTTTGGGCAATGAATTTCCTGCCTTAGAAATTTCTTCTCCTTCATGTACCGTCAGAGCTGCTGGTTCATGAGGAGCATGTGTTTAATTCTGAATCTTTGTGCACATAGATAGTGCAAATGCATTAAAACATAGCTTGTCAGACCAAAGATGATAGTCTTCACTAACATATCCAGAGATCTGTTCAAACTTCAGTGATGCACTGTACTTAATAACAAAACTGAGTTCTCATTTAAGATGTATTCACTTATGTGGTTTTGTGGGTTTCCTTTCTTTTTTTTTTCTTTTTTTTTTCTTTTTTTTTTCCCTGGTTTTGTTTTGTTTGATTTTTGTTTCCCAGAATTTTGTCTAAGTTAGAGCATGTTTTCTAGACTCTGACAGTATCACACTTCTTGATAAATTCTTTTCACTTATGTGTGGGTATTTGCACTCCGTATAGCTCCGGTAGGCAGAGCAGCATGTGTGTGCCAGAGACTCCTCATATATCTTGGTTCTCTCCCAACAAGCTGCCTGTGTGATGGTCCCTGCCTCCTACAAGTTTTGGGGTTTGCATGTGAGTCATTGATGACAAATTGTAAGCCCAGTACTGTTTCACTTAGTTCAAACAAATTGACCAAATGTTTTGTTTCTTAGACATGTGAAAGCTGGAACTGAACTCACATGGGATTATGGCTATGAAGCCGGAAGCATGCCAGAGACAGAGATCTCCTGTCAGTGTGGAGTTCAGAAGTGCAGGAAAAAAACCTTATAGATAAAAGCCTTCCTACTGTAAACACATCCTGTACCTGGGGATTTATATGCTGGAAGGGACTACTACACAGCGAACAGCATGCTCAAGTCTGTGGTGCTAATTGCATTCAATTCAAATGCCTTTCACGTGATTTTTTTTTTAAACTTACATTTGAACGTCACTTTTGTAATTTACAGAATTAGAACTGTTTGGCCTAAGAAAAGGCATCAAACTTTTCCTAGATAATTTCTGTGCTCCTGGTCTTTCTTGTCCTGTCTTCTCATCTGCAAGCAAAGTTGTGACTTCACTGGAAGAACCTGTGCTCCGTACCATCTGCAGCAGAGACAACTGATGAGAGCAAGAGTTTGTTGGTGTTTTTTGTGCCCTTCCGCAGTGCTGAGTTAGCAAAATACACTTTTCCAAAACTCATTGTGAATGCAAGTCTGCCTGTATAGGGGCTAATAATTGTTGGAATACACCTAAACCTGATGGATCCAGTGGGATAGATAGTCCTGAGCAGAGATTATATTAAACAGAACAGTTTTGCAGAGCTGTGTTTGTGCTACAGGGTGAGCTGGGCAAGTCATGTTACTGCAGGGGAGAAATGACTGCTTTTTGTTGGGTTCACAGAATCACAGAATATGCCGAGTTGGAGGGTACCCACAGGGATCATTGAGTCCAACTCCTGGCCCTGCACCCATTCCCAAGAGTCACACCATGTGCCTGAGAGTGTCATCCACGCTCTTCTTGAGCTCTGCCAGGCTTGGTGCTGTGACCATTTCCCTGGGGAGCCTGTTCCAGTGCCCAACCACCCTCTGGGGGAAGAACCTATTTCGAATGTCCAACCTAAACCTCCCCTGACACAGCTTCAGCCCATTCCCTCAGGTCCTGCCACTGGTCACCACAGAGAAGAGATCAATGCCTGCCCCTCCTCTTCCCCTCATGAGGAAGTTGTAACTGCAGTGAGGTCTCCCCTCAATCTCCTCTTCAGGTTAAACTGACCAAATGCCCTCAGACGCTCTTCATGCGGCTTCCTCTCAAGGCCTTTCACCATCCTTGTTGCACTCTTTTGAACACCCTCTGAGAGCTTAATATCTTTCTTATATCGTGGCACCCAAAACTGCACATAATATTCCAGGTGGGGCCACTCCAGTGCAGAGCAGAGCAGAGCAGGACAATCCCCTCCCTCGACAGGCTGGCGGGCCCTCATCTGATGTCCCCCAGGACATGGTTGGCCCTCCTGGCTGCCAGAGCACTGTTGACTTAGATTCAATTTGCCATCTACCAGGACCCCCATGGTCCCTTTCCCTGGCACTGCTTTCCAGCATCTCATTCCCCTGTCTGTCCTGAAGCCAAAAAACCTGGGAATAAAAGAACTGCTCAGAGACTTTGCTTCTTTAAGCAGCAAGGTATTTGTTTTATTGCAACACTGGGAGCAAGGCAGTTTGCACTGCACAGAGTTGCTCAATTCAAAAGTCCAAAACAAGCCATTTTATACATTTTAGATACGCCTTCTAACATACATATTACTAAGTGGTCAGGAGTCCAAGTGGAGTCTAGGTGGAGCTTTTGAGAATCCTTTGGCTCAAATTTTAAGTGGTTTCCTGCTCATGCTTCAGCCTCCTGGTGGTCATTTACGAGACTTCATCAGCTGAACTTTCCAACTTCCTTTGTTAGGTGACCCAGATTCTTCAAGCTTGCAAAATCCTGGCTCTGGGCCTCCTATAACTACTTTAAACATCTAGTTTATCTGATTTATTACCTGATGATCTGCTACATACTACTCCTGAACATTCTTTCTATCATGAGACTCTGGTGCAGTAAGCAGGACAGAACAAGACATTAACCAGTGTTTCTACAATGTTCTTCTAGCAAAACAGGCAGAACAAACATTAGACAATACCTTCTCCTGGCTAAGCAGCGCAAGGTGTTTTATCAACTATCACTTTTTGTGCCTTTCTCTGCCTTCAGTTCCCCCCTTTTCTCTATGATTTACGAATTCTTTCCTGAAGTTCGAAAATAAACTGCTCTTGGTACAGATTCTGCATTGACCAGATTAGTTTTACTCTTTTGGCCACGACACTCAACCTGGCACACATAGGCACCCATTAATTAGGGATAGAAAAGTTATTGCTCCCAACAAAACTATGATGGGATGTATAAGAAAATGAAACACATGCATTGCCATAGGAGAAAATCCTACAAAAATATTCCACCAGTGATGTTCACCTACTTGTTCTACCTTGGTTAGTATAGTTTTTATACTTTCAGTGTCATGCTTCTCTTGCCAAAGCATACGTTGGGTGGTTTTATTTAACTCTTGCACCG
The DNA here is from genome assembly GCA_013396655.1 of Campylorhamphus procurvoides. Taxonomy (NCBI): domain Eukaryota; kingdom Metazoa; phylum Chordata; class Aves; order Passeriformes; family Dendrocolaptidae; genus Campylorhamphus; species Campylorhamphus procurvoides. The sequence goes on from WBMV01000447.1 coordinate 834,257, forward strand.
TTTTTTCTATATGAGGGTGTTTGAGCATTTTCTGAAAAAGGTTAACGTTCATGCCTATTTGCAATTTGTGTATATCATGATACAACAAGTAATCCCTTTCAATCAAGTCTTCAGTAGTTATTGGCACTGTGTGATCAAAATCACAACCTGACAGGCGACAGCCCACTTGAAGAACCACCACTAAAGGTATCTTTATAAAGAAAAAGCAGTTTTATTAAAAATGTTGTAAAACTGAGACTTAACAAAGTTCCATGGCAAGGTTTACTCTGTTACTGCACAGGATATAATAGTGATTTAAAGTTACCAGCACAAAATCAAAGTTACTGATACAAAATCTAGTGCACTCTAATACAAGATTATGTGTGATGTTGGTCACTTACCAGACACCTGCAGTTGGTCAGGGGTCTTCCAGCTGAAACAGATTTAAGTCATCATCAAAATTACATCAATATTGAGTATAGGCATCCTTTTTTAACAGTACTGGGGTACACTGGTGTACTGGTTTAGAGGTAAACCGGCAGGAGAAATGGACCCACCACAAGAGAGATTATAAGTCAGAGTTACAATTTAATGAAAGATATTACCATAAATACACTGACACTGCTTTCAACTCACCAAANGGGGATAACTCCGTGTGTAAGCATTCTGACAAAATCACAAAAGAAAAAACCTTATATTTCCAAAAGTTGTTACACATTCATGTTAAATACCGCCCATTCCATGCCTCTCCTTATCCAGATCTGCTGAAATTATTTCACGGTCTTTGCTGTCATCTAGTGTCCTTTTATTACAATTACAGTCTCTTAGAAACACTCAGCCTTTGATTTTAGTCAGTAAATTAATTGGTTGTATTGCTTGTATCTTTTAGCTTTGAATGACTTGTTTCAGAGCCCTGAATGCTGATTGGTTACTTGTCATTTTGAAGACATAATTCTATCCATTTGCAAAAGTTACATTCTTGTCCCAGTTTGTCTTTAGTTGCAAAAGCTATATCCCTTATCTAAAAGTCAGAAAATTCTCAGCAAGTTGAGCAAAAATACAAGGTTCTTATTACATTAGAAGTATATATGACTTTGGCCTAAAATATTCTACATTAGTTCTTTGTTAAGTCTTTTCTATTTAAGTGTTAGTTTATTAAAATCTTAAAATTAAAACCTTAAAGGAAAAACTTACCCATAGTAATAAATCCAGGCTTATTTGGGAATGTACACAATTTAACAGATAGTGCTGAGCCCCTCCTTTTTCAGTTGTTCCATTTCCAAGTCTTGAAACCGGTTCTTCTGTTCTTTGTTCTTAGATGACTGGTTTCACAGCCTTGGAGGCCGGTTTATGACTGGTTAATGCTTTTAAACAATAAAAAAAGGAAATGTACATCCTTTCCGTCTATAAACTGTATCTTATCCTAAAGGTTACAGGATTCCCAGGCAAGTTTCTCAAGCAAGCAACAATATTTAACAGCATTATTCTCAGGCAAATTATCTCAGGTAAACTAAGCTAAATTATTTGACAGTATTAGCAGCCTACGTTCACAGCCTCAAGGAGGAACCTTGAGATGTGTCCCAGCTCACGGGGAGATAACTGCCACCCAGCCATCTCCTTAGCAGGGAGAGCTCAAAAAAGGCTCACTCAGACTGTCATTTATGGAATAAAGTGGTTGGCTTGTAGACAAATACCTGCAATGGAAAAGGTCAACATGAGACTCATTGCACCCACAACTTTCTTTGTTCTTTGATAAATGAGTCTTGGAACAACTGCCTGCTATTCATGTGTTACTCGCATGGTTGGTGTCCCAGTTTCTAAGCTTATATGCATCGGTGCTCACCATGTATTTTCATTGTATTATAACTTCAAGTTCTATTCTTTGGCCATTTTCACCACTATCCAAAGAGTACAGAGGCCGCCAATTATTACAATATTCAATTAACTGTTTAGTGGAGAGAGAGCCTCCCATCACACCTCCCAGCTCCCTCCATTGTTTCAAAATACATTCTCACACCTTTTAGCCTTCCACAAGGCTGGCACTCTGGACCCAGTAATAACATACAAACTAGCCCAAAACCCACTTTCCAAGTTCCCTTTACTTTAATCCAGTGAGACATTCCAGCAGCCTCGTTATACCCTCCCTGTAATGCCTTAATAAATCCCAGGGGCCATGCCCTGAACTCACCAGATCGGGAGTCTGGAGGATCTCCCCAGAAAACCTTTGGTATGTGCCAGAGTCCTCTTGATCCCATGAATCTGTCAAGCATCAGACACAGGGTTCCACCAGGGTCACCAGAAATTGGGAAAATAAAACTCTCCGACACTAATTTCAGTATTAGGAAGCAGAGTAGGCACTGCTTTATCTTTGGTGCTGGGAGTGTGGGAGGATCACTCCTCCTAACACATGCACACAAATTATCAAAACTTCTATTTATACACTTTAGCAAACAAAGGAATTAGTGTTCATTGGCTACAAGTTCCATTGTTCTCTGATTCTCTTGTTTCCCGTGCTAATTAGTCTGCATGCTGTGTTTCACCTTTCTTTTGGATCAGTGGGTTGGTTGTCTCAGATCCCCTCTGCCAGAATTACCTTTTACCCACTTGGAGCTGATTTCAGCACAGTTACTGAGTTGGTTTTCTTACGTTCTCCCTTATCTCGTGAGTTCTGCCAGATGTCCTGTGGCCCATAAATCATCCTGCATTCTTTGTGTCCATTTGCAGTGGCACATCCTTCTTCCCAGACTATGTTAACCTCCTCCCCCAGGTCTGCAATCACGACGCACACAGTCAAGCCCTGAACTTTGTTTTTATAACACCCGGACATCACTTGGGGCTTGCTTGTTCGCTGCCCTCTCTTTAATGGATTAATTAAACCTCCCCTCTTGTTCGTCGAGCTTGAAAGTCACGAAGACCAATCACCCAAGGACATCCTTTCCCCAGGAAGGTTCTCCCCGCCGTGTAACATGTTACAGTTAAAGATTAAACTACAATTAAAGATTAAATTGCAATTAAAGAAGGGCCCGGCAGTCTCTCTGATGCCCCCCCGCCAGCGTTTGGACTCGCTCCCTCAGAGCCCCTTCGTGGCCGCAGCCAATCAGCGCCCGAGCCGCGCTCCGGGCGCCACTGCGCATGCTCCATGCCCGACGGGGCCACGCCCACTTGCTCGCGGGGCCCGCGAGCGGGCGGTAAGTGCCACCGCGGTCACGTCGCGGGGGGGGAAGAGGGGGAAACCGCGTGGGGNCTGAGGGCAGCGCCCGGTCTGCGGGAATACCGCGGGGAACACTTAGCTGGGGCACTCCCGCGGGCTGCCCAGTGCAACCAGCTGTGGATGCCGCATCCCTGGGAGTGGTCAAGGCCTGGGTGGATGGAGCTCTGAGCAGCCCGGTGGAGTGCAAGATGCCCCTGCCCGTGGCAGGGTGCTTGGAGCGAGGGGGCCACGAGTGAAAGGTAGATCCGAGAGGCAGAGTTGTTTGGGTTTGCTCCTTGCAAAGGCTTGGGTGTGTTTGTGCTGTGGGGAGAGCGGGGAGGCGCCCGCGTGGGTCGTGCCCAGCCACCCCACCCGTGCCTCGTTCCCCACGGCGGAAACGGGAGATGCGGTCAGGACGGGGTAACTGGTGTGTCATTTCCTTCCCTGTTCCCACTTCCGCACATCCAGGCCTCCTCTGCGCCGCGGGGAGCGGGGGAGCAGAGCGGCGCCGGGAGCGGTGGGTTTCTGTGGCATGCGGCAGGTCAGGACGCTTGTTTTGCTTTGCCCTCCATGGATATGCCGAGTGACGCTCTGTGCTTTAGGTTCCTCCTGTGTAAAATGTGTGTATTTGCGTGCAAGGGTGCTTTCGGAATGGAGCCTGGGGAGGAAATACTTGGGCGAACTGGCAGTGTTTCAGCAGAATGGTGAAACATTCAGCAAATACTTGGGCAAACTGGCAGTGTTTCAGCAGAATGTATCTGGAGCGGCACGAGTGTGCTCTTGCCAACAATGCTTTTGTCCCCTTTTACATTCTGTTTCCTTTCCTGGTTTCTTACCTTTTGTCAAACCCAACAGCCTTGCTTCTAGGAAATGGCACAGGTACAGGAGAAGCAGCCGAGTGTGACTGTTCCTTTCAACTGCATCTCTTTCTTCATTTACTCTCTTATGACTGGAAGGCAGTGGAAGGGCCTCCAGCTCATACAGGTGAATTGATCCCCTTGCATTCCCACAGCCTGCTCCTGTGGTGGTGGAACTGGAAGCAAAGGGTTGCAGAATGCCTTTCTGGCAGCAAGGGATTGACTGTAATACTGGAGGTGAAAATCCAGCATTGATAAGTAGAAGATGATTGATGTATCGGAGTAGTAACTATAATGCTGACACCCTCCATTACTATTTGATACCACTTAGGAAGGAGATCTGGGAACTCTAACACATAGCTGTTGCAAAAACACAATTCTAGGCCTGACACTTGGTGCAGGAATAGTCAACTATAGGTCAAGTCACATCCAAAGGAGCTGGTAGGGTTCACAAAAGGTGCAGTCTATTAAATGCGATATATGAGGTTCCTTTGGATTGTCTGAGATGCACATGTTAGCTGCAGAATAGCTCTATAAAGCACTAACAATACGATTGCAATCACAGCTTAATGTCCTGGGTGAAAACACGAGGAAGTTTAGGTTGGACATCAGGAAGAATTTCTTCACAGAAAGTGATGAGACATTGGAATGGGCTGCCTGGGGTAGTGGTGGAGTCATTGCCCCTGGAGGTATTGAAGGAAAGATTGGATGTGGCACTCCGGTGTGTTGGTGCAGTTGACATGGCAGTGTTTGATTATAGGGTGGGTTTGATAATCTGAGAGGCCTTTTCCAGCCTAATTGATTCTGTGACTTGGTGCAGCTGAATACACAAATCTCACCCAAACGTGTCCCTTCCAGGGAGGGCAAGGAGGACAAACCTATCAATGTGTCCATACAGTGTCTGTCAAATTCTCGCCCCCCAGTTAGCTGCAAACTGGGGCACTCTTATACCTTATTCACTATTATTACGCAAAATACTGTGGGTGGGACTGTGGTCCAACCGACTGTTCTTTGTGGTCACATTGCATGGAATACTTAGGAGGCATAGTTCCTGGCAGTCGTGCAAAACACTTGTTGGAAAGCACGTGAAAGAACAAGACCACGTGGCTCCCACCCCGCCTCACGTTGCTCCTTGATGCTGTGGCAGCACAAGTCACTGGCCCTGTGTCCAGTTTCCTTGTCTGCTCTGGTCACTGTGGGCCCCACTGCATGGTGAGCTTTGCATTTTCTTCACGGCTCTGTGCTTCCAGTGGTAGTTTTATGGAAGTGTCAGTTCTGTGCTCAGGAGCAGTCTAAAATGTGATTGAAATATTAAGAATTATTAAGAAAAGGGAAAAACACAGAGCGACTCTGTGACTTTGTAGTGTAAATGGTAGCCCACCCTTTTGGAGGTGGTTTGCTCCTTGGGGAGCATAGCAGGAGTAGAGAAGGGATTGAGAAGTCACGGGTGATCAGAGATGCAGACCAGCTTCTGTACAAGGAATAACTAAGTAGTTTCAGTTTCCTCAACTTGAACAAGAGACAGTAGGAGAAATAGTAACAGAATTATGCTGTCATGAATGCGATTGGAAGAGCAGAGTAAGGAACAAGGATATCCTGCCTTTTCAGACAGGTCCTGAGGTGCCAACTGGAATCCATGAGTGGCTGACTTAAGCCCTGTGAAAGCAAGACATTGTTTAAATGAAATGTAATTAAACGGTGCATCTGGAACCCTGCCCTTAGCCTCTCCCTTCTTGCATGGGAGCACCCAGCCAGATCCATGGCCCTGTTTAGCTCCATGTCCTCTTGTTGGCAGTACCCTGTAGCAGAAACCTAGGCAAGAACAAGGAGCTGAAGGAAGCTTCTGTGGGGTGTGATGGGTTTTGGTAGTGGGGGGCCTACAGAGGTGGCTTCTGTGAGAAACTGCCAGAAGCTTCCCTCATGTCTGACAGAGCCAATGCCAGCTCGCTCCAGGATGGACCCACTGCTGGCCAAGGCCAGGCCAGTCAGGAATGGTGGGAACACCTCTGTGATAATATATTTAAGAAGGAAAGGAAGTTATTGAGCAGATGTAATTGTGGTCATAGAAGATGAGAGTGAGAATATGTGAGAGGATAGAGTAGAAAACTGTGTATATATGTGTATGTGTGTGTGTGTGTGTGGATAGTAGAAAACTATGCAGACACCAAGATCAGTGGAGAAGGAGGGACAGGAGGTGCTCCAGACGCGAGCTGAGGTTCCCCTGCAGCCTGTGGTGCAGGCCATGGTTAAGCAACTGCCCCTGCAGCCCATGGAGGGCCACAGGTATGCAAAGATCCACCTGCAGCCCATGGAGGACCCCACACCAGAGCAGGTAGATGCCTGAAAGAGGGCTGTGAAGCCATGCAAAGTCCATGCTGGAAGAGGGTCATGTCAGGGACTTCAGACCTGCGGACAGAGGAACCCACACTGGAGGAGGTTTTCTGGTGGGACTTGTGACCCTGTGGGGAACTCGTGTTGAAGCAGGCTATGTCTGAAGGACTGCACCCCATGGAAGAGTAGATCATGTTGCAGCAGTTCATGGAGAACTGTTGCCCTTGGGACAGACTCACATTGGAGAAGTTCAGGGAGGACTGTGTCCCATGGGAGGGATCCCATTCCGGAACAGGGGAAAGACTTCTCTCTCTGAGCAGCAGCAGAAACAACATGTGATGCTGACTGTAGCCCCCATTCTCCATCTTCCTGCACCACTGGGGGAAGGAGGTGGAGCTTGGGAAAGGAGGGAGGGTTGGGGGGAAGGTGATTTTAAGATTTATTCTAGTTCTCATTATCCTGCTCTGATTTTATTGGTAGTAAATTCAGTTAATATTTCCAAGTTGAGTCTGTTTTGCCTGTGACATTATTTGGTGAGTGATCTCTGTGGGGCCTGTAAGAACACCTGGGACTGTAGACTCCATCTTTAGCCTCTTCCTCACAAAATTCCTAGAGCTGGATCCTCTGATTGGGCCTGAGCAAGGCCTGTGTGTCTGCATTGATTCCAGATATTAGCTTGCCACTGAGAGTTTTTCCTTCATTTTAGGCCATTCAAACTCTAGCTTGTTCTTATTTTTAGTTTCTTTCTGTCTTTGTTTTCTATTTATCTGTTTGTTTCTATTATATTTATTTAATGCTTAAATTCTGAGTCTGATGTGGTAGTCACTGTATAGATGAATATTGGAAGTCAATCCCTATCCTGCCCTGCTTACAAGAGGCAGAAACATAGGGGGGAAAACACCCCAGTTGTGTGTGAAGGCAAAGTGATTTGTTGTGACTAAGTAAATTATCTGTTGCATGAGCCAGAGGGGAGAAAACATATTAAAAATCCCCTTCTACTCTGGTCCCCTTCTCACATGGGACTACCCAGTCTGTTTTATGCAAGGGAGATGAAAATTTGTTTACTGAAAGCCAAATAAAGGTTACAGGATTTGCTGCCTGTTTTGTACTTGGACTGTACTACCTTTCTCTCACTAGAGTAATTTAACTTCAGATCTTCTTATTTCTTGAAAGTAAACACAGACTTTTCTTCCCCTTGTCATACAGGAGTTTGTGCTGTTAGAGGTGACATCTCCAGCAAAGCAGTTTGCAGTATCACATCTGGTGGAAGTGGGAAGTTGTCGAAGATTTCTGCAGTGGACTTGCACAAAAAACACAAAGTAAAACTTCTGCTACTAATGTTGTGTCACGTGCTAAACTGCTGGTGGGGGATGCGCGTAAAGGCTTGTCCAGATGCATTTAGACTGTTTCTGTGAAATAAGTAGATGGCCTCAAAATGTTGTGGCTGCTAGAGGAAAAGAAAGACCGTGTGAAGAACAACAATTAAGATTTGAGTGGTTATGGCCAGAAAATAAGAACGTATATCCCTGGGGCAAATCCCAGGGCATAGAGAAAAATCTGTTGCTCCTGTTAATGCTTCACCTCAATGAGAGAGAATGCTCAAATCTCTCATTTCTGATTCTGTCTTCTGCCCCATTTTGTTTTCAGGTCTCTCCGTGTTTCTTTGCTACATCCTTCTTACAGTAAGAAATTAGTATTTCTTTCTTGTTTTCTGTGAGCTCCTGAAAGGCACCGGAGAAGTTTGAGGATAGCTTTTTTTCTCTCTTCTGTTGACTTGCAGACCCACATGTGGCAGAAGTAGCTTAAGAAAAGCACTGCTATGGGTGATTGAACTTCTCCAAGTAAAAGGAGTTTCACTCCATAGTGCATGACTTGTTGGGCTGCTCTTGGGTCCTGTTGTTGAAGCAGATACTGCCAAGCAAGCCTGAAAATTCCTGTATTGCCTGTTACGACGTTTTGGTGACTTTCCAAGAAGAGGTAAACCACTTTTCCTCTTCCTCTAACTGTTGGAGCTCCTGTAAGCTGGTTTCCATCCCACTGCTGTCCCAGGAATGGGCTTTGCCTATTATACTGGTAGTTGTTGCTGGAGCAAAGCACTAGGGTTCAGGGGATGTAGGTGAAGGAGCAGTTAGAGGGCAAAAGGTAGCAAGCTCTGCTTTCCCCTGTCCTGCTTGGCGTATGTTAGTTGCATCAACTGCTTTGTGTTTTGTCTCAGTTTTTTCCCCACTCTAGGTGCTTTCTGAATAATGGCGAAGATGGTGAGAAGAACATGTGCATTTTGTTCAGAAGGGGAGGCCGGTTCTGTAATGTATATTGCCAAAGAGAGAGATATTGCAGTTCACCAGGATTGTCTGGTGAGTGGCTTTTAGTTGGTCGGTACCTAAGACAAAGGGAGAAGAAGGGATAAGAGGGAAGTTTCCACTGCTTCTTTGTTCTTGACTTTACAGTGGGATCTGTTTTGAAAGGCTGGTTACTCAAACCAGCAAGGTTATATTAGATTGAAAGGTACAGAAGCCAACAGGGCTTGGCCAGGATTTTGGAGTGAGAGAGAACATAGCTGCACAGCTGGACATTTTGATCTCTGGTGTGTTCATGGGTGCCTGTTGCTGATCAATGATTGTAGGCACACATACAGTCTAGGAATAGGCATAAGTCTTCTTGAGACACTTAATTGGATAAGGCTTCTTACACCACAGGAAGTTATGTGCTTACTGAAACCCTTGCAGGAACATATTCACATTACTTGATATGTGAAGTTAAAAAACTTCCCGCTGTGTGCCTTATTTAAAATAAGAAATAAAAATATCAGAGATTTATTGTATTAAAATATCTGTGAAGCTCTAAGTGTGCTCTAATCCTAGAACACATTTAGTTTTCTTGCTGTCAAAATGCCTCCCCTTTATTCTGGAATCTTGGTGGAGCTTGTTCTTGGTGTGCAGAATCAATTACAGGTGCAGTATTCTCCCCTCAGGAGAGAATATAGCCAAGGGTCATTTAATGCAGATGTCTGGTGCTAGAGCAGCCTTCTGGCTTTAACTGTTCCAGCCTTCTCATTCTCACAGTTTTTATGTCTACATCTTTATTTTTTGTCCATCTTTTTTTGCTTGGTTAGTTCTTTTTATCATAGAATATTTCAGGAACATTTGATACCTCTTTTACAGTGTTACTTGGATGTTTTGTTTTAAAGGGGTTTTATTAGGGCTTTAATGTGGCTCCAGTGTTGAAATTTTTTCTCTCTTCTCTCTCTCTTTTTCTTTCTGTCTCCTGCCAGTAACTTTATTCATTTCTTTGCCTTAGGCTTATCTGTGCTGTTTGGGTTTTTTGCTGTTAGCTATCACCTTCTGAGCAGAGAGACTGTGCCTGCCAGTTGATGAAAGGGTGGCTCCCTTTTGTTTGGAATTAGCTATATGTAATTATTAGGAAATAATTGCCAAGGACTTCCCCTTCCTTACTCATTGTCATGGCTCAGTAGTTCTATGGGAATTAAAATGGCTTGAGTGTGCATGTATACATTTTTTTGTGAGTGTCTTCCAGGCTCTGTACAATGTTCCTATGTTTCTCAACTGTTGTCAGTATTGGGCTGTATGGAAATCTTTTTACAGAGAAATACTGCATCCAGCTGTAAGTCTGAACAACTGAGCACATAGCAAGGTGTTCAAGCTGTGGAGGTCTGTCAGCTTCTCCTCCTTACTCTGGGCAGCCTGGAATTCCACATTTTCGTTGTTCATGTTTCTTAATAAGATCCTCAAATTGTTATCTTTTCTTAGCTCACTTTCATGTCTTGTGAAATCTCCTATGTAGAAGAGGAACTTCTTTTGACTGTGAAAATATTTAAGCACAGCTCCTTGTTTAGTGTAGGTAAAACCTCTTAAAAACACAGAGGAAAATCAACCTTCTTACATAGGGCAGGTGCAAGAAGAGAAGATGTGCACTTAGTCTCTTTCCTGCACTGGTGGCTCAGTCAGTCATATTTCTTAATACTGTCTCTTTTGTCTTTAGTTATTTTCCTCAGGATTTGTGGAATCTGAAGAGTATAACCCAGAAAATCTGGATATAAGGTTTGATGTGGCATCAGTGTTGAAAGAGCTCAGGAGAGGAAAGAGGCTGGTAAGGAGTTTATTTCTAAATCTGCACTTAGTCCTCTCTCGTAGTGCTGGAGGTTGTCTGGCCTGTTTTGTGCTTTTAAAAAAAATACATAAGAGTACCTGGTCCTTCTGTTCTATGAAGACTAGGGAAATTAGATTTAGTGTTAGAATCATGGATTTGACATTATATTTGGTGAAATTTAGTTCATTCTCTGTTAAAATCCAGGTGTGGTTTGGGGTTTTGTTCTGGCCTCTAAGTCCTTAGTCAAAGTTTCCTAAGACTTTAGCAAAGGACTAAGCCAGTACGTGGAACAAAAGAATGCAATCCATAAGTGTAAAGGGAAACACCTGTGTTTAGCAGAAGGATGGTTATTTATATGAGGGTTTTTTTTAATAGCCTTTGTCTTTACCTGCGCTCGTCCCCTACATTCTGGGTGGAACTCTTTTCATTATGAAGTTATCTTAGAAAACATAAATACGAATACTAATACAAGTTCATCTTGAAATAACTTGGGGAAGGTGCCCTCATGTAGCCCTTTGCATCATCTTACAAATGTATCAGTATGAAGCAGAGGTGAAATAGCAAAAAGGTGACTGAAATAACGACCAAGGTAGGAGTTTCCAGGAGTGAACATGCCTAATGAATTACACAGAGATGACTTGCAATGAAAACACCGTATTTTCCCATGGAGGGTGGTATTTGCCTGATGTGGCAAGATTTTCAATAGCTGCCTGTGACATTGACCTGCTAAACCCCATCCTGTTCTAGGTATGCAACTTCTGCCGCAAGAAAGGAGCCACTGTGGGCTGTGAGGAGAAAGCCTGCCGCAGGAGTTACCACTACTTCTGCGCGCTCTGCGACGACGCGGCCATAGAAACAGACCAAGTAAAGGGAGTCTACCGGTATCGAACCAAGGGTTTTCTGATCAGTGTCAATGTTTTGGTGGTGGTGGTGGTGGGGTCAGGAACAGAGACTTAAAAGTTATGTGGTTTTTAAAGTTTTTTTTAGAAATGGAAATATTTTCTTCTCTTAAGGTGATGCTTGATCCTCTGTTTACAAGCAGTGAGGGAAACATTTTCCTTTCACAGGAAATCTTCATAGCAGCAAGAGGAAATCTGTTTAGTGTTAGAGCCTGTAACATACCTGAAAGTTCACTAGGCCAAAACTGGTGAAGTCAGTCCTTACTGACTGTCCAGCTAGTCTTCAAAGACCAAGATTTTTATCAATGTTACACAAATTTTCTATTTCTGTTTGTTCAGAAGCTCCAGTAAATGGGGCCTGAGCACAGAGTAGGCTACAGTGCTTCTGGGTCTGTTCACATTAGGCAAATTCTGGTCATTTTCCCTCCCTATGCTGGTAGAGAACTTTGACTCCCACCAAAGACCTTGTATTTCAAGTACATTATTAGCATTAACACAACTAAATAGATACTAAGTAAGTTTTCTGTCCTGATCATGCTAGTTCTGGTGTCCACTGCCCTTGGGCTGCCTGCGTTGCCATTTACAGATGGAACAAGTTGTTTGGAGGATGCAGATGAAGCAGTTGAGAAATTGGGACTTCAGGGATCTTTTGAAATGCTGAAGTTGTGGTAAAGTCTGAGGTGCATAAAACCCCTGATGTTCATTTTTGTGCAAGGCCAGAGAGATCACAGGCCCTGTTAGTCTTAGATTAATCTGGGGGTCATCTAATCACTCTTGATTTTAGAAAGCAGTGCACTAGTGGACTTAGTAGGTCGTTTTCTGTCAAAACGCTTGCACTCCTGGCTGCTTTACTAGGGTTCTCAGTGTAAAATGAGTATATTTTTGTGTGAGGCTGTAAGCCCAGCTGTATAGGGAAGATAGGTAAGTTTAGTTTCTGCTTGTAACGTTTTTTAAGTCTGCCAAGCTCCTGAAAGAGTGCAGCTGGGAAAATGGAAACTTCTATGATCACAGAATAAATGACTTTCGTCGTATATCTTTAGAAGGGATAACTGGGGTGATCTCAGGATGTTGAAAAATAAGTGAGACTGTCTAGGTAGAAACTGGTAAAGCTGTGGTTGAATATATAGTTGTGTTTGGTGTTTTTTTGAGCTGGTGACCTTGGAGGTTTGAGAGACCCTTAAAAATGCCTTGTATTAAGTCACTGTGTGAGACTAGTTTTGTGTCCTGCATAGAAATAATGGAGGAAACTAGGCTATAGTATTAAAGAGATGGGAAAGGACTGGATTAGAGAAAGATAGTGAGGCACACTTCAGGGATTTGAAACTAAAGACTTTTTGCACAGTATCAGTGGCAAAAATAAAGCACAAAAATTGTAACTAGCCTGAAATTATTGGAGAATAGACTTAAAAAATAATGAATGTGGACTGAGAGCCCCTGCACTTTTTCATGGTGAAATATGACATATTAAAAAAGCACATCAAAAAGGAGAATTCCTTTGAGAGAGACAGAGCTGGTGTTTTTAAAGTCTCAGTTGCCATTGTTGTGATGATGAGCAGTGATTATCAAAACAAATAGAGCAGAAGAAAAAATGGGAGACGTACAGTGCTTTGGAAGTGGCCAGTCAAAGTACAGGTGGGAAAATATGTGCAATTTGTACTGCTCTCTGGCAAAAGTGATAGTAGGGAAGTGCTTCCAAATAAAGTGGCCTGAGTAGTAAAATACACTGTCTGTCCTCTGTAAGATATTTTTGTGCTTAGGAGGGTGGTTTTTAACTGGGAAAGACTAGAATTAAAGGGACAGAAAAAGCGGAAAACAATTTCCAGAGGGCAACATTAGAAATTCAGAGATGTAAATAAGGTGTCTCCCTTACTTAGCTTTCTGGCCGAGTTGTTAGGCATACCTAAATCTGATTTTCTTTGTGCATCAAAATGTGTTTCATTCAAAGAAGCTGGCTCATCAAGGAAACAGACTGCGTTTCTAAGGGTAGCGCTTCTATTTTTGTTAAAATAAAAGAATTACAATAATTAGGAAATGTCCTATTAAATGCAGTTTTACTTTAAAAATTGCTTTCAAGGACTTGAGCAGTAGGCTTGGCAAATAAATTTGTAAGGAAGAGTTCAACTAAACCATGCTCTTCATGAGGCATTTTCTCTTAAAAAGTGAATTGGGATCCTTCTGTAGGAAAGGCATGTTATAAAAGTTGGTTCATGTTCTCTGCATGTTATTGTAACCAGAAGATAAGGAATATTTCCAGTTATATTTGTTGTATTTTGCCTTTTCTGAGGTATTTACATTGCTCTCCTAGAACCAGTGAAAACGTTCCCATCTTGCGTACTACTAAAGCCTTTAAGGAACGAATGGATTGAGCAGCTTTAAGCTACTGGATCTCAAACAGGGTGCCCTACTTCCTCAGGTTCTAGGGACCACCTTGTCAGCAAAGGGCAGTGGAATGGGAGGAGCAGAGAGATCTCTAAGCAAGTCACTGGCACTTGTGTGTGGCGGTGCCCCAGCTCTGCCAGCACATCAAGCAGGGCTTGTAAATTGAAGGTGGCTGGTGAGCAGGTGTGACTGGAGAGGTTCCTGGCCTGGTGGTGCAGGATGAGGGGGCAGAACCGCAGCAGCTGTGTTAGTATTGTGCTATTTCACCTTGGCAGCATTAGCCTGGTTTCAGTAAGAGGTACCTGTGACACAGTGATCACCATGCCAGATTAAATGTGTCTGACTCAGTGGGCAGGTCCAGGCAGAGTGGGCTAATGGAATTGGTCATTCAAGGCTTCGGTGTTGAGAGTCCACTGAGGCTCTAAAAATACAGATACAAGCTTGTCCATGCATGTGACTTTACAGCAGATGCTTTCCTAGGTGGGTAATGCTGAACAAAATTCCTGATAATTCTTTATAAGTGTCTTTCAGTTTACGTTCAATGAAAAGAGGGGGAAATATCTGTTAAAATCGGTGAGCATAACTCTGTTTATATCCTTATTAATGCTTTCTCTCTTTTTCTTAAAATCGAACTTAAATTTTAGAGTGTTCTGCCCAAAACATGACCCAGGCAATAGGACCGGTCACTATGGTGAGTTTCTTTAATGCCTTCATTGATTTAATTTTTTTCAAAAATTTGCATCCTACAGTCAGTAGTTCATTTGAACAAAATAAATGCTGCTCCACCTTCATATTGAGTGGTGGATTTCCAGTCTTGCAGGAGTAGTTTGGTTGAGATCCACATGTATGCACAAAAATCAAGAGGGTTTTTTTTTAAGTAGGAAATGTTTAAATGTAATCCTCCCTGCATCTCCCTCAAAACTGACTTAAACTACTGTGGACCTGATCCTTCATGGAACTGTTCTGACTCTGTTCAGGCAGGTAGGCCCAGGCAGTTTGTAAAGTCCATGTGAGACAGGAGAGCAGCACATAAGTTTGCACTTGATTAGCAAAGAGAGGACTGTTACAGGAGAGGTCACCTTGGGATTTTATCTGTAGTTATATTAAAACATTCACATTTTTATCTTCTGCAGTAGTTTTTAAAAGTGTCTTTCTTTCTGAAGGATTCCAAAGAACTTTTTAAGTGTAACAAAGAGGTTATACAACCTGTTTAAGGATTGGTTCCTGTGCTACAGAAGTGCATCTTAATTTGGCAGTCTTGATCCTTGCTGATTCAGACGTAGTTGGAAATTTCACTGAATTAAAGCTGGACTTTGTTAACCTAATGCACACAGACCTGCTCAAGGTGAAGTGGGTGCCAGACTGGCCTTAACTTTGAAGTGAGAGTGATGTGCTCTCACTGAAGTCTAGCAAATTTTGACTAATCAAATGCAGCTTCTTAGTTTACTCAGCAACTTTACTTTTTACTTATCCATAGTTCTGAGTCCTGACTTTCCTTCCCTTGTTAAAATTAATTTGATTTCTGCGCTCTAATGGTTGTCAGTCTGTTGGGTCTGTCCAGGATCCCAGGTGATCTCCTGCCCAAGTACTAGACGGGGCCACAGTTGCTTTATTTCCAGTATGAGATGAGGTTGAGGCATTATGTCTAGCCCTGTAGACCACCTCCTTCATAAGGAGGGCTTAACTCATATGAAGTTGAATCACAGAATGGTTTGTGTTGGAAGGGACCTTTTGAAGATCATCTAGTTCTAACTCCCCTGCCGTGGGCAGGGACACCTTACACTAGACCAGGTTATCAGAGCCCCATCCAACCTGGCCTTGAACACTTCCAGGGTTTGGGGCATCCACAGCTTCTCTGGGCAACCTGTTCCAGTGCCTCAGCACCCTCACAGTAAAGAATTTCATTGTAATATCTCATCTGAACCTGCCCTCTTTCAGTTTGCAGCCATTCCCCCTTGTCCTGTCACTAGATGCCCTTGTACAAAGTCACTTTTCAGCTTTCTTGCTCTCTTTTCAGCCCCCTTGAGGTATAGGAAGGTCCTCATGTCTTCAAATGCTGCATATATGGCCTATTCCCTGAGAACAGGTTTCTCCTAGAGTTCTTCCAGAGGCGCTTAATTTGGAGACCCTCTGAGGGGTAAATGGATTCTGCTGGCAGTGTCTGCACTGCCTCTTTGTTAGAGTTTCAAAGCCTAAGGGGGAATTCCTTCCAAAAAAAATGGGAGCCAACGCCTTAGGGACGGTAAAGATGTTTAACAAAAGAGACAAAAGACACAATGGATTGGCATATCCCGATGTTATCTGCCCCAGCCAGTCCTTTTTGTTCTGCTCTCTTCCTAGGCGGTCTCCCATCCAAGTACTAACCGGGCCCGACCCTGCTTAGCTTCACGAGATCAGACCGGGCGTTCTCAGAGTGTCCCCATCCTTTGTGTCTTTTGTCTCTTTTGTTAAACATCTTTACCGACCCTAAGGCGTTGGCTCCCAGTTTTTTTGGAAGGAATTCCCCCTTAGGCTTTGAAACTCTTAACACTCTTAAATCAGCTTCTCCCACCTGTCTGAGAGAGTAGCTGTTCCCTGGGCCAAAGGTCTTTCTTCTAAGCAGCTCTCAGGTGCACATGTGGCACTCAGAACAGGGTGGGGGGAAATCAGCTGGTGAATAGGCTGAAGGAGCACGTGCTCCGTCCTGGGCCACTCCTGGGCCATCCTGGCAGGCAGGGGGCACCTGTGCTCAGGTGTTTGCAGGTCTGCACAGGGCAACAAGGGAGACAGGCTGGAATGCAAGTTCTCTGGCTCCGTGGTAGTCATGGCTTTCAGGATCCAACTTGGATGAAGTAACTCAGCTGTTCTCTGGGCTATGCAGGAGCAGCAGCTGCCTCTCCAGGCCTGTTTTCCCTAGGAGCTTGGAGAAAACAGGGTCAAGGAGCATCCCCTTGTTCTTAGTTGAGGCAGTGTTCTTGTGCTGAACTATCAGGGCTCTGCTGTGTGATTGGAAGGGCCATGAACTGTCCGGGCAGCTCTACGCAGCAGGGATGGGAGACCAGTTTGGGCTTGGAAACAGACCCCAACCTCTGTTTAAGTGGAAATGTTGGATGTGGACAGAGTAAAGACTGATAGAGGACAGTGGGCACTGTGCAGGGCAGGAGGGGCTGGGCTGGTCTTTTGTCTGTGTGCCTCTTGTTTGTATAAGGCATCCTCACAGCAGGTATCAGGGAGAGTTGAGAAAATCCCATCACATGTCAAAGATGTCATACTAGACACTTTGTACCTATACCAGTGTCTCCTGGACTGCCTCAAATTAGGACATACAGCTTTATTTTGGATCAAATCAAAGTCTATGATTTCAGGCCATGAAAAATGTATGACAAATGTATGACATCAGTACCCAAAATCTAAACTTGTTTCAGCAGCCTCCTTGTTCCTCTTGACAGGATGACTTCTAACAGGAAAGACTTTATTAAGTGCTGCCCAGAAGTTCTGAACTTAAACAGGGAAGGGGTCATGTAACCCGACTGCACTTAAAACTCTCAGGGTTTGGGGGGTGGTTGAACTCTTCTCTGGATTTCTCTGCTCCTGCCATGTCTTCCTTGCCAGAGTTATCCTTCTCCGCTTGTGATGCTGCAGCTGTTTCCAAAAGCTGCCAGTTACGATGTTGGCAAGAGACTGGTGCATGCTGATGGAGAGGACACAGGGAAAGCAGATGATGTTACAGAGATCTCATGCCACATCAGTGAAAACTTCATAGCATGAATAATATTCAACTGACAAGTGAAGTTGCTTCTGGAGGTTTTCTAGGAGTGTCATTATATCAGTGAAAAACCTAATACCTTTTGTATGTCTTTGGGACACCTAAAATAATTCTTTATGTAATCTTAATGGTGTATTAACAGAAACAGGAATTGTCTTTAAAAAAAAAAAGTAATATTTTATAAATTGACCAGAAGTGTTTACCACTTCGAGGTAGTGCTGCTGCCAGGGAGAATAAGTTCACTCTGCCACAATAAAAAAACCACTGAGTTTAAACAATAAAGTGATCCTAATGCTGCAGTGATTTGCACTTTTTCCTAATGGTTCAGGCTTGTAATTTTTCTTAAATGGAAGTAATGTCAATTCCACTGAATTGTCAGTTATTTGAAGAAGCTGAAACATACACTCTTTCCTTGCCACCCAAATTGCCTCACTTTTATATCCTTTTGGGCAAAGAAGGAAGTTGAATGATGCGTAGTTATCAGTCTGAGGTTGTCACATTTGTTTCCTTGTTGTTTTTTGATTCCTAGGTTCAGCTAGTAAGAAGAGAAGATACACATTGGCATCTCCCACCATCACAGAAGAAATGGTAATTCTGAATTTCATTAACTCTGAAACAGGAACCCACATCTGCTACAGCAAAGGACTTACTTAGCAAAGTATTTTGACTGTGTGTTCAGAGAAGGACTTCCTCACAGAAGCAGTTTGCTTGGCCTTTACAGCTGCCTTGTTTGGATCTTGCCATTCTGTCAAAACAAAACTGTTTGCATTTGGAGCTGCTTCAGGCAGAGCTGGCGCTGCGCGTGGGCAATGCAGCACAGATGTGGTAGGACCCTCCAAACCAGGCTGACTCGGTGGCTGTGATCTTGGCATGGACAGAAAGAGCTTCTTTTTGGGGGCTCCATTCCTTTGGAAGTACTGCGCCCTGAGCTCAGGTTTGCTTAGGACTTGGCATGGCTTCCACAAAAACCCGCTTTTGATGAGTCAGTTGGCCTTTTAAACCTGTGCTTGTTTGTGAGCCTGTGCTCATGGTAAGCATGGCAGAGTTGTATTGCAGATCAGGCAGTTCTCAGATGGCCTTCCCAAGGGTTTGGAGCTATCAAGCAAATGTCCCTCTGGTTGCAAGGGGGGTTGTTTTACAGGTTGGTTGAAAACCTGTACATGCAATTTGTTTTAAATGTTGAGGTGATTCTTTTGGCTCTATGGAAGTGTGAGTAGGCATTCCCTTTGACATTTGGAGGGGATGGGATTTCCTCTTTCTAGAGGAATTGGTGTCCAGCTTTCCTTGAGGAAAAAAACCTGCCTTTCCCAGGTCTTGAGATTAAAGGGAGGTCAGATGAGCAGACATGGATGATCTTTGTAGCTTTTATGTAGTATCGTCATAAGGGTTGGTTATTTGTCTCCCAAGAATTTCTCAGCTGGTATTATAACTGAGGTTCATTTGGCCTTGGTATTGTTCTGTTCCTGCTGCTCTCCCATGTTAGCGATCTCAGAAAACAATACAAACACTGCAAAGAAAAAGCTGAGGCACTTCAGGATTTATCATGGTGAGGTAAATTGTTTATCTTTGTGTAAGTAACGCATATTTGCACTGGTGGAGTTTTGGGACAGAACTGAAGAATTGCTTGTAGTACCATGGTATGGCATGGAACAGGAGAGATTGACTGCCTCCTGGCCAAAGAAAAAGAAAAACATTCCTGCTTTTCTTCCAAATCCTTTCTCTAAGGAACAAAACATTGTTTGCCCTGGGAGTTAGCAGTAGATGTTTGTTAACTTTTCTGCTATTTGCAAATGAAATTATTAAGTAGGGTGGTGTCCCAGGTGTTGGGCTTTTCTTAGTGTGTTTGCTCTGGAGCAGCTTTTGTTTCCATGTTAAAATTGAAGTGTCTGAAGAGGAATATCATTAGCCATGCAGAGAATCTGACTGTATTCGCAGAAATGTGGGCTGCTTTCTATCTTTCTGATAATGAAAATAGCAGTAAATGTTAGTATGGTGTAAAAATATATTGTTTTTATTGTTTTACAGAAGTCAGAAGAGAAAGCAGAAGAAAACCATTTACAAATTCTAAAAAGAAAAAATAACAGGCATAAAGGTGAGACTCACAGAGCAGCTAGGAGGTACTGTGATCTGTTACACTGAAGTCCAAAGCTTGGAGATGGCTGGTAGCAGTGATGCTGCAAATGTATCTTTGTTATTCTCCTGAGACAAGTGTCTCTCTGAGCTCTGACACGGCAGATTTGCAGAACGACTGCGCAGCAAACAAATGTCTGTGGCTTGCCTGAGTGAGACTTGCTGTGTGATGTGAGCCCGTGATTCACGTGGGAATGCCCCTGCTCTGGCTGCTGCATTCAGCGCTGTGTCTCCTGCAAATGGGGGTGCTCCTGCCTGGCCCTCCTCCTCTGTATCAGTACAGTTAAATTTAAAAGGGAATCTATCCTCCTTCTCCTCTGTCTCCTTGTCCTGAGCCCCTCTTGAGGAGAGGGGTGAGTTCTGCAGGGTGCTGCTTTGGAATAGGTTAGCAGAGAGTTGTGAGATGTGGTGGCAGCATATCTTACCTTTTGAAGCTGGGGTGTACATAGGGTGCTTAACACAATAGAGTATTTTACTGCATAAATATGGTATTATAACAGTGAAATGGACCACAAGGTCTGTCCTTCACTGCTGCAGTTTTCATGTTACCCCGAAGCTCCTGCTGCAGTTGCGTGTTAGGATTCTGCTGTCACTTGGAAGTTTGGAAGGTGCTAGTGGTGATTATTCACCTCCCTGTGGATATGCTTAGTGTATGGGCATAGTATTGCAGGTGGCTGCCTGGTGCTTTTTTCTGAATTTTTACTATCACTGTAAAGAACAGGGAACCTATAAAGAATCCTGACATACTCCTAGGGCATCTCGTGTAAATGAGATGGCATTTCTTTTCTCACAAATGTCTCCAGTAAAATGTAATGTTGTATTTAATGGAGACTGGCAGACTTTTGTGAGCTTTCCCATAGCTCTTTCCTGTTGAACAGCCCATTGCATTGATCTTACTGAGTCTTGTTGCTGACCTGCTACTCTGAGATGAATTAAAAATAGGCAGTTACTTCCCTAGCAATCCAAATCTGACAAAGTAGGTGTATAAAATAGGCTGTAATAAACACGTTTAATGCCTGGAATCATTTGCAGTAAAGGTAGCCTTAATTTTTACCAAATCCAGTACTGATTGACTTCTTGCACTTTTTTCTTTCTCTGTCCTTTAGCCTGCTCAGTCCATGGTGTGGTCCTAAGGATTGGAAGAAAGACAAGCAAGACAAATCACTTGCTTTCCTGTACTGAAGAGTTCTAGGAGTCTTTCGGAACAGCATAGTTAGACTTGTGGAGATGTTTTCTTTAGATGAACGAAGCTAAACCCAGAGCTTAGAGAGTTTTATACCCAGCATAGTGCTTACATTTGTCTGACCACCTTTTTGTTCCCACTGAAAAGGGCTGTGTGGGTGGCTGGAGGAGCCAGAGATTTACAAAAGCATTTGTTACTGGAGGGAGAATTTTGGCCAAAGTTTTAGTTTCTGAAGAGGTGAGTAAAGCCTACTTTGCAGATCACTTCTGTGAGTGTGTTTTTCTGTTTTAACAGTCCACATAGACCTTGTTAGGAAATGCAAACAAGCTGGGCTTCTAGACAACATATTTGAAGAAATGCTGGACATGCTTCACCTGGCGCAGGAAAAACTAATGGATGACAACACTTCAGAAACAGGTATGGAGACCCATGGGGGACTCTGTTCTCAAAGCAGAAATGCAGATCTGAATATCAGGCACTTCTAAGCCACCATCCTGAGGATATCATAGTGCTAAATATAATTGTCTTATTTCTGCAGCTGTGCAATGGTTGAGAATGACCTTCCCTTTTAAAGGACTGTTTAAAATGAAAATTCCAAGGAACTTCTTTTCTCAGCATTATATAAGAGCAGCCAGCTCAGCATGGTCTAGGGAGACCTGCAGACTTGGTTTTGAAGCCACCTTTTCCCCACTGGCATAAGCATAGGGAGGTTCAGTTTGGTGTCTTCTCCCAGGCACTGAAAAAGAGAGAAGTCCTCAAGAGAACTGAAAGGTTTTATTTGGATCATAAACCTGTGTTGCTCTTACAGCTTCACAGAGGGACCAGCTGTCTGTTAATACCAGCACTCTCTTCTGAGTAAAAAATCCCTGAGTGTGCATTTTAAGTCTTTGGCTGATTTGTTACAACTGCACCGTCAGCTGTTTGTGTCTGTTTGGGGGTTTCATCAGTTTATCAGCTTATATGAAGTACACTGTTCTTGGAGAATTCCAGTTTAATGTTGCTTTATCCACACACTGTTAAAGAAAATTTCAAACCTTCCTCTCCTATTGTCCTCCCAGTTTTACAAAGTTATGAGTAATGCCTTTGCATAAAGAATGCTATTTTATGCAAAGTAACTGCAGCACATGCATGGAAAGTGAAATTTCCCACGTGGATATATCTTCCTTCATGAGCAGCTTGTGTGTGACGTGACACCAGCTGCTCGAAGCAGCAGTGAAGTCCAGGACATGTTAGAGATTTAGAGTCTGCACCACAAAGGAAACTTCTTAATGGTCAGTTGAACTCTGTGAAGCATTTTGTATTTTGCTTCAGCAGAAGCCTCAGTATGAAATGGAGCCATAGTGCTTAGATGGTTTTTAATGTTGAACAGGGATAGCTGTCGGGGGAATTGGGAATTGGTATGGTCAGCCCTGCCATCACACAGCCCTGACATCATGGAATGAAATATGACTCAAGTATATCACTCTTTTTTAAACAGACTGTTCACATGGTGCAGACCCAAAAAGGAAATTACTGTCTGTATGAAACTAAAAGGAAAGTAGAATTGACACCTTGATCCTTCTTTTTCAATACAAGTTGTATGAGAAGGAAGACATCTTAAAACCTCAAGCAATTAGTATGATGGAAAATAAGTAACTACTGTTTTGTGTTTCTTCTAATGTAGGGCTCTGTAGACCTTAATATAACCTTAACTTGGCAATATTAGATCTAATTATCTCTTTCCCCAGAGTATGAAGAGACAGTAATGGCACTGTTTGACTGTGGACTGTTTGAAAATATACTGACAAATATTCATTCAGGTATGTGCAGAAAAGCTGCCAGAGCAGTAGCAGTTGGTCTGGGTTTTTACATTGAAGTTATTCTTCTGAGAGTTTTGATAAAATCGTCATTTAAAAGGAGAATTCCAAGGAACTTTTATTTTCAATATTGTATAGTCTTGAATAAAAGCCACTGCTACCTGACTCTTTAGAAATACAGAATGTCCAATTTGTCTGCACGGGGAGGAAACTCATAGTTCCACAGCTTTAAAAGACCAGAAGGTCTCTGCCCCCAGGGGCACTCCCCTCTCCTGCAGGTTATTCTGGTTCCTTCTCTGCAGCCTCTGCTGCTGCCACCTGACGAGTGCTCAGACTAATGCTTTTAGCTGAAACACAACAGCCAAGCAACAACAGAACTTACCTGGACCTGGTGGTAATTGTAATGTGCTTTGAAAAACAAGATGAAAATGCTCAGAGTGAAATGGGAACAAAGCCAGGAGTGGTTGCTTGGGGCCTGTGTGGAAGGAAACTCCGGGGCTTGGGCTCCAGTTTCAGCTGTTTTAAGCAACAAAGCTAAAACTGTTTTTCAGACAGGCATGTCTCAGTTGCTCCTATTTCCCTCTCCAACAGTTAGCAGCTTTGTTCTAACTTTTCCTTTAATTTATTAGAGTGAAAAGAGCTTTAATTAGCTAACACTGAGGTTCAGTGTGTGAAGGCAATGTTTGCTGTTTCCCCTTCACTTGACTGAAGAAGCCAGGCTCCTCCCTTCAGTCTCCTGTTCCTGCATTTAAATTCCTTTTTCAGCAGTGGGAGTGTCTGGTGTTGCAGCTGTCTGACACATGGTTCCACCCATGCTTTGTCTAAGGGCATCAAAACATCTCTGCTCAGAATTCCTCATGTGACACAACCTTGGATCATACTTTGTTTCTTTCACAGCTGCATCAATTATTTCATCCTCTTCTCAGCTTACAGGAGGATTTCTTGACATTGGCACCCACACACACACACATAACCATGTGATTCTCATGGGTACAAGTTGTCCCCTCTCCCAATTGCCCATGATTCAGGCAGCTTAGTTCTTCCTGTACCAAACAATCTTTTCTGATACCACCAGCCTACTTTTAATTTCAAGGTCAATAATGAAAACACACATCAAGGCTGGTTCCAAAACTGCTGATCCAAGTGAACCTCTTAAAATGAACCAGTGAGAAAGGAATGAAAGTGAAACTGGAGGGAAGGAAAGAAAACAGCTATTTTTTGGTTTGGGTTGGGTTTTTTGTTGTTGTCCTCTGTCTTACAAGCTCTAGATAATGAGTCGTGGCAAACCAAGTCAGGGAATAAAGTAGGACTAGTATAACTACTGTATCTTCTTTGATATTTTTCCTGGAGCTGGTCATCTAACACACTTTACCTTGAGTCCATTTTTGCATTTTACTTTTTTTTTTTCACTTGTTGGATTGTCATGCAAAACCTGTTCTAAAGCCTGACCTGTCAGCGCAGCAAGGTTACTCTGAACTGTAACTGTTGATACTGCTTTTTCAAATCCCTTTTTTATGCAGGGATACACAGTTGTTTTGCAGCATGCAGCTTTACTGCAAACCTGACTGCATGTAAAACCTTTCATATGGGACATGCTATTGCCTCAGCAGCAGTTTCAGATTTCTAGGTTGAAGAAATCCAAATGGCATGGGATAAACAGCTGGAGATAATTTCCCCACTACTCCTTAGAACTTTGGTGACCTCCTTCAGTATCTCCCTCCTAAAAGAGGAAAAGTATATTCAGTTTGTATAAAATGTCTTTTCCTTCCTACTAGAATCTGAACTCTGACATTCTCACTCACATTCTGTTCACAGGCCAGCATTGCTGCTCAGAGGTCACAAACACCTCTGTGTATCTTGTTAACTAAACAAAGCAGGTGCTTTAAAACTTGCAATTAATGCTGTAAGGCCTGTTACCGAGCTCTCACTGATTTCAATAATCTTTAACATTAGGAAAACGGAAGCAGCAGAGAGAAGCAGAAATGCAGTCAGGCAGAGCTTTGCAAATAAGGTAAACAACTTGGTTAATCCCATCAGGATACTGTCAGTAATGATTTTGCCAGAAGCAGGAGAAATACAGGGTTGTGTTCTTGAGAATTTAGTGGGAACTAACAATTTTTACATATGCTCTCGTGGTTTAAAGGTAATCTCAAAACTTAACTACATTGTGGATTTTGTTAAATGGATAACAAAGTATGCAGCTACTACTTTGTGCTTTCTTTGATGTACCAGTCAGGCTCTTTCTTCCAACACATGGCCCAGCTCTTCAAGAAGAGCCCAAGTGTATGGAGTGGTGGGTTAAAGATGTTGCTGAATAAAGGCAGAAGTTTTATTGTAGGTTAAACTAAGCATTGGTAGCCTCTGCAGTGTTTATGCACATGTAACATGTATTTTAAATTAAAAATAGTTATGTATGAATAGAGGCTTTTATCCCTTTCTTTTTCATAATAGGAACAGAAGAAAAAATACAGGAACTTCTGGAAAACAGAAAACGGCTGGATCACAAGATTGAGCTACTGCAGGATTTAAAAGAAGTCCTTCCTACCCCAGAGAGCACAGCCAGTACATCTAGTACAGTGTCTGAATAACACTCAAGTCTGTCTGTAATAGTGTCAATATTTAGGATTTTCTAATGATAGAAACCCTAGAACACATCTGGTCCATGTCTAGGTTAATCCTCTGCCCCCAAGAAAGGGACACAAGCAAGAACTGGTTCTTGTACTCATTTTTATACCTCAGTGGTGCAATAATTTTAAGTTCTTAAAATTTTCAAATCTTCTTCAAATTCTACCATATAGTAAATCAGTGTTATACACTATATTTAGGTTTTTTATACCCTCCAGTGAAGACTTTTTTCTCAAAGACAAGGGAGCATCAGCTGCCACAGAACACTTGTTAAAGTCACTTTACCTGTGGGAGCCCTCTCTTGGCTGTGCTATAGCTGCTTCACTGTCTGTATCTAGACAGTGATGTTTTAAGGATCATACTGGTGCTTTGGCTTTCCAAAGAAGATTAACGAACTGAACTTGCACTCAGAGAAGCCTTCTGAATTATGAACAGGAGTTGAATTTAAAAAATCCAATTATTCTTGCTTGACTGGTCAGTGTGTAACTAGTTCTGCTGTAATGGTGAAACAGTGTTTACAGGCAGACCAAAACCAGTTGGGCATTATACTCAGAACATACACAGTGTCAAATGGAACAAACAGTGGTCTGGGTCTTCCTTTCTCCTTTAAGAAAGTATTCAACTTCCCTGTGTTTTCAAAGTTGTTTGAATACAGAAAAGCATTGTTTAGCTACAAAAGGCTAAACTAACAAAATAAAACTTTTTTAACAAAAGCTCTGTGTGGAATTGTGCTCACTGGCCCCACTGCTGGACAGGACATGGCTGAGGAGGGGAGCACAGGCCCTGCTTTAACCACCCCTTGCCTTAGTAGCAAGCAGAGCAGCACCAGAGTGCACCACTGCCCTAGCAGTCCATGGCAAGTGTAACGTGTACAAAAGCTGCACTCTCTCCACGACCATTTAGAATTCCTGATGGGAGCTTGTTCTGCAGGAAGGTGGGGATCAATAAGCACAGAATAAAAACATGCAAAACCAAACAAACTATTAGCTGTGCCCTATGGAGCAAAATACCAGTAATTTTAATTGCTTATATAGTTCAGACCTACTGCCTGTCTGGGCCTAGAAACACCACCATTGTAGTGCCCAAGCCCAGGGCTCAAGCACCACTCACAGAAATTCTACATAGAAAACCCCCACCTAAAACAAAAATACATTAATATGGAGCTCTGTTATTACAAGCACACAATAAGAGTACCAAGTATGTGTGTCCATACATACCTGCTGTAGGATTACACTCCCATATGGATGACTTAGGAAAAAAATCAGATTGCAATCACTGAGGTGTAAATTAGTGCCTACAAATTAATTGCTCATTTCTGAAATCAAAATTACAGGTACTGTCAAGCACAGAAACCAGCAAGATTCAGCAATACAGTGTGACGGGCAAGTTCGGTTTTGGCTTTTTGTTTGTTGGGGGGTTTCCTTTGTTGTTTTGTTGGGTTTGTTGGTGTTTGGGTTTTTTTTTTTTAAATAAAGCAATTTATACGGTGTATGTAACAAAAAGCTTACAACATTGTTCAAAGTCTAAATTAGCTTGCTGGTGAACAGGTACAAAAAAATTAAATTTTATTACATGTAGTTTAAATTTAGACAATACTTAAAAGCAAAACCCCACCCAACTTTCAGAACAGTATATCCCTTCCCCTGTGAGGGATCCAATGTAACCTGGAGTCACTGAAGAGGGAATTATTTCCATTACGCATTATAAATATTGCTTGAACAGATTACACAAAGTACATATTACAACTTAGGTTAAAATATACCCAGATATAGACATTAACTCCCAATTAGTTTTGCTAGTAACTCCTTCCCTCAAAGCCACTGGCCTAGGCTTTGAGGATACATTATTTCTGTACACTTGAAGCACTGGATACACTTGGTTAATTACACATAGCAAATGGCCAATTCATTCACAACCATGCAACTGCAGTAAGAGCTAAGTGTGCCATTTGCTTCTCTACAATCCCAGGGAGTTAACGATTTAAGTGACATCATTCAGCGGCTCAGGTCAGACTTCTCCCACCCCAAAATGCAAATTGAACACTTGAGCAGGCAGAGCTAGAACTGAGATTTCCTAGACTAGAATATAAGTCCATAACACGGGCTGGTATCCTTTGCACCCCGCAGTGCTCCCTGTCTCAAATCTTCAGCTGGTTCCCACCATCCAACTTTTTTAAATGCAAGGGAATATTTTGCTTGACATTTTTACAATAGTTCGCTCTGGAGCACTGAAAACATTTGTCTTCACTGTGGCCTTTCACATCTTCTGGTGCAAGAGGCCACGTAATGCTTGCCTTTCTCCGTGCAGTTATGGCATCCTGCTGCAACTGCAAAAAACCCTACCAACACCATAACTTACAGCCTCATTTCAGTTCTTAAAGGCTCCACATTTACTGGCTTTAGCAATGAATTCCTTTAGCAGGGGACCATCCATTTGCCAAAATGCTGTAGTTTGTGTCACTTCTGTCAAATGATTGACACAAAACTTAAAGCAGAATTCCTCTAGGTCCTAAACAGAAAAAAAAAGAAAAAAAAAAGGTGTTACTAACCTTTGTTTTCATCACAGAACATCTCATTCAGGCACAAGGGCCTATATATGCTTTATTTTTGCAGAGAATTAGACAAACACATTAACCCAGTGGCTCTCAGTGGTTTCTCCCCAAACAGTCACTATTGTAAATGCAACAGAAAATAGTAATTCTACCCATCTGTGTCACTATGTGAATCAGTTACAAGGGGAAGTAACCGAAATCTAGTTCTCACTATATAGCTGCTGTCACAAAAGCTGCTGTTCTGAGCAATATATATTTTAAGTTCTCCCACTTGAAGATTTTCACGTGCATTCACCAACAGCTATTAACTCCAATACAAATTAAGATCTTGGGGTAATGATATATAACCAAGACTAGATGAAATAAAAATTCAGCTCTCTCATTCCATAATATAAACTCAAATCTGTCCGTAGGGTGGGTTGACCTCCTGCTTAGCTGAGGGCTTAACTAGAGCCTTGAAATTACACGTCACCAGGCTCAATGCAAGTGTATCCTGACTGGATAGTTGTAAAGCAAAAATTAGGCAGGAGGCCTTTCAGTGCATTCGACACAGACTCATGTTATAAAGTACTTCACAGATGTCCCAAAAACGATTCCAAAGAAGTACTGTAGCACAGCCCAGTAATTCTTGGACAAAGTGGACTTCAGACAGTTTACTTGGAAAAGCCTCACAACCATCACAGATGTCAGACAGAAAGGATGTCTTTAAGAACACAAGACACAAGTCACTGTCAATATAAGGTCAATACAGAATGCTTTCCACTCAGACTGAATACTTCCAAGTCCTCTTTTGAGGAGGCAATCTCCTTTGTGGTACAGATCTAAGTGGCTGTAAGGAGAATGCTGCAGCCCCTACAAAAGGACAACTCCCCACACTGCTCCCATTTCTTTATGAAACATTTGGAGGACGAGTACTCTGTACATGAGAACACACCCTCCCTCAGCTGCTCAGCAGACTGGGCACTGCAGGAAAACATAACAAATGTGCAGAGCTCTTTAAGGTGCCTCACATGAGGTATGAAAGACTGATTAACATTCATGTTTTCACTTAAGGTCAATACTGAAAACTACAGCAACTGTGTGTGCCAGTGGGAGTTCTTGACACAACAATAATATAAAAATATATCCTGGCCTAAAACCAGGCTTTCTGAAGCTGCAGATCTTGACTTGTGTGGCATCTGTGCAACAAAAAAAGACAAGCTTATTAGAACTGAACACTGATGATTTTCTTTTTTTAAAATAACAGAATTAACTAGCATTTTAAAGAAAATTACATCATACACATTACAATATTTGGCACTGCTTTATTTAAAAAATTCATATTCCAAATCAATGCAACAGAAGCATACAATAAACAGAATTATTGTAGTATTAGTAACTCTGGAAAATGTAAAATTCTGTATTTAAAAAAAGGCTGAATTTCATTTGCAGATGGATGCACTCCCAGCAAACTGTACTTAATATAGACTTAGGTGAATAAAGGCACAAGGTACAGCCAAGGACTATTTTAAAAGCCAGCCCTGACCTAATGCTAGCTGCTTCACTTCAATTAGTCACCAAAAGAAAGTACACAAGTTTCACGTCATGGAGGTATTTTAAACCACTGAAGCAGCTTCTTTTAACTGTTGTCTTCCATGACCACACTCCTTTAAATGAACTGCATCACCCAAGCAATCTCAAGTCCCCTGCTAGCATTACAGCATGTAAAACCAGCTTTTTATTAAAGCCCAACCCCTCAGGGTCACCCATTCTCTCCTGAAAGCAGTATTTAGGCCTACAGTTTTAACTTAATTTCTAACTTTGTTTAGCTAGTGAGGTACAGAAAAGGCATAGTAACCAGATTTCTTATATCCTTTACCAGAAGAATCAATCACACGCTGAAGACCCATCCTGCAAACAATCTTTTGAGGCTAAAAAATGCAAATCTTCCTATTTTTGATGAACTCCCACCCAAGACATCATTCACAGTAGAGGTTAAGGCACAACAGACACTAGCACAGCCCTTTGGGTAAGATATATCAAACAAGCAACACACTACAAGGCTCTGAAATAAGCTAGGGCAACCTGCATGCCAGTTGCTGCATATTAAGTTCAAGAAAAAGCAATGAGTTGATTTGAGTACCAAAAAACTGCTTTATAAGCATAAGTAGCAAGTTAAAAACCAACCAATCGCAAAATTGCCAGCACAATGCACAGACACTACGCTGAACACAAACAGCCAAAGCAAGCCCAGGAATACTTCCCCATTAGTTCCCAAAGCAGCCTGTTAGTGGACTAGTAGTGAAGTCAGACATCACACAGTAGGGAAGTTTCACTAGCCTTCCCCCCTTTCTGCACACTGTTCCTCTCTTCAACATTTGTAAGGGCCATGAAGCAGTTCTTATCCTGACACATCATTAGCAGACAGTGAAAACTGGAAGTGTATTTGACTGTAGTTAAAAAAAAAAAAAAAAACAAAAAAAAAACCCACCCAACCAAAAACAACAAAAAAAAAAACAAAATGCACTCAATCCCCAACCTACCATCATGTCATCACACACAACCGTACAAATAACTTTAGGCTTACAAGACTGCTGTCCATAGTGTTACTTTTTTTCCATTGTATTTAAACTTTTCCCTTGTTTCAGAATTAGTGTTTTCATCCTCAGAAATACCCATAGACTAGTTCACCTTCCCAGAACTGGTTTATGGGTAAAAATTAAAATAAAAGAAGATACAAAAACTGTATTTGCCATGAGAGATGTGAGTCCAACATTCTCAAACTCCAAAAGTGGCAGATAGCATTATCTGACAGTGAGCTTATATGAAAATGGAACCAGCTGGTTTTCTCCATAGTTTAAATCAGAAAGCAGTCACCTATTTAAGAGATTGAACTTTAGAAGTTTACCTCTGCATCATATCTGACAGCAGCAGAGAGCAATGAAAATGCATTTTCCACAGTGATTCCTCTCTTGATGATGTGCTGACACAGTTTTTTCAGTCTATTTTCA
This sequence comes from Campylorhamphus procurvoides, assembly GCA_013396655.1. Lineage (NCBI taxonomy): Eukaryota > Metazoa > Chordata > Aves > Passeriformes > Dendrocolaptidae > Campylorhamphus > Campylorhamphus procurvoides. The sequence continues at coordinate 865,019 of WBMV01000447.1, forward strand.
CAGTACGAAGTAGCCAAATCCAAAAGCCCTGCAATTAAAACGCCACCAATGTTAGTCAGACATAAAAATCTCTGCTCTTTCAACAACAGTTTATGCTCCTGGGGTACAGACTGCATCTGTATTCTGCACGCAAAGAATCTATATCTCTAAAATGTGCTTTTTGCAAGTAGGCCACCACTCAGAAAATGCTACACTAGACATAAGAAAGGCCTTTTACTACCTCATGCTGCAATCCTGTTAATCTCCTTAATATAAGAGTTCTTCCACTGATTTGCATACCTAAAGGCTTGCAACAGTGTCACAAAACAGGCACCACAACATGAGTAAAAAGTTACTAATATCAAAATATGGGCTTGAATTACAGCTTGTCGCAAGTGCTCTGCTGTCCAAGTTTTCCTATTAGATCTACAGAGATTCTTTGATAATATAATAATTGACACAATTTAGTTAAACATGTGTTTTAACCCGGAGAAATAGTTTCTCTCCCAAACTTGAAAAAACTGCTCACAGTGTTTCTAAACGTGCACCACTTCTGCTGTATAAGTTTGCTGCATGAGTAGTTTAAAGACAACTTAATTAATCATCAGTAAAAAGCATTATAGGCTAGGCTAGAAGCCTGCATTTATACATTTATTCTGCATCCTGTCTCAGTTTTTCTGGAAGCTGCTTTCCAACATAATTGGACTGTAAGCAATACCTATTGCATCTTCAGGCGGAAGGTCAACACTGTCTGTATACAAGTACTCAAGAAAGGCACGATACACAGGGTAAGAAAACTGGTCTATTTCTATCACTTCCTTCATATCCTCATTCCAGTATGACTGGAACATTGTTCTGAAGTGTTCACACCTAGGAGAGAAAGACATGATCTGGAACACTGTTATAAAAACACATGAATGTTACATTACAGCCCCCCTGAAACATGTACTGAGGACACTGCAGTATTCATGGATATTTTACCATACCCCATCACAGAGAGTGGTCCACGTTTTTGTTCCTAAAACTATGGACTTTTTTATGCATTAAGATAAAACTATTACTTCATCCATGCTACAGAAATGTCCACATATACATTTGCAATCAGATCAACTTCACAGAATTTATCATCCTGGGAACAACAAAGAGGCTCAGTGAAGAATGAATGTGGACCACTCCTTTTACAATCACTGCATTTAAAGCAATCACAGATACATAGATGCTACATATTACAGGTGTAGGGGTCCCTCCCTACCCCTTACATTTTTTCACCCCTTAAGATGTGCTGTAAGAGGTTGTTCTGTACAATCAAGAGCTGCAAAACATGACTACTACCTGATTTTCAGAACAGCTTTGTGGACATGGATGTACTTTCCATCTACACGGAACTTTAGATCTGAGGTTTCTGGGCTGTCAAACTCTTTCTTCAGAGATTCTGCTACTGTTAAAAAGTCTTCATGCTCTACAGGAATGATTTAAAAAACAAAACCAAAACAACATATTAAGCACCTTAAATGGAACACACACATCACTAACTAAAGCTAGCAGCTACACTGAGAGCATGTCAAGAAAAACAGATCAATGTCAGGGGTCCATTGGCTTCAGCAGCAAAATGGGAAGAATGAATCAATCCAACAGCATTTCCTGTTGGGAAGGGTTGCTCCAGAACAGCTACAGGCAGCAGTTCTCATTCCACCCTGTTGCACAGAGATAGCACAGCACCGAGGAAAGTACCTGGAGAACTTGTTCTCCACATGGGCACCACCCATGAAGTATCCAGCCTTCAGGGAGTTCAGTGCTAGCACTGGCTCAGCTCTACAACCTGCACACTCAACTCTGCTGCTTAACCCACACACTGCTGCTGCTGGGAGGCTGCAACATCACCTGAACTCACTCAGGACATGGGGCACAGCACTCCTGCTGCCCTGACATGGTGCAAGCTGAGACTAAAAAGAAAACGTGTCACCACTTGGTCACTTCCTTGTGCTGACAGACTGGATACAGCCTGCAGGTTGGTAAGGTGCCTGCCAGAGCTCACTAACATGAACTATCACTGACAACATTTATTCAATTTATTAGTCAGCTATGAAAACACAAAATCCAACAGTAACGCTGTTGAAGAGATACAGACACTGTGCTCTTGGTACAACCAAGGACACAGGACTTCCGCAACTTTGGAAGTGGAATTAAAGGGATTAAAGCAGAGATATCACAGTTCTCTCTATTAAGGCCTATGGCACTGGTCCCACAGAGGTCCCACTCTGTCTCTAGAAATCATATAAGAGTTGCGGCTCAAGTTATCTAAGACTTCTGGTAAAGCAAGAACTCTGAAGTTTTAGAAAACCTAATTTAACCCATTATTTGAAGCTTTCACTGATGCATATTAAAAGTGTGTTTCAAAATACTTGGCTTCTAAGAAGTAAAAAGAAAAATAAGTGGATTTCCACTATAATGGGATGTGGTTGCTGTGTCCTGTGTCCAACAGGACTGCACATTGTTCATCCAGATACAATCCACAAATCACTCCTCACCATTAGGGACAGCTAAATAGTATTTTAAAAATACCCAAATATTTCTGTAACAAACTCCTCAGACCTGACAAGTCACATTTATGCCTCAAAAGACCAAACATTCTCTGATTTACACGAATCATCCACAGAAGCTGCATCTCCTCTGAGCTAACTAAACCACACTCCAATCCCTCTCCATGTGCTCATGTGATCTTTCCTTTTCTAGGTCATCGGCTTAGCTTAAGCTATGCAGATCAACTTTCACTCCAATTACCTTAAGTTCATTCCTGAAAAAATGCTGCAGATTTGTACTTCACTACAGCCAATCCTGACTGGCTGATTCATTTTTTTGGCAGACATATCATAACTGGAAGTAGAACAATAACCTTTACACAGAGTAAGCTCTTGCTAAGAAAGCAAAACACCACCGAAAAAAAAAACAGAGAAAAAAGGGGGTTTTAAACCTATATGACTAAAAAAGCTGAGGAAGGAAAACATGCAAATGAAAAATGGAGAATAAAAATGCCCCCATAATTAATGCTTTTAATTTAAATATTCAGTAAGTAAGCTTAATAGAAGTGAGGAAGAAGCCCCAAAGGCTAAGAAGTATTAAAATGCAGGTACAGAAGTCAAATAGCTGGTTATACTCAGTCTGAGAGTAACTGAAAAAAACCAAGAGTCTGAAAGGTACTGAAACTGGGGAGGTGTCCTTTAAACAGCCCTCACTATTAGAAAAAGGCAACAGACTGGACAACTCTCAGACCTCTACAGAGAGCAAGACTAACACATAGTACAGGGCATTAGAGAATGGAGAAAGTGAGAAATGCAATAAAACAAGACTTAGATTTGCTGATGAGCAGACCACTCCAAGCAAATCTTTTCTCTCTTTAGTAAAGCTATTAAGTTTTCCTCTACAGACACGATGCCGTTATGTGGACCTCTACAAATGTGGTAACATGCTAAACGAGAAGTTAAGATGGAGATGCTGGGTCAATAAGAGCCACATGGAATTATAAATTCTGAATCTAGAGAAAGGTTACTTAGGATGTGACCCATCCCTCCACAAAAACAATTCTGTACAAGGACTAACAAAATTAGGATCCCTTGGCAACATGAAAACAGATTAAATCTCCTAAATGATCTTGTAAACTGAAACAGCCAATCTATGATGAAACATCCTTATGTTTTGGACATGAAAACACCTTCATGTTTTCCAGGAAATGCAAGCTAAGATCTTTATAGCATATCTGGTGTCAAATAAGAATTAGCAGCACATGAATCAAAGACAATCAAGAAAAAAAGGATTGGGTTTATTTGTAGGATACCGAGACTGCACCTCAAAGAGTAATCTAAGACACTATAAGAAGAAAGCTCAAAGAGAGAAAACAATTATATTAGGGTCTTGTTCTACAGGGACTATTACTTACAGGCTTGCCTGGCTTTGAGGAAAGTCAAACTAAATAGACTTGAGATAAATCATCTCATAAAAACTTGGGATTCTGTTACTTTCAAAACATGATGCATAGGAGAGAGAGACACTCCTTCATATTCATATTAGAAGAGAAAATACTAATGAGGGAACACTAGAACACTTAAAAGTCTAAGCTGTTAGATATCAAAATAACAACACTCAGGAGCAGTCTTCCAAGTAGGATTAGTTTTAAGAGAAAAACAAGTTATGTTCATGATCCAGGATTCCTTCCCATTCCTGAGCTGAAGTTCAAACAGTTCAAATGTAGGAAATACACAACATTAAGAGTGCAAGGCAAAAAGTGTTCACTCCTGATGTATATTGCAAAACAATTGTTAATTCTACTCTGGATCCTTAGCTGTCAAAATAGACTGGTTTTATTCAGAAGAAAAAACCCAGTTAACTGCCTATCCTCCTTGCAACAGGAGCCTGCCACAGAAGAGGTATCCTGCACTGATCACTACAAATGGACAGAGATTGCAGCACTGGCTGCCACGTGGGAGCTGGAGCTCACCTACTGAGAGCAGGCGCCACATGACAGCAGGGGTGGCAAAGCAAGCAAAGACATCGTCAGTGCAGGCAAAGTGAGTGAGGTGGGGGAAGGTCACGGACTGCCCACGGCACTGGCCCCACATGTACACCTGGCCACTCTGGGTCTTGGCAGCAGACGTGTGAGCAGAGTGGCAGGCTGCAATCTCCACAACCCTGTGAACAGAAGAAACCTGGTAAGACACTCACAGGTACAGAATCAAGTGACTTTACAAATGCCTCATGAAAATAACAGCCAATCAAACTATGCATCTACACTCCTATACTTGGGTCCTTTTCATTCTGCAGGTACTAAAAACACACAATGGCATTTTCAGATTGCTTCTAGGTTTTATTGTAATCAGATACTGCTTTAATTATGTCATCCTCATCAGCTGACATTCCTCCTATTCTTTCATAACTATGGGAAAGGGATGAAGAAAATTGTTTTTCCCCCTTAAAACCAACGTACATCAGAAACACTCTCAAGAAGAAATACTTATGGAGCTTATGAAACTTCCAGTTAGAAGAAGGTCAGGGAAGTTATACTACTTAGATCTTCACTGAGCACTTTTCAGAACTTCTTTCAAACAGACACAGTAAAAACACTCATTTTGAGATTAAGCTCTGATGTATTTTCCAATAATCCTTCTGCCTCCTTTTTAATTTGATTTCTGTAGGTAAGCAGAGATCCTACCCACTGCCCATATTTCTAACTTCTTATTTTTATATTCAGTTTCCTTTCCTTGACACTGAAATTCAGCATGAAACACGGACAGTGCATCCTTTGAGGAGAGGTGAATATACACACCCAACTCCACATAACTGAAGAGCTATGGTTGTTTTTTAAATAAAGTCTATCAGTCTTTTCATCTACCTCACATAGTCCCTTAGAGCTGCTAAGTCCATTAGAGCTGCTGATGCTCACCCTCCCACTGCTCAAGCAATCCCTTTCTTGCTATCTGAAACATTACAAGAACTGAGAAGAAATACAATTCCAATTAAAATACCCCATGGACATTGTCAGTGTTTCTGCTCACAGGATAAGCAAGAAACAGGGAGGTTCTAGTGTTAGTTCAAAACAAAAGCTATGCTTTCCTGTTTTTTCTCCACAATAAAAATTCAGAGGATTTCAAGCTTTTGTGCCAGAAACAGATCAACCTGAATGAATAAAAGTCTTTTCAGTCAGTCTAAGAATACACATGTTGAAATGTTTGTTCCTTTACAGAATAATATCCATGAAGAGTTATACTTTTAGGCAAAAACCTTTAGCACAAAGCCCACATTTTAACTTTAAAAGTTATTTCAAGATAAAACTCAAAAGAAATCTATATCTCTTTCAGTATATGTATCAACTTCTGGCAGATAAAAGACTAATCAGTTACTTAACCTCTGTGCATTGAGATCTTTGAGCATCTCTGAAAGAGACATCACAGAGTACTTATTTTAATGATAATTTACTTTCCATCATAACTATCCACCTAAACCTTCTTCCCCGAACTTTATTTCCTTAGCAAAACAGATTCTTTTGAGAGTAACTACACTTCAGAAGTATAGTAAATATGTACTATTTAACACATTTATGGTATACATGTACCATATAGTTACAGTACATGCACAGGGTAACATGTTAAGAATACACTTAACATCAGAATTCAAGGAGCTGACCTTCATAGCTGTTCTTTCAAGCAAACACAAAACGAAGTCTAAAAAATCCTTACAAGCTATATGTGCAATATCCTTTAAGATAGCACCAAATGCCACCTTCTAAGGAATGGTCACCAGTATTAAACATAAGAGACAAAAGAGTTACATAAATAAAAAGACTAGGAGAAGGAGCAGTAACGTGCTTCATGGGAAATGACAGCTCACCCACTTACAGCACTGTTTCCAAGGGAGCCAAGTCAAGCATAATGAGTAAGTTCAAGTGATTTATCGCTCCCTCAGATTCCAAGCAGAAGTTTTCTCCCTCCTCCAGTCATTGAACAAATGCCAGTTTTACTGTAACCCCATGCTTGAGTTCACATACAGTTCTAAATGCAACAGTTCTCCTTAGTTCACTCACGAGATAAATTGCCAAGAGAACATAGTTGATCTATCTGCAAACATACACATTTCTCTTCCTCTACTTTTCTAAAGAATATTTAGTTTTGTTTCACTACTGTCAGTTCTTTCACAGAAAAAACAGCCTCATCTCAGTGGCTTCTCTTGTGATGGTTCCTTTCTTTGTTCCCCTCCACCCATTTTTTAAGCTCTTAAACACTCAGTACTGTGCAGCTTTTAATTTAATGTTAGGTAGGAGAAATGACAACAAAAAAATAGGAATGAGTTCACAGAAAGACAATTCAGAAATGGAGGAGAAAAACCAATCAGAATTGTTCCCTAGATAAGAGGAGACCACAAGTTAAGAGATTTATAGACTACAGATGTTTGCAAGCCAAGATACATTAATCTATAGGTATACACAAGGACTCACAGAATGGGACTGAGGTTCATAGGTGAACAGCAAAAGAGCTAAACCAAACATGAGCATGACAAGGGTACCAAAAGAGGGATGACAAGGATTAGTCTCATTCTTTCTTGGGTCTAAAAAACTACAAACTACTATCTGACACCACTGATAAAAAGTGGTATTAACTGTCCTTAGCTCAAGCAACCTTGCAAACTGAGTTTGTTTTCATGGGTGTCTGTTGCCATCCTTTAAAAAATTGATTTTCCTCATGTCACTTCTTACAGAGATGCTGCTTCCTTCCCCTCTTGGGTTTTTTGTTTGGTTGATTGGTTTATGTGTTTGTTTTGTTGGTTTTTTTTTTTTTTTTTTTTTTTTTTTTTTTTTTTTTTTTGCTTTTTTATGTAAGCCGCAATACAAATTTAAAGTCTTGCCTTGTGGATTTCATAGCTCCAGATTTTTAATCAAAGGAACCATACAAAGAACACCTTAACAGTCATTCATTCTCTTTCAGTATCAGGTAAATACAACGTTTATGTTCAATAATCATTACAGATAGGAGAAAAAAAAAGAAAAAGCACCACTCAGCCTATTGTAAACAGTAAGTTACCATACTTTCCTATACTTTTAACTTTAGCAATACAAAAACAATTCACCCATTCCCATGCATGCTTCCAGTGCTAAAGACTGCGTAACACATGCTCAGACTTATCAATCCAGAAACAGCTCAGCAAAATTACCTTTCTTTTTCCATCATGATCTGCACCGGGCTTAGCTGGTTACTTTTATTGCCAGTTCCCAGCTGCCCATAAGTGTTAGCTCCCCAGGCATAGAGCAAACCCTCATCTGTTAGTGCTAGTGTGTGCGCATAGCCACAGGCAATCTGTAAGTAAATGTATAAGCGTTACTACTAAATGAAACAAATGAGAAACAAAATTATCGCACACATTCCCGTAGGCTAGCGGATGTTAAGTATCTCTGGCATTCTTCACTCAGTGCTACAAGGTGTTATTTCCCAGTACTTAAAGCTAACACCAACTATGTTAGCTGTAGGCACTGGAAAAGTCCCAACTTCATTAACTGGTTACTCCCAAATAATTTACTGCACTCTGGCAAAGTCTCCCTAGCCACCAGTTGCTTTCAGCTGCAGACTCTTCACACAAGGAACTGAACTTCATCACATCTTTCAACACTTTGAAAGTATTTCAGAGTTGGATATTTTGAATACTGTACAGTATGAATACTCTAAAAATGAGAGCTGCAGTTCACGAGCCAACAACGCTCCAACCCAAGTTCCCACATGCAACACTACAGAACCCTACTGAAAACCCAAGAAACCCCAAATTTGATTTTTTAGCTAGGAAAAAAAAATCCAACCAAAATCCAATCAAACCCAACCAACCAGATCCACACCCATGACTCTTACCTTCCCTCTCCCCTCACTTCTGAAGGACTAATTAGAAGATTGTTGTAGAAGCCAGTTTGAAGGTTTTGTTACCCTTCATTTCTTGTCTTTGCCCAGTGCATTTCTTTTGGCTTTGTAACAAAGATATAATTTGTATCCACAGCATAATTTACTGCTGGTTACACTAGCTAACTTTAAATCTTTCCAAGCATGTGCAATAGCAAATATTTAACAGCTTACTTGCACTTTTTATGATCAAAACGTAATTCACAGAAGCTAAAAAAATTCAGTATTTGAACTGCAAAATCTAGAAGCAGATACAATACTCCAAAGATAGGGTTTCAGCAGAAGCTAGCAGCATGGATGCATGTCCATGTCCACATCAGACATACCTGGAGCACACACACACTATGTAGTGCTGCCACTCTGCAGGGCGTGAGCTGATTGCCGTTGTTTCCCAGACCCAGCTGGCCATTGCCATTGTAGCCCCAGCCATAAACCTGGTTGCAAAAGGAAACCAAAACTAAGCCGCTCTTCTATTAGGAGTAGAGAACATTTAAGGCTTAGTATCAAGCACAAGTCAAGAAACTACTTGTTAAAAAAAACTCATATGCTATTTCAAGAACATTATAGAGAAGGATGAAAGAGACTAAATATACTGCAATGACTGACTGCATTCAACTTTTCAACCCTGCATTTACCTTTTAAAGAAGCTTTCTAAAAATACCTGCCTGAAGTACTAAGAATTTTGCAATACATTTACAGTACATCAAAATCTCTCCCATAGCATCAACACTTCAGTTAACTTTTACACCATCCTTTCTCCTTATTACTTTTTTTTTTTAAGAGAACATGAACTTAGTTATTCTGATCAACTGATTAGTTTAAACTGAAGTCCCCAACATATCTTTAATTTTTCCTTTGGTGGCCAAATCATAACAAATTATGTACAATGAAAGCTCATCTCAACCTCAGGAACTTTTTACAGTCCTTCCATTCACCAAGAGATGCTACACTTGAGTCTGGTGAAATGTAGTAAAATTGAGGTTCATGTCTAGAAGCAGGACAGCACCATAAACTTCTGTGAAATAAAAGAGTTGAACAATACTAGGGCAACATTCAAAAGCCTGGTTTTGTTGCTGCCAATTAAGCAATTAAACCCCAGGATCAGCCAGTGTATTGTTGCAGAAAAATTATTGTTTAATTGAATCACAGAATCAACTAGGTTGGAAAACCTCTGAGATCATCAAGTCAAACCTTTGACTCAATACCACCTTGTCTACTAGACCATGGCACTATGTGCCACATCCAGTCTCTTCTTAAATACCTCCAGGGATGGTGACTTTACCATCTCCCTGGGCAGCCCATTTCAACGCCCAGTTGTGCACTCTTCACAAAAACAAACAAGCTAACAAATTAAATGAAATTAACATTTTTTATGCTAAATAATCTTTTGAAGTATGAAGACAGACATGCTGAATACAACTGTTCAAATTCTTGCAGTTGCAGACTCAGTAAGAATTGTGTTCCAATACAGTTTTTGCCATAAGAAGGAATGTTTAAAGACAGCATCTCCAGTTAATTGCAGTGTTTTCCTTAAACTAGTCTCACAGAAGTTACCAACGTAACTCTGCCAACACAATTAACTTGAGCACAGCATGTCTCCATATTCATACAACACCTTGGTAAGTTCAGGTAAGAGAGAATGTGAGAATTCAGCAGCACTGCTTACCTCACCATTGTTTACTACAGCCATGGAGGAGGTCTGACCACAAGCAATGCCAACTACAATTTTACCCTGCAAACAGTTCGAAACTCTACGAGGAGTTGGCTGGTTTGCTGTAGATCCAGATCCAACTTGACCACAGTTGTTATAGCCCCAAGCGTACAGCTGTCCATAAAAACAAACAAACAAAACCACACAGTTTAAGCCTTAATAATAGCAATGACAGCCATAGATGATAATCTCCCTTGAATCAGCATCAGATTGGGTAAACTATCCTATTTAATAAGCTAAAATGCTTAAAATTCATTTTCAACAGCTGAAAATTGTAAACAGGAACAAAACTGATCTAGTAAATATGAATACAGCACTTTTTTCAGATTCTTGCTACAGAATCAGAGCATCTTAGTACAACAGAAAACAAAGGGAACATATTTTCATATTAAATATTAGTCAGACTAAGACAAAAAGCACAGTGATTGTCTTCATAATTTCATGATATTCAAAAAAGGAATCCAAGTCAGGATGTCATTTGTTTCCCAGACAAGTTGAACTCTCCAATTTTGAGTTTAATTTTCTTCACAGAACTCTAAACCAGGTTATTTCTGGACACTCATCATACTACTTCTATACCTTTCAAGAGCTGTGAAAGAAGATGGATTTGTCAGCCCATAGCTGAGTTCTCTTACACAATGGCACTAACAAAAAAGCACCATGTCCGTCAGTTTGAAGTTTCCAGTGGAAAACTAATACAAACAAAAATATTGTTTCTTTTTATCTGAAAGTCAAGAAGACATGGAAGCAGTTTGCTATAAAAAAGTTTACAGCTTTGCCCTTTCAGTGCCTTCAGTTTTTGTTACATGCACACACTCCCACAGCTTAGCATACAACTGTTTTTGATAGGTCATTCTCTGGTGTTTCACCCAGTTCAAAAGTCTGTCCTTTAGGAAATACCTAGCCACAGACATGCTAGCCAGTACACGCATGCCAACAGGTACCCTAACGAGAAGTTGGTACATTCTTTGGTGCCAGAAGCTGCCTGTTTACTGCAACATCAAACCAAAAACCAGCCATTAAAAAAAACCCTACACTGCCAGCAAAAAAAACCCAACTCACCAAAGACAAGAACAAAAAAACCCCTCACTAACACAACTCATTTACCATGTGTAATACGAACCAAAGACAGCATTAGTCCTTTGCCTTTTGTTACTTCTAATTGCTGGTTCTTTGATTCCTATTGAATATTGAAGAGGCTCTATAGAAGACCTTAATTTCAGTAACAGAAAATACTGGAATAAACAGTCTCAGAAGATAGACCAAAATGCCAAAAAACAAATCAGTTTCCTCTCTCAGAGAAGCACAGAAGTGTCTGCAGTCCTTGAATTCTATCATTAAAATATTTAATTTGTACTGCACTAAAATTGCACTGAACTAACTGTCCAAACCAATTATGTCAGGTATTTCCACAAATATTTCCAACTTCAATATCCCTCTGAGGCTTCAGATAACATGAAGTCGCAGAGTTTTTTTGCAGCCAAATCTTTGTGTAAATAAAGCTGCTTAATACATTTCATTGTCTTCAGTGTAATCAATTCCACTACAGATAAAACCTCAGAGCACAAACAGACCAAGTTACTGCAAGGCACACTGGGGATGGATTTAGAGTACACTAACTAGCCACAATGACAAGCTGCAAATACACATTCCCTGATAAACCCAAAGAAACTTCCCCACTTCCATGGAGATTTCCAGCACGTTACATTTATTAAAACAGACATGCCCAACACAGGCAGCTACCACACAGCAATGGCACTGCTAGTGTAACTAACATATGAACAACCTCCATTTCCTGCATGCTCACCAAATTTTATAGTTTAACCAGGTCAAACATGACAGCACAAAATCTTTCCGAAGTGTAGGCTCTTCTTTCAGTTAAAACACACACCAGTCAAATTAACCCAATCTCTCCTACCCTTAAAAATACTTTGTATTACTGTTGCCCTATTATTCCATACTGAACCATAACATAGACATGCTCAGATTACCATGGTGAAAAGAGCTGTAGTTTCCATTTTCATTGTTAGAAGGTTTTAAAACTCTGTTTTTAGAGCTGAAATTAGATTTTCCTCTGTGAGGTAACTTGCAACTCAGATACACACAGTCAAATCTGACTAACTGGAAACTAATTGTATGTGTTTCTCATGACACATAGCCTTAGGCCATGTAAACGAACAGCATAAAGCAAACTTGGATATAAACCAAGTGCTCTTTCATTACCTACACACAAAGGTATTCAGAGGTGTGCAGAGCAACATTGTTTCACAATACTAGCGTGCCAGTAATGAAGACTACAAGAAACTGACTGAATGCTAACCAGTAAACACAGAAAACAATCTGCCACTTAGCTAACAGAACTGGAAGCAAATAAGTCACATTTTTTACCTTATGAACCATTCTTTCACTTGTAAGTGGCAGAGCTTTCTGATCTCACCCCTGTCATACATACAGCAAATCAAAGACAAAAGTTTACTAAGTTTTTATTGCCTTTTTTGTGGTTGGGACTTTTTTTGTTGGGGTTTGGTGGTTTGTGGGGTTTGTTTTGTTTGGGGTTTTTTGTTGATGTTTGTTTGACTGGGGATTTTGTTTTAGTTTGGGGGGTTTTTTTTGTGTTTTTATGTCTACTCTGAAGAAAAGGATACCTCAGTTTGAGGTAGCAGGAGAAAAGGTTATGCTTGTAACTACACTGCAGAGACAGAAGTTCAAACTGCAAGGTCACCTGCATTATTCACTTCAAAAAGGAGATTAAAAGATTTGAACAGGTTTCAACTTACATCCCCATCCAATGACAGCGCCATGGAATGATGAGAGCCACAAGCTACTTCCACCACTTTTTTTATTAACAGATTTGTGCAAACTTGAGCAGGAGTAATGCCCTGATTGGTTGTGCCATTTCCAAGTTGGCTGTAACCATTATGTCCCCAGGCATACACTTCACCATCTGCAAAAATATTTGTGATGAAAACCACCAAAAATTCCAAGGAAGTTAAGACAGAATTCTAAGAAATAAGCAAACACCAAGATAAAAGTGAAAGGATGTTAACATAGTGAAACTATTACAAGAATCACCTGTATGCTAAAAAAAATTATATACTTTGTTTTATACACATTTCACAGTACAACCTTACATTTATTGTGGAAATGAAAGTGCACATGTAAAAAAGTGTATCATAAACGACAGAGTGAAATGCCACAAGTGCAACATAATGGAAAGGGAAGCTTACTTTACCTATTACAAAATCCATTTAGTTCCACTTAAGACCAACAAGAACCCCTTAGTGTACACTAGTCAGTTAACAAGTTAATACAATTACATTTTAATCCATTCCTGCTAAACGCAAGTGGAGCTTAAAATGGGTAACTTATGTTTCTATACCAAATGTTAATTTTCTACCTTCAGTGCAAAGTAAAACATGGGGTCCACTTCCATAGCTGAGACTGGAGATCTTCTTTCCACATAAGGCTTCTAATTTCTTTGGTACTATTGTGCTCTGATTATCTCCAGTTCCCAAACAGTTACTGCAATTCAGTCCAAAAACAAATACCTGAAAAACAAAGGAACACTCAATTCAAACAACTTACACTCAAGTACGCACAAATGGAGTAATATCCAGGTCTTTGTAAACTGGCGACACCATGGACCATGGACCCTCAAGCGCAGGTGGAAACTTCCCACATGGAAATTAAGAACTTCAAGAGTCAGCACAGGGACACTTTGGAAGTTAACTGATGAGTCTAAATTATTCAGATTCTGGCAGGCCTGGAAGCTAGGCTTTTTATTTGCAGGAACCCTATATTATTAAAGGTTAGATCCAGCACACAAATTACACACAATGCTCTTGAGATCTATTTACAAATATTCAGTGGACTCAAAACAACTATTTGTAAAGTACATTTCCCATCTGACTGCTGCCTCACCTCATCATTGTGCGTTATGTAAATAGCTTCATTGGCTGATGTTCCAAACACACACGCTTTCCGAATGGATGCTATTTCTTGAGGTGACAGTAAGGTAAATATTGGCCACTTGCCTACATCCACCATGACGCTGCTTTGTGTCATGACACTCCTATAAGCATGACATTTCTGCAACAAAAAAAAAAAAAACCTTGTCAAAAAGCATATTTTGCACTCTTATCAACAGGAATTAAGGTGAATTCCTTTACATGGAAGAAAAGACAGGTGGCTCTGGGAATAAACATCCTATTCTATATGAAATATGTAATTATATTTCCATGTATTTAGGTGAACAAATAGCAAGTTACTGGTGGGACTCTGGAAAAACAGACCTTTTCTTACCAGGGTATTTAAGTAAACTGTATTCAATACAACTAAACATCTGCTATTCTACAAGCAAACGTATTAAAAATCTGTGACCTAGCAAATACCCACTAGTGGCAGAGTGGAATTCTAAGGGAATTTTCAGAGGGGATTTCAGTTAAAATTCCAATGTATAAAATTTTCACTTGTGATATTTTTTGTAGCCTTACAACTTGTATATGCCATGTAAGCAAGCAATTGATGTATATGTGAAACCTGCAAATAAAAATATGGCTGGGGCTGTTGTGCACATGACCCAAATCTGCCATCTCTTGTACAATCAAAAGCTCTTATTATGGTCAAAAACTATCTGCTAGAGCAGGAAAGCATGACGTAAACTTATGAGTTTCTGGAATTAAGCAGTGATACATATCAGAGAAAAGGAATTAAGTCAAATTGTCATAATCTGTTACTTAGAATCAAGTCAGATCTCTTTAAAAGCTAGAAACATGTCTGGATATAGAGATCATTTTCCAGTGAACACAGATGTATACAATCCATCCTTCTACAGTGCTCCCTCTTCCCAGTTTTCTTAGGACAATTGCAGCAGCTCAAGAGCAAAGCTGACAGCACAAACATACAGAGCTTATCCAGCCATTCAATCCTGCACATGACAACTGTAACATTGCTCATACCCTGAAGGGATTCTGACACAACCTATGATCCATGCTCAGAGGTAGCAGCATGTTTTGTAAATTGGGGGAGTACTAGGTGGAGAATCCCACAGAATGCCAGTGACAAGACACATAATAATAAAACAGTAAAAAACCAAAAAGCTAGACAACCATGTAACAGGTAAGAAATGCAGTCTCTACCCAGGTACCATGCTGTCATCAACATTTAGTTCTATCCTTTTCATATGTTTGCTCCAGTGTAACCCACTGCCCCTATTCTTTGCTCTGTTCAGGCTGCTTATTGATAATGCCTGGGTATCAGATATGGACAACAGTGAGAACACAAGACAGCCTCTTTCCTTTGCTTCTGATATCGGTTCTGATACTTCTGGTTCTCAAAATTTGGCTTCGGAAAACTATTTAACACCAGCAGTCAATCCTGAAATACAGGTTCTCCTGTGCAGATGTCTTTTGGAAGAAGGGGGTTTATTACTTTTACTATCACTTTTTTAAAAGTTTGAGAAACACTCAGTTACAGAGGAAGTATGCCCAAAAAACCAAATCCCAACACAAACAAAACCCAGGCAGGGTTGCTTCCTTATCAGATTTCATAACCTTGACCCAACAAACCCAGCACTGCTCTACAGGCACTTCTCTCACTTAGAGCCCAGCTTCTCTCTACATTTCAGGTTTGGCACAGGTCTTGAAAACACCTGAAACCTCCAGATGGCAAATTTATTTGTAGAACAGCTTTTTTTTTTTTTTGAAAGCCTACCCAATGCCAAAACCACAGCACATTCTACACAGCTAAACAGATTTGAATGCATTTAAGCCTTCTTAATTTCTAGTCCAGTTACAAGCACAGGCTAGTTAGCTGCTAAGACTTGTTACCTCACTTTGGCAAATCTTTTAACATATGACACCATCAATCAATTACAAGGAGACAGCAATGACTTGTTCTTTTGAACAGGTCAAGTAATTGTCTCTTCTGACCTCACGTATTTAATTTGCCTCACATAAATACAACCTGCAATGTACAAACACGTAATAAACTGGATATTAGGAAAAATATTTTCTTTCCTGAAGTTATTTTCAGCATACCCTGTGAATTTAAGACATGAAGACAAAATGTTACTTTGATAGAGAATGTCCTAGCAAATTAACAAGTTTTACAGCACCCTGAGAACCTATTCTGCTCTAAAGGCAACCAGTTTAAAATGCGCTGCCCTTCCTGATCTTTGCACTAGGTCTTTAATCCACTTGGCTTCTTTTCTGCCCTGATTCAGTTAACCACTTCTTTGACAAAACCTTTCCTAGCACTTCCAAAACTTACACTGCATTTCCCATACCTCAAAGCTCAACCTGGTATCTTGTCAGACAAAAAAAAATACAAGGTAGGTAAAAGCTTCCAAGCACACAAGACTTTCCAGATTGAAGACATGAGCAATGAACCCCATCGACAGATAAAAGACCTTACAATATCTGACAGGACTTAACACTGCTTTAGATAAAACAATGCTATAATCTTCAGGTGTTTCAATTGTTCACTTTCAACGGTTCTTACAATCACAAAAAGTTATTTTAAGGGTTTTCCCAAAAAGGATTTTGATGACAACTCATCTGCCACTATCAGGCTAGTTTCTTCAATAAATCTCAATCCTAAAGCCTACTATCCAGGATTAGCAGACAATGAAGAGTCACAAAAATCCTTAAACTAACCTAACAACAAAAACCCTTTCTCAGCTTTTATATAATATGTACTGTTTCCCCCCAAAGACACAGCCTTTTCCCCCTCCTCTTGAAATACTACTGTCCTTACATTTTGACATTTGCTAGAGTAACTATCACTCAGACGCAACATTTCTACAGTAGCAACTGCAGCTACTTTTCTTTACGCTTATGTCTAAATGAGCAAAATAACATACAAACCTGAGAGTTCTGGGGCATAGAAAGTTGATTCGACTGCTTGTTTTCCACAAAAAGTAACTGCCCAACCTAGACATAAGCACCACTTGTTTCCTCTCTAAAGATGGATTCCTCTATAACCTTAGCCAATCTCTCATTTTCCAATAAAAATTCTGGGGGATGCAGGAAGGAAAGAAAAAGGTCAACAGTGAGAACAGTGAGATAGAAGTATTTGGAGTATTTTTTTTAAATAAAGGACTGTAAATAGAGATGTCATTCAAGTAACTCAGTGTTATCAAAACTGAAATCAAATTGATTCTAGCATCCTCTAAGACATACTGCTTACTTTCTAAAAGGGTAGACACTCAGCAGTACTGTGCGTCTACACAGTGTGACCTCTCACATCAATCACACCCCAACTTCATCCTTGCACAACACTTGCCTGAATCTGGCTGGATTCACATCCCAAGTTCCTTCTAGACAAATCCTTGTTACAAAAGGCTGATGATCTAGGAGACTTCAGTCATGTAGTAGCATAAAGAAATCCTGTGTCCTTCACTCACCCTTCCTGCAGTGCAGAGATCTTGGGTTATTTACTTTTCCTGATAACCACCTGGGCTTGCCCACACTGTGCAAGGACTGCACCTTAATTGAGAAGTAAGTTAATTGTAGTGGAGTAGCAAAAGTACCAGATGGAGCCCAAAGTAATGATTTTAATCTGCATGCTAATAGCTGTCTCAATATATTAGCTCTCAAGCTATTGCTTAGATTCTGCATGCAATAAGGCAGCAGTGGTTCCAGGGAGTATCTGTCACATACCAACACACAGGTTTTAGGCTGACTGCAATTAAAAGCCTCCTGAGCTTAGACTGGGTAGTCTAGCTGCTTCCAGAAACACTGTATGTCACTTCTCAGCTGTTAATTTCTGCTGCATGATGCAGTGATAAACAACTGTACACCACGAAGCTTTATTTCTGCTGCAGAACTAACCAGCAGAGGGAGTTTACATCAACAGCGCCTCTTCTCACAGCTCTGACATCTCTGAAAGTATCCAACAACCTCAGTATCCAAGCACTAACAGAAAGAGATGACTGCTTGAATTTCAACAAGTCTAAAAATAAGCAAGAAAGGATGACTTGTAGAGAAACCGAACTGGCCACACATTGTAACAAACTAGAAATTGACCTAGAAGTAGTCACGAGTATTACGGGAAGAACATATACATCTGCTCACAATTAAAAAAAATACACATGCCTTTGGAAACATAAGCACCTCAAAATTTCGGTGCTAAACTGCTACCTACACATTCAACTACTCACTAATTTGCTTTCTAAATAAAAAGCTTGCAAGCTCACTCTCAGTGATGCAAGCAGGCAAACACAAAGCCTTGACTTAAAAAAACACAAACAGGCAGTGTTTACAAAATGCTTTGTTAAAATGATTTTAGATAAAGTTCTACAGAGTTTATAGTTCAGCTAAACAAAGCCCTGTTGGAGAGAACAATAGCCTAAAACAACATCCTACCGGGAACACAGTACCAATTGTCACTGCAACAAAAAACTGTAGTTAACTCCTCAAAGATTATCCCCTTATTTGCAAAGGGGATTGAACACAATTGCACATTTGTTTGACTCACTCTTTCCTCAGGCTCCAATGTTGCGGTTTATTCCAGCTGGGCAGACCTACTCCTGCACAGAGAGAAACTGCAGGCTCAGGCCTTCGTTTCTCCTAATTGTCTATGGGAATTACAAACAGCAGTGACAACACAAAAGCTGGGATATCTGACTTCAGAATACTGAGTGATTGACACAATGAATCGGTTTTTAATTTGAACTACACCTCAACCAAGAGAGATTTAAACCCTAGACATAACACTAATCTTCGCCATTTTTTCTCCAGTCTGTGTTTGCTTTTTTGAATCTCGTGTTTCAGTATTAAGAAAGAACATGGAAACAATACATACTGTTGACATTAATCAATGTGTGAGCCAAGTGATGTTATTGAAGCTTTCTCCCTGCAGATACAGCACTCCCTGAAATCACATGCCTTAACTTACTTTCCTTGGAACTTACATAAAACAAGATTCCTACGGCAAAACCCGTGTGTTCAAATCTCTGCACAGCTTATTTTCAGACGCCTTTGATGAGCAACACAGGGAAGGAAAAAGCTGCTCATCTGAGGAATGACAACCAGACCTCCTGTTTGCTTTGAGCAACCAGCTGAGAGAGATACAAGCAAGCAAAAAGCACCACGCACGTGAACACCACTGAACACAACTGTTCTGGCCATAGGAAACAACCCTAAATAGGATGTCAGTCATCCACCTTGACAAAACTGTAATTATAAAACCGTAATTACAACCACAATATGCCCTTCTTTTTCCCTTTAAGCTGAGCTATTACTGCAACGAAGCTATTTACTGAGGACAAGCCATCTTTTAAATCAATACCTATATTTCAATCTGATGCATAGAGATAAGCACTCAAGGGAAAAGATTCATATTAAGGCTCTAAAGAATGAATCTTTCAAATGTCTTCCAGAGTTTTTCCTAAGAAACTCTGCGCTCCAAACACATATTTACGACGCTTAGTACCTTTTTCTCGTAATCCAACTTTGTTGGAACGATTAAAGCCCGTTTTACCTTTCAGTCACTAAAAGACAACACGCTTTCTGAAACGGGTCGTTTGAACTTTCCAGACAGGAACCCTGCAAGTTCCTTCCAAAAAAAAAAAAAAAA
>WBMV01000450.1:0-11461 GCA_013396655.1 Campylorhamphus procurvoides
CCAGCCCTGCCCGTCCCAATCCAGCCCTGCCCGTCCCGATCCAGCCCTGCCCCATGTCCCTCGGTCGCGGCCAGCGCGCTCTGTCCATGGTGCTGAGCCGGGCGGCTCTCGCTCCTCGCCCCCCGCCCGCCCCGTCGGCAGGGAAAGCACTTTTCCTTCGGTTCCCGTGGGCTTCCACCTTGAATTGCTGCCGCCTCCGCCGTGCAACAGATGTTTGCCAGCCTGGGTTTTCCTTTTTTTAGCCACCCTAAGAAGGAAGGAAGATTAATTAAAGCCAGGGTCCCCATAGGTGAACTGGCTCTTCATGGGCTCAGGGGGCTCCCTCACTTTCCCTGGTTGTGTCTTCGTCGATTCCTTGCATGGGAGAGAGCATTCGATCAACACCGCAAACGCCTTCTGCTTTGATTTGTTTATGTGTTTACTTTTAATTTTTAGGATAACTACAGAAATAATGAGAAACAGCAGGGAATGAGAAACTGATTGAGATTGATCGTTTTGTGTATTTGGCTTGTGACAACCTTTGGGGAAAGTGGGTATTTAATTTTTACTGATGTTGTAAAGGCACAGACAAAGTCCTGACCTTTCTGATCCGGGGTGACCACTATGAGCATCCCACTGAGAATTAATTACAATTGCCTGGAGCGCCTCCAAGCAGCATTTATTAGAGCACTGTAAATGTGGTAAAAGCGATCAGTATGCCTGGGAGAAGCCATTCCATGTGCCTGCTGTGATATCTAAGAGAAGCTCAGACTTGTCCGTTTGTTGTTTTGTTTTGTTGTTCATTAACAAGACCGAAATAGGAGAGACAGCGTTAGAACTCCAGGGCAAGCATTTCCCATCATTCTGCTCTCCACATAGATACTTTTGTATTACATTAAGGCACAATAGATAGAACCAGACAGAACAAAAATCAAACGTCTCCCCAGGAGACAGGACATGGTGCAATTCTCTGACTGTACAAAGCACAATACAACAGCTTCTTCTAGTAGCCTCCTAGAAATGTAAAGTGGAAGTGAACAGAACACTTGACACAGGAGCTCTGTACAGGGAAGTACTTAAAACTCAAGGTATGCTATGATGCGTTGTACTTCAGCATCCAGCACAAAACTGGGACTATTAGTCACACAGGAGCTTGAAGTCCTTTCCTCCAGAGATCCACCTAAAAATGGAAGATCAACTGCATGTTAAAAGTTAAGGTAGAAATATTTTCTATGAGATATGATGATTTTGTCAGACACTCTGCCAAAAGGACTGGAATTTAATAAGAAGGTTTAAATAGAAATTGTAAAACAAACAATTCTTTTGGAGAAAGATTTAATTGGGAATGATGATGAAAAAGCCAGAAATGTGGATTAACCTAAAATGGAAAGGGCAGCCAAGTTAACAGCAGATGGCTTTTTCTTGTTCTTTAAGTGCTTTATAATGAGGAAAATATGCTATGTAATGACAGTTGTTTCTAAACTGATTTTTTTTCCCCTGACTGGGGGAGTGTGTGTGAGATGTGGTTTCCCATGCAGCATTGGTTGAAAAAGGAGAATAAAAAAGACATAGCTGCAGACAGTCTGTATTGAACTGTTTTTGTTCCAGAGTTCTGGAGCTCAGTTTGATGTATGATAGGAAAGACAGCCATCTCCTATTCCAGCTAAAACTGAATGAGCAAACAGCCTCTATTCCTCCTTTCTGTCTCGCCTCCCTGAGCATCTACATTGTATAAAGGCTCTGCCACTCTCTTCCTCCCATCGAGCCTCCCAATAGCCCTTTCTGCGGGTTAACCAAGATTTCTTTATTCTGACAGATTTTTGTTCTGTCTTGTTGTGGTTGCTGTTATTTCCCTCCAGTATCAGTTAAGAATTCCTCTTTTAATGCTGATGTCCAAACAACAGATTTTCCTACAGCTGAAAAGCTGCTGCTAAGATTTACTTAAAATCTCCCCCTCATTCTGTTTTTTGATTCCTTCCCATCCAAAATGGGGTTGAGGGGGGGAGGGAGTGGAAGAAAACAGAAGAGACAGGCTATTCTATATGACAGATGCTCGATTTCCCAGCAAGGCTTAATTACCACTGGGAGTTAGCACTCCTGTTCCTTTTGACACAGCGAGCACTCAGAGCGCAGTGCAATGCCTCTTGCCTATTCCAGTTTGCATGCACATGGATAAGATTTGATTATGCATTGGGGCACATGTGTATGAATTGTATATGAGAATGGAGACTGTAGGCATCTCCCCTGAAGACTGGAGGCATCCGTGCAGCTTTCAGGCAGATTTAAGACACACAGAAAACAATACTTTTCATATAGGGTTTCACCCTGCAAAGAGATGAGTATGCTGATCCAGAGAGTATAGGTGGAACCTTTAAACCCCCATGTAGCTGAGCCAAAAGGTCCTACAATAACACAAAGGCAAGGGAGCCTTAGAGGACTGAGCCCATGACTGATATCTGAAGGGACTCGTTCTTCATGCTTCATGGATACACAAGTCTAATTGGAGACAACAGGAAGCTTAGGATGTAATGTACAAGATGGAAACCTATCACAGTGATTGCCCTTCAACTTTGCATAATGACATGAGCATGGCGCTTTGAGGAAGAGCATAATTTCCTTTGCTTTTGAATCTAAAACATGGGTAAGATGTATTAGCTCTAGCCAAAAAGAATTAAAGCTAGAAAATGCACATGTTGAAGCTATGTTGTTAAGACAATAACAAGTAAGCATCAAAACAGTAATTCAATAGACATAGCACTCTCAAACTTCATAACAAAGAAAGATTGTAATTTTCAAGATCAATCAAAGTGATATTGACAGTCATGTGAGCAAACACTCAGATACAAATTATTTACTGATGCTCAAAATCTGAGGATGTTCTATGAGTGAAAATCCAACTTTTGCCTGCCTGGTATCCAAAATGCCCAGTTTTCCCTGTCAATTCTGAAATACTATTTTGTGTCTCTTGTGCAAATATAAGTGTTCCATACTTGATACAAGAGATAAGTAGTCAAATTTAATATAAACATGAATTTTAAGGAAAACTTTAATTTCAGCTCCCTTGGTACAGACTGAGGTTTTTAATTTGCTATGATGTTCTTTTAAGAAGCTGAATCAGATTATTTGGAAAGCAGTAATCAGATAATCACAAGGTTTCACTACTACAATGGAAAATTGCTGGCTGAGATTCTCCAGGGACATGTCCTGAGTTCGGTAATGTTTTGTATTTACTTCAGCGACCTGGAAGATGAATTAGACAGTATGTTTAGCACATTTGCAGATGTCACAAACCTGGTGGAGTAGCAGTCAAAAAGATCCTGACAAATGGCACAGCTGGCTAAAAAAACTAGGATGAACTTACTTCAAAGGGGAGAATGCAAAGTCTGCACTTAATCTGGAAAAATCAAGTGCATTAACACAAATGGGAAACAGCTGACGAGGCAGAAGTTTTGCTGAAAAAGATGTTGAGGTTACAGTGACTCACAAGTGGGATATGTATCAACAATGTCATACCATTACAGTAAAAGCAAACATGCAGCTTTGCTATTGAGTGCTGTGTGTCTAGTTCTGTGCAGTGAACTTTTAGTAAATGTAGAGCCAATAAAAAGAAAGAGAGGAAAATGACCAGAGAATTAGAAAATATGTTCAATGAGGCAAGAACAAAAGAGCTAGGGGTTTAATTTATTGAATTAATGACTGGAGGGACGTGAGAAGCTTTCAAATAATCACAGGTTGTAATCTATTCTCTGTGTCCATTGTGAATATCTAGAGGAAAGAAAGTACTAAAATGACATCACAGAAGAGTTACATTAGACATTAGTAAAAAGTTTCTGACAATAGACACTAGGAAAGAATGCAGGAGAAAATTGTGAAATTCTTTGCTTTAGATTAAATACCTTAAAATAATCAAGCAGACATCAGTCCATAACCATATTTCATTCATGCAGACTTGGCACAGGAGGGTGGATTAAGATATCTCTTGCTGTCATTTTTCTCCCATTTTCTGTGTCCCTATCACTACACTCCCAATTTAATTTTAGTGTGAACTTTTCTATTTGCAGTTAATTTATGGATATTTTTGAAAGGCAGTCTCAGTAAAAATCCATCTCACCTCTGAGATTCATCCATTTAAATTCCTTCTGGTGCTTTTCAACCTCTATACGTTAATCCCAGCTTCTTCCACTCTGGGACACTAGATGCCAAGTCCACTGGGTAAGCCTAACTGGTGATCCAGCTGTGTCTAGCAGCTGGGGTCAGGGAGTTGGAGAGTGGCATCTCAACTGGAAAATATGCTCCTTTGTGAAGCTATTGACAGGAGATGGTCTCACTGGCCTTGTGTCACTCCCCTGCCATATAACAGGATATAACAGCGCACTCGTCATAGGACTCCTAAGACAAGGCCTTGTACAATGGGGCAGGGAAAGTTCAGAAGCATTTTGTACTCATTGTTGTGCCAACCTGTACACACATTTGGTCCCTGCCATCCAAATGGATTTGCATACGGAGAAGTTGATTTTGGTGAGGCAGACACTGAAGTCAATAATTAAGGTGTTCCCATGACAGCTTTGTTCTCATGAGATATGCATACCTGTATGGTTGAGGGTGGGATACATTCATATTGTTTATATTTTTATTCATTTTTTACTGTACTCCCCATGTTTGTTTGCTGGGTAATATGCCTCCTAACAATTCCAGGAGCATATTCATTATTACTCTTATTTTGATTTTTATAATTGAATAAAAAGTGAAAAATAATGTAATGTAACTAACCCTTTAATCAGAGCCATCTCCTTCGTTTTTCTTGCCTTACCCTACCTTACATCTCAGACTGCATCTAATGTCTGTCCAAAGAGGTGGGATGCTGCTGGGACATTCTGAGGTCTTGAAAAAGGCTGGGTTTGGCTCTGAACTTTTGCACATCCATGTGTCATTCAAAGTACCTTCATAGCTAAGGCAAATCACAGAGGTTCAAATATAAGCCAAAGCCACACATAGGTCTGATAGGTAATCTTCATGCTCTGTTTAACTGTGCCCCTACCTTTCCCACGGTGGGAGATGTTAACGGAGTACAACACTGAGGCACTCACTCTCTCCTATGGGCAAGAAGAGAGATTTCTAAAGGGACATAAGGGATCTAGATGATAACCTCTTGCTGAAATCAACCAGGGAAATGGATGGTTGTAATCTATGTTGGTAAACTTTACCCTTGATACGACAAGAGAGACCAACAATTCAGGTGGAGTGAGGCTACTAATAACTATTGGACATCAGGCTGGGAGCAATCCAACATAGTTATCATGAATCTTTCAATATCCATGTCTGCTTATAGGGTCAGTAGAGTGAGAAACCAGCTAGGGACTTCCCAAAACTCAGTTGCATAAATCCTCTGGCACTGAACAACATGTTGCTATTCCTTACCATTTTATTTTTATTTAGGAAAGCCTGTTTTTACCTATATAAGAGATTTTTCCCCCCTTGACATTATACCTCAATTATGATTGGTGGTCATAATACAACCAGGAAAGAACAGCTGGGTCTATTAAAAGCATATGGCTATAGTGAGTCCAGACAGGAAAAATAAAATCGGGCTCATCCTTAGCAGATGGAAAAGTGTTTGGTATAATATGCTTTGAAACATTTCACACAGTCCGGTTTGCAGAAACCTGACTATCCTTGGGCTTCCCCTTCCCCTTCTCCTTCCCCTTTCGCTTCCCCTAGACAGTCCCCCTGGTTCTTGATTCTTAGCTTGATCCCATTAGTCCTAGTTGTGCCCTGTGCTGTACTAAATCAACAGCATATAACTAACTACAGCTTGCCATATATAATTTTTTAATCTCTCCAGGAACTTGGAATCATGTCTTTCCTGTGTTTATTTTTATGAAGGGAGCTTGTTCAACTGGCAATGCTGTAAAACCATTCAGTGACTATGTCCACTCCTGCTATAGATCATCAGTTCTTGCCTCATAGGACATCCTTCTACACTGCCCTCCCAAAATGTCAGAGCCAGCAAACAAAAACAAGTGTTTTGCATAGTAAATAGTTTTTATGACTTACAGTTAATGGACCTTACTATTAATTGGTAGAATTACAACTCCTGTTCAGTTGATGAAAGTAGCTGTCTTGAAAAGTTATTAGGCTTCCTTTTGTTCCTGCTTCCCTGCATTTTCTTTCCTCAAGATTGATTACAGTGGCTCTTTGAACATATATTGAATATTTCCTTTGAGGATCTACTTGCATCTTGGTTTCATATTCTTTGCTAGTCTTTCAGTATTCCAGCAATCTAGGGATATGAGAGGAAAAACAATAAAGAGAAAGCAGAACAGTTAATAGTCTCAGGAAAATATGNGCTTCCTTTTGTTCCTGCTTCCCTGCATTTTCTTTCCTCAAGATTGATTACAGTGGCTCTTTGAACATATATTGAATATTTCCTTTGAGGATCTACTTGCATCTTGGTTTCATATTCTTTGCTAGTCTTTCAGTATTCCAGCAATCTAGGGATATGAGAGGAAAAACAATAAAGAGAAAGCAGAACAGTTAATAGTCTCAGGAAAATATGAGTAGTATGGTAATATCAATAACATTGAAAATATGAACAGTATGAGAAATGCATACACAGCCTTATCAAGGCTAAAGAGTTTTGTGATAATGGAAAATAAACTCCACTAACAGAGACATAGAAATTCATAAAGCATCTGAGGTTGTGCAATGCCTGTATCTGCTAGCTGTCCTAAATCAATTACCTCAGTCAAAACCTGGTTCCCCTTTCTCTGGGGTGCGGCTGCAGCTGGAAGGAAAACAATGTATTTCAAAAGCTGATTCAGCAAGAAACTCTGCAGGGGCCTATCAATGTACCATTAATAATCAGAGATGCTGTAATGATTATCGGTGTTGTTGTAAATCATTTGCATAACACTATTTATTTTAATATTATTCAGCGATTTTGTATTTCCTGAAAGAAAAAAGGTTTCTGTATCATGAAACACACTCTCCAGCAGGAAGCAACAAGCTGTATAACAGACTTTCAAAATATTGTTTCTTCTTATGCTGTACCTTTTTTTTCCTGGTGAAATTAACTATTCAAGAAAAAGACATTCTTAGAAATTTGATCTAAACCAGTGACATTATAAGCAGAGACTAAGAAAATGTCACACTCACTTCTACTAACTCTTCTTGGCTTCAGTCTCCAATAATGCTCCCTTTTCATTACTGTCTGAAGTCTTCCTCCAAGTGAAATTAACAGAAGATCAATCCTGGACATCTCTTGGTGTGCCAGTCCAAACCTGTATATACTGCCTCCAGAGGGCTTTTCTGAAGCATGATTTACCTTAAAAATAATATTGGTTCAGGCAAAACCTGATCCCATTCATTGCATTTAATTTAACCACCTTTTCTCTTTATGAAAACTCAATACAGATTCAATGCAAGTAGTTTGGCATGTTTGCTTTATTTGCAGATTCAAAGGCAAGGTCAAAACAGCAGTAACAAAGCTGTGCCTAAGTTCCTTTTTTTTACAAGATGCAGATACTATTAAAAATAGCATGAAAAATGTCATGAATACAGAGAAGAAAAATGAAAGCTAAAAAGGAATCTGGGAACCTGTGAAGCAGCTGGAACAAAATAAATGTTAATTAATACCTTGCATCACTTGTATTGATGGAGCAGAAAAAATGTACTGGTAGAGATGGGTCTGTTTGAAACTAATATTTTTCAAACTCAGGATCCCATTTTCAGCATTAAAAAAGCACCACTGAATAAGCATGAATGCAGCTGTATTTTAACAATACCAGATCATTTTCCCTCTGCTTTATTTTACAGTCTCTGAAGAATTTCCTCTTGCTGCATATGTGTTTTAGGGAAAATACTCTCAATTTGAACAAAGAACTACTTTTTCTGAAAACCTAGAGCCTATTTCCTCTCAGGATTTTTTGTCACACTGAGCCCTTATACTGAGTAAAAAGCCTGCTGCTTCCTTCTTTTAGGGTTATGTTACTTAATGACTTCTTTTCTGTTTGCTTTGCTAGCGATCATAAAACTGTCACCATCTGTACTTCAGGGCTGGCTTGCTGCTTTTTGCCACGTAACTTCGAGTGATTACAGCAGTGGTTCTCAGCTGTTGCTTCTTACCATGACTGACATCGGGATCTTAAACACAAATAATTTTTCTGAAAATTATAGCAATACTGCATGTTATTTCTGTGAAAAGGAGGTTGTCGTGAGCCCACAATTTGCTGTAAGGCAAAATGCAGGTAGCTGAAAACAGTGGAACAATCGGGTTTGAGTTCAGTAAACTTTTGGTTGGCAAGGATGATTGACTTGAGATGGCATTGAGTAACCTCTACTTTCAGTATTTACATTTGTTCAATATTATTTCTCAGGGTCCAAGCATCTGCAGCAGAGCATCCTGAGCCCCCATGGATATGGTGGTTAGATTGGCTGCTCATCATCACGGTGGGCTCTGCCACTCAGTGCTCTTCTCTAGAGCATCACTCCGAGTCACAGTCACGGTGGAGCTCCTGAGCTGTCCCAAATAAAGGCCAAGCGGAGCCTCCATTGATCTGGACAACCTGCTGGGCCAGCCATGACCTTNTGACTATGTCCACTCCTGCTATAGATCATCAGTTCTTGCCTCATAGGACATCCTTCTACACTGCCCTCCCAAAATGTCAGAGCCAGCAAACAAAAACAAGTGTTTTGCATAGTAAATAGTTTTTATGACTTACAGTTAATGGACCTTACTATTAATTGGTAGAATTACAACTCCTGTTCAGTTGATGAAAGTAGCTGTCTTGAAAAGTTATTAGGCTTCCTTTTGTTCCTGCTTCCCTGCATTTTCTTTCCTCAAGATTGATTACAGTGGCTCTTTGAACATATATTGAATATTTCCTTTGAGGATCTACTTGCATCTTGGTTTCATATTCTTTGCTAGTCTTTCAGTATTCCAGCAATCTAGGGATATGAGAGGAAAAACAATAAAGAGAAAGCAGAACAGTTAATAGTCTCAGGAAAATATTCCTGAAAAATATGAGTAGTATGGTAATATCAATAACATTAAAAATATGAACAGTATGAGAAATGCATACACAGCCTTATCAAGGCTAAAGAGTTTTGTGATAATGGAAAATAAACTCCACTAACAGAGACATAGAAATTCATAAAGCATCTGAGGTTGTGCAATGCCTGTATCTGCTAGCTGTCCTAAATCAATTACCTCAGTCAAAACCTGGTTCCCCTTTCTCTGGGGTGCGGCTGCAGCTGGAAGGAAAACAATGTATTTCAAAAGCTGATTCAGCAAGAAACTCTGCAGGGGCCTATCAATGTACCATTAATAATCAGAGATGCTGTAATGATTATCGGTGTTGTTGTAAATCATTTGCATAACACTATTTATTTTAATATTATTCAGCGATTTTGTATTTCCTGAAAGAAAAAAGGTTTCTGTATCATGAAACACACTCTCCAGCAGGAAGCAACAAGCTGTATAACAGACTTTCAAAATATTGTTTCTTCTTATGCTGTACCTTTTTTTTCCTGGTGAAATTAACTATTCAAGAAAAAGACATTCTTAGAAATTTGATCTAAACCAGTGACATTATAAGCAGAGACTAAGAAAATGTCACACTCACTTCTACTAACTCTTCTTGGCTTCAGTCTCCAATAATGCTCCCTTTTCATTACTGTCTGAAGTCTTCCTCCAAGTGAAATTAACAGAAGATCAATCCTGGACATCTCTTGGTGTGCCAGTCCAAACCTGTATATACTGCCTCCAGAGGGCTTTTCTGAAGCATGATTTACCTTAAAAATAATATTGGTTCAGGCAAAACCTGATCCCATTCATTGCATTTAATTTAACCACCTTTTCTCTTTATGAAAACTCAATACAGATTCAATGCAAGTAGTTTGGCATGTTTGCTTTATTTGCAGATTCAAAGGCAAGGTCAAAACAGCGGTAACAAAGCTGTGCCTAAGTTCCTTTTTTTTACAAGATGCAGATACTATTAAAAATAGCATGAAAAATGTCATGAATACAGAGAAGAAAAATGAAAGCTAAAAAGGAATCCGGGAACCTGTGAAGCAGCTGGAACAAAATAAATGTTAATTAATACCTTGCATCACTTGTATTGATGGAGCAGAAAAAATGTACTGGTAGAGATGGGTCTGTTTGAAACTAATATTTTTCAAACTCAGGATCCCATTTTCAGCATTAAAAAAGCACCACTGAATAAGCATGAATGCAGCTGTATTTTAACAATACCAGATCATTTTCCCTCTGCTTTATTTTACAGTCTCTGAAGAATTTCCTCTTGCTGCATATGTGTTTTAGGGAAAATACTCTCAATTTGAACAAAGAACTACTTTTTCTGAAAACCTAGAGCCTATTTCCTCTCAGGATTTTTTGTCACACTGAGCCCTTATACTGAGTAAAAAGCCTGCTGCTTCCTTCTTTTAGGGTTATGTTACTTAATGACTTCTTTTCTGTTTGCTTTGCTAGCGATCATAAAACTGTCACCATCTGTACTTCAGGGCTGGCTTGCTGCTTTTTGCCACGTAACTTCGAGTGATTACAGCAGTGGTTCTCAGCTGTTGCTTCTTACCATGACTGACATCGGGATCTTAAACACAAATAATTTTTCTGAAAATTATAGCAATACTGCATGTTATTTCTGTGAAAAGGAGGTTGTCGTGAGCCCACAATTTGCTGTAAGGCAAAATGCAGGTAGCTGAAAACAGTGGAACAATCGGGTTTGAGTTCAGTAAACTTTTGGTTGGCAAGGATGATTGACTTGAGATGGCATTGAGTAACCTCTACTTTCAGTATTTACATTTGTTCAATATTATTTCTCAGGGTCCAAGCATCTGCAGCAGAGCATCCTGAGCCCCCATGGATATGGTGGTTAGATTGGCTGCTCATCATCACGGTGGGCTCTGCCACTCAGTGCTCTTCTCTAGAGCATCACTCCGAGTCACAGTCACGGTGGAGCTCCTGAGCTGTCCCAAATAAAGGCCAAGCGGAGCCTCCATTGATCTGGACAACCTGCTGGGCCAGCCATGACCTTCGTGAGCTTGTTGGTTTGGGCTGTACTATGCTGGTTATCGTTATTTATTGGAGCACCTTTAGAGTTCGTTTGGCAATTGTTCTGCCCAAAATCTCATCCACGGGACAAAGTCCCACTCAACTTCTTGTTTCTTTTTTATTTTAGCAAGCAACCAAGGACCCCGCTGCTACAGGGATGGCCACAAAGGACGAGACCTGGAGCAAAGCGGGGAAGGGCACATTGCAGGGGCTGGGGCAGCAGCTGCAGCCCCCGCACCTGCCCCGAGCTGGGGGGCCTGCCTAGGGGAACACCAACCTCCTGGAGGCTGGGATAACCAGGAATGGGGTCACAAGGGCAGGCAGAGGGCAGGAATGAGGGCAAGGCAGTCAGGAATGAGGGGATGTGGGGATGCGGAGATGTGGGGATGTGGGGATGAGGGGATGAGGGGA